>JAOTRJ010000036.1:6681197-6701202 GCA_028564905.1 Leptodoras praelongus | reverse complement strand
ACAATGTAAACAGTCATGAAAATAAAGAAAACGCATTGAATGAGAAGGTGTGTCCAAACTTTTGGCCTGTACTGTATTTTGATTTGCTGATTTAGACATGCAATTTTTACAGCTCCAGAAAAAAAAACAAAAGGAGCTAAAGTTTCAGACATCAAACATTAAATTGTGCCTTGAAAGCCGTGTCAATAGCATTCAGAGAGTCTCACCACTTCAGTCGTGCCTCCAGCCACAGGGACATATTCAATCCGGAATCTCTCCACAGGTTCATCAGGGGGCATCCAAGTGACACGGAAGGAGTACTGAGTAACCTCTGATGTCTCTAGATCTGTGGGAGTCCCTGGTCCTCCTTCATGGAAATGCAAAAAAAAATGCAAAGTGGAGTGGAAAACAGCTCTCACAACAGCAGATGCACGAGTTACAAATCTATCCGAGGTGTATTAGTTTCTCTCAAAAGACATAAAGTGAACCATATATCAATAGCTTTAGGGGCTGGCCTGTTTGAGAATATAGTGTGAGGTAAATCACTGTTATGGACCTGAGAGGAACTGAGCTCAGTATCTGGACTGCACTGTAGGGTTATGGCATTGTTAAGCTTTTAGTGAAATGTATTTTAGAACAAAGTCTCGAGAGGTATAAGCTATAACAGTTGGAAGTTCACTTTGGCCAACTTGCACAGCTTTGATTTACAATATTCCTTTTCGAGTTTATTCAGTCTGGAAGATCACAGTAGAAGGTCCTTCTAGCTTCTGCTTGACATTTACAATGGGGTCAAGCATTGAAACTCCAGTGCAATCTGACTGTCAAAAAGCACAATTCTGTCCCCATTCACCCATCATAATGTTTATGTTCTTTACTTTTTTTTATACTCTCATTATCATGTAGCCATGTCTGACAATTCATTTAACAACACGTTTTTACACACACGCACCCATTATTAAGTCTATAAGTTTACAACCTTTGGGTTTGATCTTTGATATTTTAGTAGTTTTTTATTAGAACGGTCGTTATCTGTGTTCGCCCCTGCCTGTTCTACAGAATACAGTTCTTCAAGTTTACACTTCCAACCCTTCACTTCGTTCATCTACATTCATATTACATCCACAGAATCAGAATTACCGGTCTGTCACGTTTGCAAAACAGTTCACTTCATACTGTATGTGAAAAAGGAATCTGTTTACCTGGCCCTTTGACGCTATTACAGAGATTTTCACTGAGGCCATCGACAATATCCAGCAGGAAGGAGAAGTCATTAACGTTGTACATGTGGATCTCGTCGGGCTCGGAAGCAATGGACCTCAACTCATTCTCGTCAGCATTCTTCACACCTATATATCCAGAACCAGAAAGTCTATCTTTGCTTCTCAGTTCATTACAGAACCTCTGAATAGCTTGTAAATGTTCATGTTTATCATAAATAGTTATTGAATAAATTTTTAAACTGCTCATAATGATTTAACAATATCAGTACCCTTTACATTCACAGAAATGCTGCGCATCTAGATGACTAGCTTAGTACACAGATTCTCCATATAAATAAGTTGGTATGGTAAAATATGTGACACAAGTACCACTAAACAAGCAATATCAGCCATGAGGAATTTAACTACTTAAAGTTGCTTTTACAGGAAAAGGATTAGCAAATTTCTAGCAATGTAACCCACAACATAATGAACTTGGACACCCACCAATGGCATAAAGCTCGATGTTTTCGGTCTTCAGATTCTGAGAGCTGACAATAATGTCATCCTGTGACTTGCCATCAGTAATGAGGACACCAATCTTACGAGAGTCAGACCTGAGCCCTACTTCTGGTTTAAAGTTGTTCTTCAGAATGAAGTTCAAAGCCAGACCTATTGAGGAAAGAAATCAACACAGCAAAAGTTTAGCCAGGATGGAGACACATACTTAGAGAAAATCTTATTAAACTATCACCCTTCATACAGTAAACATTGTGAATCAAAACGCGTACCCGTCATGGTGTTTCCGCCTTTATACGGCAGGTTGGCCACAGCATTCAAGAGGCTTTCACGGGTCTTGTGAGTATTAAGGTTCCACTCTGTCCTGGGGTCTCCACTGTATTGAGCCAGACCTGGTAAAGATCGAGATTAAATATCACATCTGACAAAGGTTCAGGAGAATCTCTTTTCATTTTACTTTGTCCGCACGCGTTTAAGTTCAAGCACAATTCAAGCAATAACTCATCTCCCGGCCCCAATTTTGAGATCACATCTGGCGTCCAGAAGTGTTACGTCATTGCCATAAATCTGTGCCTCTAAAAAAATGTGCCAAAGCACCAGAGCCTCACCAATCTGAACCTTGTCTGGTCCGATGTCAAAGACGCCCACCATGCGAGCGATGAAGGTCCGAATGGTCTTGAAGTTCAAACGCCCGATGCTCCAGGATCCGTCCACCAGCAGAACGATATCTGCTTTGGCTGTGGTTTTACACTGAGCATCTGTGGAACAAGGTCATGGAGGACACCCGTCACAATGATGTCAAAAAGCTTTAGGAACAGGGAATCCCTGAGCCCATAAGGAAAATTAAAGAAAGACGAAGTGTACAGGAAATGCAGTGAGCACTGGAACACACATTCACAAGTAAAAAAAAAACAGACATTTGGTAAAAACTTTATTTCTTTTTTTTTTTTTTTTCAAACAATACACAATTTGCACAAAGATTTATACCCCTTCCCCCCTTTTTCCCTTCCATTTCCCCCCACATTTTCATTCTTGCTGTAGTATCCAGTCTTCTCTGGTATCCAGCCCTGGAGGCCAGACATGATGGCCTCTGTCTCCTCAAGACGAAGCTCTGTAGTTGAGTGATATACGAGCAAAGCCCTCCCTGAGTTATGGCACATTCCTCCTCCAACATACTTTTTTTACATAGCTCCAGACACCTGCAAAGAGACGGCTGCACTGCACTGCACACACTGCCTGTGTTTCTGCAATGGAAAACG
Source organism: Leptodoras praelongus (assembly GCA_028564905.1). Taxonomy (NCBI): domain Eukaryota; kingdom Metazoa; phylum Chordata; class Actinopteri; order Siluriformes; family Doradidae; genus Leptodoras; species Leptodoras praelongus. Next base: position 6,698,246 of record JAOTRJ010000036.1, on the reverse strand, counting down.
TTATATAGAACAATGATTTATTCATGACAAATTCGAGGGAAAGCCCGAAGCCTGTCTGCAATTCAGACACAAAGTTGTAATGTACACAACGCCAGTGCTGAGTTCAAAATGTTGAGTAAGACTGAGTTATTTGTATTTTTAAGAAAAACGTCCTTGGCTAGTTGTGATGCGAATCATGTGTCATGGTTTACCAAAAAAATCCACAATAGCAGGAGTGAAAACAGGAAAAAAAAACCCACTTGAGATGTTTCCACTGACTTTATGCACATAAATAAGAAAAATAAATAAATAAAAAGGCTTTGTGCATTTAGCTTGGTTACATCAAACGGCTTTTTTTTACTATTGCAAATGCGTATATACCGATCGTGCAAAAAAAAAAAAAAAGAGAGAAAGATAGAAAAAAGAATTCCCAGGTTTTGTAAAGTTTTGAAAAAAAAAATAGAATTCCGTCTTGGTTGGGATTGCCTGATTTTCCTCGCCTGGTTTAATGCAAGGTTCTTGTCTCATTCTCTGTATAGTTTGATTTGATGGCATCATGCAAGTTTTTTGCTTTGAGACTTCAAAGACGACTTCAAAACGACTAAAAACTACTACAAAAACAGATTTCTTTGATATTTGTGAAATCTGTGAAATCGGTGAAATCGGCTCTTCAAATAGACGTAGCTTGAAATATGGCTTCAGATCAGAACCTACGGGGAAAAGGTTCATCATGTCTGAGCTCCATTGAAGAAGGAATTTTTGCCCAGGGTCAGTCTTTAATCTCAGCTATCACGATATAAGCATAACATTTTCCTAGCCTCACACCGCCTCATGCTCTCCCCTTTTCTCTCTTGGCTGTAAAATGGCTCTTAACTGGAAGCCGTGTGCTTCTTTTCCATGAGGACTTCTCAGAAGCGCTGAAACATGAAAGACAAGGAGGTGCTAGAGACGTGCGCTACGTTCCTTTGGCTTGTTTGTTTGCTGTAGCACAAGTAGGGACATCTTGTTGTACATGATGAAATACTTTATAGCTAATCAAACTCTGGCAAGTGAAAATAAGAACGGATCAAAAAGAATTTTCCGGTGCATCAGTCTAGAGAATAGGTTATAAATAAATCAGTGCACAAAGACATGATGAATGAATTTGTACCACAGATGCTCAATTCTGATTGGTCAGAAGGTGTGGATTAAGGCTTGGACAGTAGTCCTGGCTGAAAGGCAAATCAGAGGTTTATATCAATGAGCAGGTTATGGTTTCTATAGTAACAGCTCATTTAGATGGGCTAATTCAATATGACAAACACTTCATGAAGACAGATTTAATTGTTTATATGGTTGTACGTTTCTCAACAGTTGAGTTCTACACGTCTAAAGAGTGTGCACTTGTTGTGTGGAAGTGTTACAGAGAGTGAAGCTTTACCGGGAAGCTCTATGCGTGGAGGATCAGGTGGATCGTTAAGTGTTGTTCTCTCCTCTCCAGCCAAAGGTAAACTCTGGCCTCCGTCAAACATTCCAAACACAGCCACTGAATACTTTGTTCCTGCTCTGCAGACAAACCCAGACAATAAACTTTAGCAAAAGCGGTGACTCTAAGACTGGAAATGAACAGTTCTCAGCATTTTCTCTGCCTACTTCAGCTCCTCTAAGACGACCGTGTTGTCATATGGTCCCACGAGCAGCTTTCCGAGATCGACTTCGTCATCAGTTGGGTAAAACTCGACTTTGTAGCCACGCACATCGCCGGGCGCAGGGTCCCAAGTCACACGGAAACTTGTTTTGGTCGGTTCAGAGGTCTGCAGGTTTCTTGGAGCTTTATAAGGTGACACTGCAGGAAAAACAGACCGATACCGATAGCCATCTTAGCACATGTTGGTGAGAAATTTGTACATGTACACCAGTAACAGGAAAGGAGACACACCGATCTTACACTGATTTTAACTTAACTCGAACTAACTTTATTTAAGAGAAATTAGTATTATTAATATTAATACTCCTACGAAGGAATAGTCATTTCTGTTCTGAGAAATAGTGCATGAAAAGACTGAGCTTTATCATTTAGTCCCTGCTCCCATAATCTCCATTTCCTCCCTATATTCCCACCTGCCTGTCTTTAGGAGGGGCCCAGAGCATGGGAAAGGTCTTTAGGTTTCATGTCTATAAATATTACCTAACCTACAATTGTATTACTATGAAGTCAAAACAGATGTTAAATCTCAGTGTACTGATAAGAAAAACAATGCACAAAACTAGCAATGGGAGTTGTTAAAGCTTCTCTTTAAAATACTATGTGACACATTTTAGATATCTCTCTCTCTCTCTCTCATTCTCTCTGTCTTTCTGTCTCTCTCACATACACACACAGACACACACACACACCCTGTGACTGATGGGCTTTGAATTATTTACTCATGGGCCAACGTACGTGTGGTTCCTACTCCTTGCCTTGCTTTGCCTTCTCCACGCCTGTAAATTGGGTGAACAGTGATGTCATACGTGGTCACGGGCTGCAGCTTCTTCAGCACGGCAGATGTAACGTTGTTCGGCACTTTCACAATCAGCTGTTTGCCACCAGATCGGGGCGCATATGTCACTCTGTAGATCTGCACCCTGCCTGGAGCTGCCTGCCATTTCACTCTCATAGACCTTTCCGTCTCATCGGACACGGTCAGCGCCTTAGCAGCAGCAGAAGCTGGAGACAGAAACAACTGGATTACAACAGCTGAAGGGTTTTAGCACATGCTTAAATCATCAGAGAGACTGCAGTATGTCAGAAACCACCTGAGCAATAGAGTTGATGCAATGCACAGATCTAAAGCTTCCCTTATTAATTACAGATGGAGAAAGAAGTAGAAGACGCCTGGTATACTAGTAATAATATAAATAGTAAGACAAACTATTGGAAATTGGCTGAGAGGACATTTGGTCCTCAAAGAAAAATTTTATTATTATAATAATAATAATAATAATAATAATAATAATAATAATAATAATAAATATAATAATAATAATAATAATAATAATAATAATAATAATAATAATAATAGCAATAATAATAATAATAATAATAATAATAATAATAATAGTATACTGCCTTTCTACCAGCAGTAACTTGTCACGCTGGAAAAAACGAGTATTTTAAACAGCGGAAAATATTAAACTAGGCTTTGAAATAGAAGAGGGTAGCGCAGAGACTGACTTAGGAAAGAATTCAACGGTTCTACTTCGGGTTTGCTGAATTTTTGTTTCTGTATTCCATGGATCTCTATTCACTTTGTGAAATTGTCCAGAGACAGCCATCGAATTACACTCAAATTAAATTTTCGTACAACAATCCACTGAACATGGTTCCTATTAAACAATTGTCTAGGGATGGCAGATCAACAAAACTCATAAACCACACAGCTCCATTCTCTAAACTGCACATTATTCCTGCTAAATTGTGATAAGAATAAAACCACGCAGAAGCTTTCAGTTTCTCGAAGCTGTTCTCTGTGTGTGTCTGCATCGGCTTTTGACTGTCATTTCCTGTTCAACCGAGCCAAAGACTATCTGTTAATATTTTTTGCTTATTCTCATCCAAATCTCTCTTGCTTCCAAGAAATGACTGATTCCAAGACTTTTACTAGGAGCCCTTTTACGAATGGAAAGAATTGTTGCCGTCCAATATGCTGACTGACCTGAGGTAACCTTTGCATCCTTAACCAGAGAAGGCGATCCATTTAAAAGGTGCTTGTGGCGCAAGGACTCATTGTTAAAAGAAAATGGAGCTAACTGCCCAAAAAGATTTTAAGGTAGATACAATGGCACAAAAAATTGTTGATGTTTGATGCCACACTTAAGCAAGTTTCCATTGCTCCACTGACTTTCTTTGCACATCCATGTGTAGACGGAGAAGGCGTATGGTCTTTAACTAAGCGTGTCCAAAGCCTGTTAGAACGTGTCTCTTACATATGGCCCAAATTAGAGCCGCCAGTTCACAGATGCATGGTTTTAAAATGCTTTCACTCCATTGCCATGATGTTATCTCCCCCCACCCCTACCCCCCTTCTTCTCCCACAACCATCGTCTCACTTTTTCCACTGAGGAACAGCCAAGGAGACTCCAAACCCCATTTATATATTTATATGACTGAATCCCGCCACTTCTACATGGTCTCAGCAAAAAAGAATCTGTCTGACTAACCTGAAACCCCGACCTCAATATGACTTATCAGAACATGGGGTCAGGTTTTGCCGAGGTGTAAATGAATGTGGTTTTACCAGCAAGTCTCAGGCGCTGCCGTGGCGACCGTGTTAATTCTCTATTAAAGAGGTTTGGGTTAGTCCATCATTGTTTCGGCACACTCTGGTTTTGAAGTTCATAAAACCAAGGTTCACAAAAAGGAATATATTTTACATACAGCATGTGCCAAGTCTTAGGCACCCTACTGTTTTTAGGTACAACTTTTGTTATTGATGTTCTGGGGGGTTTTTTAGTTCTACTTCTTCTATTAGAGTCAGTACAAAAAGATTTTCTATTTCGAAATGTTACTTTTCCAACAAAAAATGAAATGTTACACAGAAACGTTTATATGTTCATAATGAAAGCAACACATTACATAACAGAGCACTTTTCAGACAAAAACAATGAAGGCTGCTGGATTTTGCATACAAATAAAGAAGTAAGTGTGGCAGTCAAAGTCTCCAGAAGAGCTGTGGAAGATTCTCCAAGACGCTCAGTAAAACTTCCCAGCTAATTTCCTTATAAAACTGCACACATTGTACGTGGCAACACTATTTAACAAAAAGGCACAGCAAATATTGACTTCCTATAGTTTATTACTGTTTACTGCACTTTATAGTGTTTTCCTTTATATAGAAACATCTTCATTATTTTCAAATTCATCTTTGCCTAAGACTTCTGCATCGTATTGTACAGTAATTAGCTGCTAAGTTTTACTGAGGGTCTTGGAGAATCTGACACAGCTCTTCTGGAGACTTTGACTGTCACACTTACTTCTCTTTTTGCATGCAAATCCCAGCAGCCTTCATAATGTTTTTGTCTGAAGAATGGTTTTGTAATGGGTTGCTTTCATTACTGACATACAAACATTTTTGTGTAACATTTCATTTTTTGTTGGAAAAATAACATTTGGAAATATAAAAACTCAGTAATGCAGAACTAAAAAAAAAATCAATAACAAAAGTTGTCCCTAAAAATATATTTACATGACAATGAATATTATTTATACACCCAGCCTAATCTTTCTTAAATTGGCCCTTAGAAAGACATTATTATTGTTGTTATTATTATTATTATTATTATTATTATTATTATATATTACAGTACACCTCCACTAAATGTCCTTTAAAGCCCACATTATGTCTGATATCTTGTGTATGACCACATTAGCTGCCTTTTTCCACTTTCTCAAATAACTGACAACCAAAAATCTAGACATCTCATAAACACCTTGCAAAGACAACGTCTATGCCTTTCTCCCTCCCTGGCAAAATAACACAACTCAGTTCACAATCCAAGAACTGAAAGTCACAGTAAGAGGCTCTCATGTAATGATTTCTGGAAAATTCTAATGTGTTTTTGTGGGGAAGGAAAAATACCACTGCCTCCAATCTTAATACTTTAATATTTGAATTTGAATCCAGTGGCATGGCTTAAAATATTGTTTTTGTAGTACCTGATGCAGAAACGGATCCCTTTCCTGTCTCTGGCATCAGGTCCTTACACCACAAAATGGTAGACCAAACTATGGCTCTAATTCTGTTGTATGTTTACTAACCTAAGTATTAACTGTCATATTTTGTAGCTTAAGTCATTCTGTGGTTAAAATGAACATGTGAATGCTCCCTCATAGTTAGATTTACACAGCACATAGCACCAGAAATGCATAATTATGATGGATGGTGATATGATAGACAAATGAACAGAATGTACCATCAGTGGTCTCTTCTCCCATTAGAGGCTCTCCCTCGCCAAGTTTGTAGGCGGCGAAAACAGACACTTGATACCGTGTTTCAGGGCTCAGGCCCTCCAGCAGTGTGCTTGTCACATCTCCCGGCACAGTTATCTCCCCTGATTCGTCACTAAACTGTGACATCCAGTGGACACGGTAGTGCCTGACACGTCCTGGAGCTGCTGACCATGACACCATGAAGCTTGAATCTGTTACATCACTGGTTATCAGGTCTCTGGGTGAGCCAAGCTCTGTGGAGAAAATACATTTAGTTTAGTAAATTTAGTAAAATTCTTTTACTCAAAAGGACATGGGATCTCTGGGGGACTCCCACCTGATTTTTTTATGAATTGGTCATAGCAAACTTATCAATGCTTATTAGTTTGATCTCTCTGCTAATATGAAGGATAAATTCATCTGCAGTTCAACAGAAATTGAAAACAGACACATATAGTCCCCACAGTGGTAATGCATTCACTTTTTTTCTCTTTCAGCTGCTCCCATTCACATGGGATCAAGTCCACATTTTTAATCTGGCACAGGTTGGGCCTTTCTGACACTTAGAACCAGCACTATGGGTGCACTGTACCCGTCAGTGGCTGGGTTGAGCAGAGCAATAAGGGCCTTGCTCAAGGGTCCAACAGTGGCATCCCAATGTCACTGGCATCCCTTCTGATCAGCAACCGGGAGTCCTGACCTACTGTATCAACTCTGAAGCTAAAATTCCAGCATACACAAAGATGCTTTTCTATATACCCACCTAGATTTAAACTGATCAGGCATCCATCAGTCTGCATGTTGCAGCAGGAAATCAAAGCTAAATTGAGATTTACTGTTGCAATATACATGGATTTTCTGTTGTACATCAGTTTATGCATGCTTAGGAAATCCTCGTTTCAACATACAGTATATACACAGATCAGACATAACATTATGACCACCTCCTTTTCTGAATAATCATTGGCCATTATCTCAGTTCCACTTACCATATTTACATTTATGGCATTTAGCAGACACCCTTATGCAGAGTGACTTACATTTAGCAGCTTGGTGGTGCTGGGATTTGAACCCCCAACCTTCTATTCAGTAATCCAACACCTTAACCATTGAGCCGCCCCTGCCCCTGACCATATAGATGCACTTTGTCATTCTACAATTACAGACTGTAGTCCATCTGTTTCTCTACATACTCTGTTAGTAATGGTCAGGACCCCCACAGGACCAGCACAGATCAGGTACTATTTGGGTGGTGGATCATTCTCAGCACAGCAGTGACACTGATGTGGTGGTGGTGTGTTAGTGTGTGTTGTACTGGTGTGAGTGGATCAGACACAGCAGTGCTGCTGGAACTTTATTAAGTACCTGATCTGTGCTGGTCCTGTGGGGGCCCTGACCATTAAAGAACAGAGTAAAGGGAATGTTTTCTCATTCATCACCTTCCTATATATTAAAGTAATGTGAACTAAGCTCTTAACTCAAGCATTTTTGATGTGTTACATGGAGTAAGGTCAAGATTTTATATGTATGTTTATACGTATATTTTATGTAAATGTATTATATGCATTGTAGACTAGCATTGCTATTTGCCACTACATTTTCTTTCCTATATTCAACTGTAATTAATACCTTTTTTTTGCCAATACCAATAAAGTGCTAACCAGCTAAATAGCTTCAATATGTTCTCAAATGGTAATGCAATTCGTTTGGCCAGTTCTTTACTTTCTATTTCTCAGCAAAGAACTTCAAACCTCATTTCCAGGAAAGTTGGGACACTTTCTAAAAAAGCAACTGAAATCTGTACTTCGTTAATTCTTTTCAGTGTCTTCAAAGATGAACTTCTATTTGTTAAATATGAACAAACTTGAATTTGATGGATGCAATGCAGTCAAATCATTTGGGTCAGAATAAAAGTAACACTGAATGGTTCCTCAATTAGCAGTATAACTGGTAACATGTGAGCTCATCAAGATCGAGTATAGAAGGAGCCTCCACCAAAGGCTTAGACTTTGCGAGCAAGGATGGGTCATGGTTCACCACTTTGTGCCAAACTTCATGAGAGAATTGTCAGTCAGTTCAAATACAATGTGTCTCAGTGCAAGATTGAAAAGACTTTAGGTCTTTCACCATCTGCAGTTCATAATATCATGAAAAGATTCAGGTAGTCAGGGGAGTACTTTGGAAAATCTTTGTCACTTAACACAGTCCACTGCTGCATCCAGACCTAAACACACCTACCTGAAATTGTATTATGCAAAGAGAAGCCATGTACTCATCTGAGATGGACCAAAAGTCGGTGGAAACATGTTCTGTGGTCAGATGAGTCCAAGTTTCAGCTTGTTTTTGGAAAAAATGGACATCGGATTCTATGGTGGTAAACATGCCTTCTTTGAAAACTGAAAATATATATTTTATATTTATATATAAGTATCAGAAAGTGTCCCAACTTTTCTGGAAATGTGAACTTTTCTGGAAATGTGATCATCAGCTTAACAGAAACACTTTTCCAAAAAAAATAAATAAATAAACATAGAAAAGAAAAGCAGGACATTTGTTTCTAGGCTGATAAAATCATTAGATTTACATTACGCCTTGCTTAATTTCAGAGATCTGTTAAGTTAGGGCCATGTGATGTCAGACTAAATCTTTCCAATCAGCTATGCCAAAACTAATCTATCACCCACAGTAAATATTCACTTAAATATTCTTTTCAGAATATTTCTAGCCAACTTTTCATTTCTGTACTTTTACTGCAAGTAAAGTTGTCGTTTGTCTTCAGTATCTCCACTGCTCGCTGCCATCTTACCACCTCTATGTTTAAGGTGGTGAGGTGACACATTTTTGTCACTGTGCTTGCACAGAGCGAAATTGAACCTCCACATTTAACCCATCCGTGCAGTGAGACACACTAGTAAAGACACACTAGGGGGGAATTGAACACACATGGGCATTGGGGAGCCATTAGGGGTTAGGTGCTTCGTTTCAGCCAAGTCCTGTCAGCCATGGGAATTGAACCCAAAGAGATTAGGTAAACTGAGATATCAAATGTGCAATATGTCATGCACAGTTCCTGCCAGCAAATCTTCATCCCATTTTCTAAGACGTGCTGGGATATATCTGATTTTTTTGTTCATTTATAAATAAGGGTTTGTTCATTTATAAGTATACGCTACAGAGTGCAAGTGTTACTATTAAGAGCTACTTTAATGACTAACTATTTAGAAAGCCATCATTTAGCCATTAAGTCTTTTATACAGACCATGACAGTAACAAGAATTCTCTCAAAAACTAAAAATAAGTGCTGTAGTTAAACATAGCCCTGACCACAAACCAAATTTCAGTTGTTTTTCACTTCTCCCTTACTAAGTCACCAATGAGCCAACTTGTGAACAATTTGGACCAAATTATTGAGGATTACAAACTTGGGCTGTTCGTGTGGAAGATGCTTGTAACATGACCCCATTTGACGTTTTACAGAGAGACAAGCCTCCATGGAGCTACATTAAGTGCAGACAAAAGATCCTTGAAGATCAACTTTGTGCTTAATAACTGTCAAATGTGTATAATAAATGTCAGAGAAAAGCTATGTTGTCTTAAAGCAATCCCCCTAACTGACTTTCGGGATGGGTAACTGTTGAAAAGGCATGCAGTATTGAGTTTAATAACTTCCCTGGGGTCAAGGGCCTTAGAGCAATCCCAGAGCCAAACATATAATGCATTTTTCCAAATGTCAGAGAGGGAAGGGTCATCCTCGGCTGACAGTTCCCAGGTGCTGCACCTTGTCAGTAAACTGCATGTAGGAAACCTTGCGTTTGGCACTCACTGCACCATCTGAGTTAGATTGATTTTATTTCCATATATCATCTTATTTCCACATTCTCTCTTTTTACCCTCATCTATCATTCCGTTGCTTGAAACTTTGCATCTCAAATCTGTGTGAATTCCTACAAACCCCATTTCCAGAAAAGCTGGGACACTGAAAAACTGAAATCTGTCATTTGTTCAAGAACCTTTCTTTAACGGACAAACACAAAGAAAAGATTTTCAGTGCTTTCAATGACAAACTTAATTCTGTTTGTTAAATATAAACGCGTTTAGAAATTCTGCAACACACTCAAGTTGGGACAGAGGCAGAATAAGACTGAAAGGGTTATACAAGTAACATTGGAAGTTTCCACAGTTAGCAGTTTAACTGGTAACAGGTGAGGTAATCAAGACTGAGTTATTAAAGGAGCATCCACCAAAGGCTTAGTCTTTGCGAGCAAGGATGGATCATGGTTCACCACTTCATGATATAATTGTCTGTCAGTTCAATGTTTCTCAGTGCAAGACTACAAAGAATTTAGGTCTTTCACCATCTACAGTCATAATCTCGTAAAAAGAATCAGGGAGTCAGGGGAAATCTTGACTTGTGAAGGCCAAGAGAGGAGACCATGGGTGAATGTCTGTGACCATCAAGCCCCGGGGTGGTATTAGTTGAGAACCCGTCATGCTGCCATGATGGACATAGCCACATGGGCTTGGGAGTACTTTGGAAAATCATTGTCACTTAATGCAGTCTACTGCTGTATCAAGAAATGCAAAGAGGAAGCCATATATTAATTTTAGCAAGAAACACTGATGAGTGGCCCCAAAGTCATCTTAGATGGACCAAGTCAAGTGGAAATGTGTTCTTCGGGCAGACAAGTCCATGTTTTAGCTTGTTTTTAAGAAAAACAGACAACAGATTTTATGTGCTAAAGATAAAAAAGACCATCCAGACTGTTACCAACAAAACATAAAAAAACAGCATCTGTGATGGCATGGGGTGCATCAGTGTCCAAGGCATTGGTGATCTGCATATATATGGTACAAGGTACCATTGAAGCAGAGGCTTATGTTGGTTATTTCTATTCCATCTCTATTTCAGCAGGAAAAAAGCCAGTCCTCATTCTGCATAAGTTACAACATGGTGGCTTGACTGGCCTGTCTGCAGTCCAGATGTGTCTCCTATTGAAAATGTATGGCGCATCATGAAGAGGAGAATCAGACAACAGCGACCACAAACTGTTGAGCAGCTCAAGTCTTGTACACAGCAAGAATGGGCAAAAATTCCATTCGCATAACTGCAACAATTAGTATCTTCATTCTCCAAATGATTAAAAAGTATAATAAAAGAAATAGTGATGGGACCCAGTGGTAAACATGCCTCTGTCCCAACTTTCTTAACAAATAGAATTAAGTTCATCACTGAAAACACTGAAAATCTTTTCTTTGTCCTTTTGGCTGTTAAATAAAGCTTCACAAAAAGTCTGGAGTCTTGTGAAAATGATGTACTACAATAGATGCCTGTTATATATGTTTAGAAGTTCTTTGAGATTCTCCAAAGTCATGTATGTATCCACGTCTTGTTGACGAGAGGTCAAAAGAAAATGGCTACAGCATACAGGATAATGGGACATAGTAAGTAATATAAACACTCTTTACAACTGTGGTGAGCAGAAAAGTAAAGCAGAAAGCACAATGCATCACACCTTGAGGTGGATGGCGTACAGTCGGTGGGCAGTTGAAGAATGAAAAAAGACCAGGTATACAGATCATAAAGTGATTTGTATTGAGTGCATTTCCTCACCATCCTTTTTACATTACATAGCATTTAGCTGATGCTTTTATCCAAAGCGACTTACAAGAGTAATTGCACATAGATATATGGTACACATAACTAGGGCCAGAAGGAGGCTAAGAGTAGTTTTAGAGTAGGAGAGTAGTTTTAGAAATGAATTACTCCTTTTTTAAACTCGGAAACCTGAACTGACTTCATGAGCATTTTAATGTGCTGTGCATTGGCTGTGATTTCCACAGTTTATCAAGGTATGTCTAGACTTCCCCCATCACAAGGAAAAAAGAACTTGCCCACAGGGCAAGTAGGTAACACTTATAAGACATATGAGTCCTGAGATTAGCAGCCTCTCAGCAGACCTTGCATCCTACAACTCCCCCATATGACCTCCTTCTGTCAACAAGCCTGTTCATGCTCGACCAGTGAGCTCCATACCCCACTAAAGGTCAAACTCATCCTACCTTTATCCAAATAACTCAGGAGTCCTGGACTATGTCAAAGCCTCTGTTTCATTCCCCACGTCTGGAAGTTAGGCCATTTTTGGATAGAGGAAAATACTAAAGGTCAAAGCACTGCTAAAACAGCCATTATTTTCTAATTAGCAATGGAGTCCTGGAATATGTCAGAGCCTTCTTTTCTTTCACCACTTTTGGAAGCTTAAAGAAATCTGAACAAAATTCTTTTTGCCTTGCCTCTTGACGGAGGAAGTCAACAAAGGTGCTGCTAAAAGCACTACAGAAACTCACACTGTTTTCTAATTATGTAGGGATTCCTGTAATATTTCAGCACTCTGTTTGTTTTTCTGCAGTTAGAAGTTAGGCATGAAGATGACAAGATGATCATGATGACAAGATGATCACAAGTTTTGGAGGGAGGTAGGGACCAAAAGTCAATGCACAGCAAAACACTCATTGTTCTCAAAGTAGCTATGGAGTACTCTTGTTCTACAATGTCTGGAATTTAGGCAAAAAAAAAATATTTTATCAAACTTATCAGTACCCATCTACTACATCTAAAGCTACACAGCTCTTGAATGGAGAACAGCTTGAGATAGTCCAGTTTAAGCCTCTGTTTTCTTTCTTCATCTTGGAAGTTAGGCACAGAAAATTTTTTAAAACAGTAAACACTGCTCATATGGCCCTTTTACTCCATTTCTGTTCCAGCAAATTCATGTTTTTTTCTTGATTGTGCAAGCTATCTAATGAGATCACAGCTCTTGGATGCAGGAAGGCAGAGGACATCTCGCTTAAATATCCACTTTTATCCACATAGCTAGGAAATAATTGAATATGTTGGAATGTCATTCCTTTCTTCACTGCTAGAAGTTAGGCATGAAATGAAACTCTAATACAAAGTTTTACTTGATCTTAGTTCCAGCAGCTGCATGTTAAGTGGATTATGTAAGCATCTGCACAATCACAGCTCAGTCAGTTCATCACTGGAAATCTTTTTGTCTGTCAATGGATGGACTGAACAAGTAACATCAGAATATATCATAATCAAAAGGTATTGCTTGCTGAATTGGTCAAATCCCTTCCATATGGCTCAAGGAACCAAAGGCAGGAAGAAACTCAGACTGTCCAATTACGTCAGAAATGGACCCATCAGTCAAACCTTGAGGACAGATCTTCTGCATTCCATGCAAGTCCACACAAGGTCCGACACAGCAGGAGAAAGTGACTCATAACCATAACCCATCCCCCTAGCTACCATTACTATCACCACACACACAACGCTTTCCTAGCCAGACCAAATTCCAGCTCCACCCAATTCATGAGTTCAGTCATGGGTGCAGCACAAGTAAGGGTAATGTGTGTAAGTTTCTGGTACTGGATGTCATTCTGCTTTCAATCAGACTCTCAATGTCCTAACGAACCCTGAAGGGAAAGTCGGTTGCCAGGTATATTGATATAGCGTATGTCTAAGAAGGCATTCAATACATAAAAGCAAATGTGTTGCACTATAGCACTTAAGTGGTTTTTACTAAGTAGCATAAAAAAGCATTGTGTTCCAATTTTGGGGAATATAAACAACAAAGTTCATTCAAGCTTTTTGATAGCTATAAATTTAAATAATTACTCCTGGAATGTTTGGGATTACTCAAATATTCTTTGAGATTAGGTGAAATTAGTCAAGAGTGTCTATGGTTAAAAAAAAACAGTCCATGCATACCTATTCTACTTTCCGATATAATTCTGATGCCCTACTATATGAAATATAGCTCAAATATTTTTTCCTCTTCATGTACATGTGGTAAGGCATCTTTCTCCATGTTCTTGTTTTTGGTGAGACCATCTAACAGTCATTGGCCTTCATATTTTCAATGTCTAATTAAAAACTCTATGTTCTCAGTTCCTCAAAGCTTTGGTTTGCTGATTCACAAATAGATGTTTTCTGCTGGTGAATACAGTAGGCAGATCCAGAAGCCATATTCTTGTGACAACCCCAATCCCCAAGGACAATTGTTTAGTCTCCATGGCACCTCCAAAGGTCTGTGCCCAATGTATTCTTATCTCACTTGAAACTGGCACAAGGTCCTTGAAGCCAGATAATTAAGCAGATAAGCAATAAGCAAAACCCAGTCAATTTTACATGTAAGTGGCCCAGCTAACTAAAGTCACTGGGATGGACATACTGGACCAGATAATTTCATGGCAACTATACAAAACTATACACAAACCTGTGATGCAGATTGCTGCCCACATAACACAAGTTGACTTGAGTTGATGAGTATATTCCATGAGTAAAAAGGTATGCAAAAAAAACAGTAAGTTTACACAACTCAAATATGTTGACAGGCTTATGGACCCTACTGTTCACTGATGATATATGATGTGCTTTAATAACTAACCCTTTACTTACACAAACAATAGGCAATACACTCAGGGATATTTGCACTATCTACTCACCATCGAGAGTGGTACCGGTGCCTTCCAGGGGCTGACCAAGGCCAGAGGAGTAGCGTGCACGGACAGAAATAAGGTACTCAGTGCCAGACTGCAGGTTTCTGAGCATGGTGAATGTTCCCTTCACTGGCAATTCATTTGTCTCTCCACCCTCGGTTGGCTGATAGGACACCACATAGTCCTGCACCTGACCCGGCGCCGGCTCCCATTCCACTTGCATTGAAGATATTCCCTCATTAAAAACTCGCAGGTTTCGTGGAGCGCCTAGCTCTGTAGGAGCACAAGCACATGAGCAAGTGGTTAGGGACAAAAGTCAGGCTGGAGAAAAAACTGTAAAAAAAAAACTGTTGGGCAATATATATCTTTACTGTAAAGAAAATGCTTTTAGCTATATCTTTACATAAAATGTCTTTTAAAATGTCTCCCTAAAACCTTTTTTTTACATGGATGAAAAATGAAGCAGTAAGGAAGACATTTTATTCCATACACAGCATGGAGAAAATCTGCACATTATGAAATATGATTTGGAGAAAATCTCATTGCATAACCATTCACCTTCTGCCATAACAGACCCTGAATATATCACAGCTGTATTACTCAGAGAAGCCAGATAGGAGCAGCTGGAACATAGGAAGGTGCTAACCATACTGAGCAATGATAACAAGTGTCTGGAATTCCTCTGCTTTGGCAAAATAAATTCAGTTTGTTTATCTCTAGCAGCCCCCCAGTAAATAGTTGTTGCGATAGCAAGCAAGCTTATCTCCAGGGCAATGTTTCATCACCTATAACCTCCCACAGAGTGAACAAGAAAATGTGTGTGTTAAGTCTCACTGTCCAAATTTCCACAGGGAAAGCCCTGTTGCCTGAGATTAGCATTTTCCATCCTAAAAGCTTAATAACACGTGTGGGCTTGGAATTTTCTAAATGGCAGAATGTCAAACATTTCGACATCATGATCACTTTATATGCCTCTTCATTACTGAAACTCACCCTCTTTAGTTGTGCCATCAATTTGCCTTTGCTCGCCACTGCCGGAAGAGTACTCGGCTGCCACCCTCACTCTGTAAGTGGTGAGCGGGCGGAGCTGTTGGAGGATGAGATTGGTCTCAGGGCCCTGTGTCAAGGCCACCAATACAGCACTGTCACCTCTAACTGGAACATAGGTCAACCTGTATCTCACTACAGCTCCTGGCGCCGGTGACCACGACACAAGGAAACTGTTGGTGGTTTCCTTAGAGACACGGAGGTTACGTACACCTCCTCGTTCTGCACCCAAAAAAAAGGTCTTTGTAAGTCATCAGTATTTTACAACCAATTCGTACTTCACTATTCCTCACTGTAAGTATGTACAAAAAGAGTGTGTTATTGACTTAAGCTTTACAGACAATAACACATGGCATCTTCTAGCCCTGTGTATTGAGGTGGAAACGTGTTAGGACTGGAATTTATATATTACCAGGGCATTACCATGTTTAAAAAAAATGCACATTAAGATTAAACATGTGTAAGAATATGAATAGGTATAGGTTTTAGATTCTTTCATTATGAGCATCAATTTTGCATCAGTTCATATAATAATAGTAATGACTTTTGTGTTATATGTGGACAAATGTTTGGTGGTGGAATTGATTCCAGAATAGATGAATAGAATATTAATAATAACAAGATTAGCTGTTCTTAAGGTAATATTTTAAAATCCTGTTGCCAAAGTAAAAAATAAGTACAAGAAAGGAACTGACCCTCCAGCGTAGTCTCGTAATCAGTGAGAGGTAAACTGTCTCCTTTATCGTATTGGGCGAAGATTGATACGTGGTATTTGGTCAGGGGTGTGAGGTGGACCAGTTTAGCAGTGGTGGTGTCTCCAGGTACTGAGATGGAGACATAATCTGCCTCAGGAACGTCAGCAGGTTTATACTGGACTAGGTAGGACTCGACATCTGTAGTATCGATAGTCCAGGTGGTCCGGAAACTTCTGGAGCTTACTTCAGAAAAGCTCAGGGATGTAGGAGATACCAAACCTGCAACATGATCACAGTTCAGAAAATGAAGGTTCATTCAATTGTCATTTCCATCATCCTCATTAGACCTTTACTCAAATTATAATTTATTATATAACATTATGCCAATATTTACAATACGCTGGCATGTACACATGCATTTGGGGTTTCAAGTGCAGACAAAATGACTCTTTTTCGCAATAAACTGCAACCATTTGTTTTTACATATGTGAGCCACATGTTCATCAGATCAAAAACAATAAAAAGTAAATTAGGCTCGTTTTAAAATCCTTTTATAATTGTATGCATGTGAGTAGATTACTTCTGCTGCTGTTAATTTCAGTTTAAATTATATTACATGGGTAATTTCAGCAGTCAACTCACACACACACACACACACACACACACACACACATATATACACATATATAGTGTACCCACCTGTTATTATGTTTTCACAGAACAGCTAAACAATTATTTATCATCGTAATTTTTTCATATAACAATAAAAAATTTCAAATGTCTTGATTAATATGAATCATTAATATATTATTATTAAGTAGTTTCATTTTACACGCCTATAAATTAGTTATATTTTGCTGACCAAAACCAGCATGT
>JAOTRJ010000036.1:6497188-6509423 GCA_028564905.1 Leptodoras praelongus | reverse complement strand
GAGTACCCGGAGGAAACCCACGCCAACACGGGGAGAACATGCAAACTCCACACAGAAATTTCCCAGGTCGCCCCACTTTTCATGATATGCTAATTTTGTGAGATTTTGTGGGTTTTCATGAGCTGTATGCCAAAATCATCAGTATTAAATCAATAAAATACCTGAAATATTTCAGTTGGTGTGCAATGAATCTAAAATATATGAAAGTTAAATTTTTATCATTACATTATGGAAAAGAATGAACTTTATCACAATATGCTAATTTTTTGAGAAGGACCTGTACATGTCTTTTTACAACTTGATACAAAAAAGGCAGTTGTTGCTCAAAAGGGTGCATCTCTTTCCACTGTCACATTAAGCTTCAAATGATATACAAGGAATAAAATGAGAAGACATATGGGAAATAGTCAGGTAAAGAGCAGAATGTCACACACTCAAAGGATGACCTTTAATAGAATATCCAGAAGCCTTCCAAACTTATGCTTAAATTCCATTGGTGCAAGAAGTGAAGTACAGATCAGAACATGCTGCCTGTAAGCTTCATGTGCAGGTTTTGCCATTTTGACTGGTTTGCCTAAAATGTATAAACAATTGAAACCACAGGATTAATGAAGTAAGGCAAAACAGCTCCAACAAAAACTGTTTCATATGTTTATTACAGTCTTAAACATCATGGACACCTTTGCAATAATAAACTAGAACAGGTTAACCTTGTGAGATAAATAGCACAATATAAAAAGTTAAGTAAATCAAAGGACACTTTAATGCATCAAAGCCACAATGCCCTAAACCCACTCATGTAACTCCAGTGCTTAATAAAGATTCTCAACACTCATGCTCCTACGAAGTATATTAATACAGTATTTCTATTTTAAGGGAAAAGCCCCAAATAAAGGGGGAAAGAAATGCCAGTGTGGAATACCAGTCTGTATGTGTCATGGTAAAACACACAAACAAGTATGGTGCATGTTTTCTAATTACAGTTAATAAAATAGCTGCCAAGATATTAGTGGTAATTTTCCACCACAAACCTAGAATTGCACCACTCCACAACACATTCAAACACAAAACAGGGCTTCCAAGTACACATAGGTACTGACTGAAAATTATTTGCAATTTTTTTGTTTATGATTAATATCAGTTGCAAAAAAAATATTCCAGGAGTGGCTATATACTGATCAATTCTGTACACAATATATAATGAACCAGCTAACTGGAAGATGACACGACTGACACCTTCACTTCCTACTTTTATCATCCTTCCCATACAATCCTTGAAATTAAACATGCACCTAAATGGACACTCAACAGCTGATGTCAGTGTATCTATGGGAGTGTAATTGCATGCTTGATAGCTCTATAAAGCACGTAAAACTTGCTTGACCAGTAAGAAGAAAATAATTAAGGTTTCATACAACTAGAAGCATGTAGTTGTATATAGACTTATCAAGTTGCTGCTTGTGTAACATATTGCAAGGTCATTAGTAAATTAGCACTGCCATTAAAAATAAAATACATCATTACAGGGTTTATACACAGCCCTGATCATTTTGGTGTATGATCAAAAACTATGGTCCCAGACATGAATAGTATCAGTGCCTATGTACAAGGTATCTTTCAGTTCTGGATCAGATCTAACCAAGTTTAAGAATTCAGCCTAATGTTTTACATTTTAAAGATAATCAAGGCTCGAGAGAACCAAAACCTTTTCTTTTAAAGGCTAGCTCATTTGATTCATAATCTTGTAGAATAATCTTTTTCTAAAAAAACAATCCAAGTTGTACAAAAGCAAAGAACCCATTTATTGTAAACCTATGAAGATTAACTAGTACATATTGGACTGAAACACAAAATGACAACAAAAGCATCGAGTTATGGGTAAAACAATGATTTTTTGATGATCAATGAAAAGCCTTTCACTCCTAAATCACTACAACTGCCTTTAATAGCCTCTAAAATGTGACCAAATCTGCAAGATCTGATTCTCAAATACCCATACACAAAAACATACTTGGAAAATAATAATTTACATTTAGTAAAAATGACAATAAAATCCACAACTCTGAAATTCAAAAGCTTCCCATGCAGAACAAACAGAACAATGTGGTTCTTGACATATCAAAACATAAATGTCTAAAACAGGGGGGGGGGGGTCTTTATTCTTATTACTTTTTGTTTTTTTTTTTTTTTTTTTTTTTTTTAAACAAACAGGTATGGACAGGAGAACCCCTAACATCTATAGGGGACCTGATGTTCGGATGTGGAATGCATGTCCACGTGTAGATTTTCATAAAACACGTTTGAATTTTTTTAAAAGACAGTAAAAGTAGATCATTGGGGCTCTGTGGCCACAAGATGGAGTCCTCCAAATGCCAGTCTTTAATACAAAAGCCTGCTTAGTAATATCCTGGGTGGTACTGCTGACTCCATGGCTTCTGGTTCCAGAACTAAGGGGTGAAGAAAAGGGTCTAGTTAATCATAATCATAAGAAAGGAGCTCAACACACCAGTATGTGCTTAACAGGACACAGAACAAGTTATACTGCTGGTTCATTTTCAATTTGTTCATAACAATTCATCCTTAGAAGTATACTCAAACACTTACCCCTTGCTGCCAGCTCTGATTGAAGGCTTGGGCTTTATTCATGCCAAAGTTTCCATTCCTGTTGCCAAATCCTCCACGATGCTGCTGGTTTCCTCCACGTCCACGGAATTTCTATAAAAACCAAAACATTGTCATGCCTTATGGACATATGTAAATAATTATACTGATGGCACAGGTTTACTTTATATATATAAAAAAAAAGAAAAAAAAAAAAGAGAGAGAGAGTCTAATGAAAGTCTCTGCAGGTCAGCCAGACATACCTGGTTGAAATTGCCCCTGCTGGGTCCACCACCATGTCCACCTCCACGGTTCATGTTTCCTCTGTGCATTGGCTTTCCACGGTTCATGCCTCCACCTCTGTTTACAATGCTGCCCATGCCACCTCTGGCAGGAGCACCTCTAGGCACCATATTTCTGTTGGGGGGCCCTCCTGCACTTCTGCCAAAGCTGCCACGGCTTGGGAAGCCACCTCTGAAGGCAGGAGGCGGCAGAGCACCTCGTGGTGGCAGACCAAAACCTCCACGGGGACCAGGCACTAGGAGAAGACAGTTCATGTTAAACCAATATCATGGAGGACCATGGTATTCAGACCTGCCTGCAGAAGATGATGGTACTGACTGCATAATCAAAAGTCCTGGGTGGATTTGGGTCTGAAGCTATAAGCCCAACCTTAAGACTAAGCGTCTCCACACCCTAGACGATTGGTTTGAATGACCAGGCAGAAGGAGATTCTGCACTGATTGATCCTGAACGTCCAAATGCTCTGCCTCATGATCTGCCATTTAAAGCCAAGCAACCTCATTTACATTTGTAAACCTATTGCCCCCATTTATCTGACCTGTGTGTCACATCATTCCAACATTACAATGAGAAACTTTCTCAGGTGAGAAACCCTCTGGAACATAATCTAGGTCTGGGCCAAATGCTTTGAGAAATGCATTGTTCAAGACAGATGGAAGGCCTGCCCTTAATAATCACAAGGACACAACTACATTCAATTGTATGTGCCAACTGTCCAGTGGCACATAATCTAGTACCTACACATAGGCTAAAGATATAAATCACAAAAGCAAAAAAAATGTCTGTTTAGTTAATAAGTGATGTCCTTACTCCCTCTGAAGTTACCACGGTTCTGGAAACCTCCTCTGCCCCCTCGTGGTCCCGGGCCACCCCCCCTGTTGAACTGTCCTTTGCCCCCACGGCTGCGAGCTCCACCTTTCTTGGGTGCCCCTTGGTTAGGCTTCTTCTCTGGAGGCAGAGCACTCTTGCTCTCCTCTTTGTATTGCTCCAAGAGTTTAGTAGCCTCCTCCTTCTGCAGCTCCACATAGGTGACCTCTAAGAAGCAGTCACCCACTTCTGGTAATGTGTATATGCCTGCATAGGAGAGGCATCAAAATCAATATCAACTTGGGACGCATCAGATTTGAAGAGCCAAAAATGAAGGATACTGCATGAAAACCAGTGCTGGACACTATTCTTTTACATTAAGCCAAGGTGGTTCAGGGAATGTAAGTGTTGAATTTCGCAGTCATCTCAGCTAATTTACAAGTCACAGAAGAATGATGACTTTACCATTTTTACCCACAACACTGTAACAACTCATTATGCAGCCTATTCATGAACTTTTGTTGTTGAACTGTTTGAACAGTTTCATTTGAGCCATTAAATGACAAGTAATGATTTTATTTTTCCTAAAGGCATCAGAGAGACTAGTGTTATATGGCTACAAAGTGTCAACCTGTATAGTTGAAGGTAGGTATAACCACCTAACCACCTATATACCTACATGCTTAATACATTTAAATTCTTTGCCACACTAAGGAAAATTAGCGGCATATCCTGTCAATGTCAGAAATCTGTGTGAAGCAGTTAGTTTTGAGGCCTGTGATTAGGAAACTGGACATAAACACTGTTACACTTTACTTTTGAAATTTCAAATGATTAAACACACAACTAAGAAAATTAATCAGTGTAAGCATTTACATTTAAGTGTAAGCATTTTTTTTCAAATGTTGTACCCAGTACATTCCTTTTATTGAGATGACATAGCTTACCCTTCATCTTTAGCACAGCATGCTCAGGGACATCTTTGCCATCGGTTTCAGCTTTCTTCTGAGTCCGCTCCTTGTAGGCCTCATCTGTGGGCAAGACCACAACAGCTTTACGCTGGAAGCCAGCGAACAGGCACATCTTCCTCCTCTGGGCAGCTGCAGAGACATTGGTCTTGCAGGAAGAAAAGCATGAAACAGGTTAGTTGCATGAAACTCAAGTACAAAAAACAACCAGACCTCTTCCCACCCATATGGGCACAAACCACCAAGCAGCTGTTACCTGATCCAAAATGTAGTTCCTCTTCTTGCGGGCAGCAATTTCAATGAACTTGCCCAGAAACAGAGGTGCACTCAGGGAGATGGCAGTGAGTTTTGTTGTGTCTTTGTTCTGTCGTTTCAAACTGTTAATCTGCAGTAGAAGAGAGGTATTTAGCTATATGCTTTACAGTTGCTTGAAATAAAATTATAAACTGTACACATTCACTTGGCAACAGACAAGAATGCTCACCATCATTTTTTCCACAATGGTGTTGGTTCCCAGAACTGTGTATTTTCCAGGGTTCTCTTCAACATGCTTTGTCACCCATGTGGTCTTCCCTGATCCAGGGAGGCCAACCATGACAATGACCTAGATGATCAAATTGAAAAGTATTTACAGGGACATCAATAAACAATTGCCATTGAAATAAAAAAACATGAGATCCTGGGTTGTTGAAGTTACCTCACAGTCTTTCTTGGTCTCAGGCCCCTTGGGTCCACGCACACGTTCACCCACAGAGATTTGCTGGAGGAAGATGAAGCCCTCTGGCTGAGGAAAATATGGCGTTTCCTTCTGCCCGAAATTGAATTCCACAGCACAATTGTGGCAGAGGACATGAGGGAAGAGAGCACGCCCAGCTAGAGCCTCTTTACTGGCTTTGAACGCCACACCAAGATCCTTCCCATTCTTAGAATATGAAATTTCAACTTCATCCCCATCAAAATTCTGTGTGTGGAAAGGGCAGATAAACATTAAATGAAAGCATAGGCAAGTGGACTGACTGCATATATGTATTCTACAGAGAGAAAGAACAAGCTTTGTAATACAGGGTATAAATCTTACAATAAAGCAGCCAACAACATCATTTTCATCAAAAGTCTCGCCGTAGTCTTCAGTTACACAATTTGTCGTCTTCTTCCCCTTGGCAGCAAAAGAATAAGAATGCTCCTCCTCACCTAATAAAAGCCAAAGACATTTCACCACATCGCACAAAGTGGAGTAATACCACTGGGGAAAGTGCAGGATGGATATGTGCATTTCATGGCACACAAACCACAAAACTAGGCTTTGGACTGAACAGCAGCAATATCAAGGAATCACTGATATCTCCACCTATTGTGATGACCATAAAGTTGGATTGTTTAAATGTGTCAGAAACATGGTATTTTCAGCAATAATCTCTGCCTCACATGCAGTTTATATAATTTTTATTTAAAATCATATTTTAGTTACAGCTAAAGGTGCATTTGGCTTATTTAGTCCTGACTTCAGCTTTGCAGCGTTCATCTGGTTAACTGTAATGATGTACAGTGGTAATGATGTGCTACACGTCAGTGTTATGGTCAGTGCACTTACCTAGCAGCAAACTGCCATTAGCCAAGGACCAGCCAATCTGCACATCATGGACATCCATGTTCTTACTCTTCACATGCTTCACAGGAATCTTCTCAATAATCTGCAGGTTTATCAAATACAAGTCATTCAGATGCCCCAATTACTCTACAGAGAGAAAGCACATGCAGTGTATGAATGGATGAAATTTTCACCTTCATTTCAATGCAGGCTTTGCCCTTATTCACACCGTAGGAAGCTCGGCCACCAGCCCAGAGGTAGGCAAAACTCTCCATCGTAAGTGAAGTGGCACTATAGCGGTCTCTTGACACTTTGAAGTGTAGGTCACAGTTGTCTACGGAAACAAAGAAATATGGAGAGTCACTGACATGCAAACAACTCAACACAACTATCCTAACACAGGAGTATAACTCACATGGATCCAGACACACCAGAGTATCATCAAACTCTTCATCCTCTTCCTCCAGAGGTGGCAGGGGAGATTTGGCCCTGAAACAGACGAGGCAGAGCCATTAAACCAAAGAGACTTTCACCTGCCAGTCCTGACTGGAGTATACTGGCACAACAACCCAGATTAAAGGACAGCCTCCATCTCCACAGTGAGATTTAAAAAAAAAATTGACATTATTATTGGCCATAAGACTTGGCCTGGTTTCACATAGAAAATGTCTCAAGGGTTAACCAGACCATATAGGTCCTAAAAAAAGCAATTGTTCTTTGTATTTACAGAAACCAATAGCATAAAAGAGAATAAATAATTGATATAACTGATCAGTGTAGATGTGATTGTTTAAATTATTAAAAAGCCCACAGGTGTATTTATATTCCCAAACTGTGTCTCATGAAGTCCTACAGTGGCTAGGTCTGAAACTAATTTCATAAAAAAAATGGAAGAAATAAAAAAAAAAAAAAAACAATCAATTCCACAAAATACACCATATCTAATAATACTTACCCATTTAACAAGAGAAATAAAACATAATGCCTTACCTTGTCATTCTTTCACTCAAACACACACAAAGTAAAAACCAGGAAATACAAAGACAAGGAATGCAATACAAATTTGACGTCCAGACAAACAAAAAAAGAAAAACAACTGAAAGAATTGAATCCTGAAAAAGAACATGAAGTCAGAGAACAGCTAAAATGTTCGATGCATGCAAGCCACGAGGAATGAACGCTGGAACACTGCCACAACAACCCCATCCTGCTCATTATATCCTGCATGTGGTTCATTACCGGAACACCTCGATCGCCACAAGGCATGCGTTCAGCTACATGACTCGCTGAAATCTGGACATAACGACCCCCATCTTTTAGCCCTTTGAATCAAAGTGGTGCTTTCACAAACCACAGGTGCGTATAACAATATTCCCGCCAAACAGTATGAGGAACAATGACATGGTTTTAAAACTTAGATTCTGCAGTCTTCTTAGATTATTTTACACAAAAGCACTGCAAGGTAAGGTTCGTTTAAAATAATAACCCTCAAATGATTTGTTTTATTAAAGAGGGTTCTTCTTTTTTTTTTATTATTATTATTATTATAGGTAAGGCATTGGCTCTTAAAGCCAATACATATTAAAAGTGGCACTTCAGGGATAATGAAGGCCTTTACTCCCATCCTTACCGGCTGTATTTGCTTTCTTCAATAAATTCAAAGTAGCCCCTTCCATGTTCCTCTCGGCGTCTCTTAACACCCTTCTTATTCTTCTGATCAGCACTGATGTCTTTGTCCGCATCTCCTTTGAAAATAAAACAAACAGTGATGAAATGCTCAGGCGTGTTGGACCCTGGTTAAGGGTGGCCCACACATCCAGGAGCTCTCAGAGGCCTCTTAAGTTTTCAGTTGACCACCTCTGATGAGTTTAATTATAAAAAAAAAAAGGTGTGTTCATGCTCTGGATATATATATATGTAAAGATGAGCAGCCCATTCTGGTGGAATGAACCAGATGAGAAGCTTAACATCACATTTCAAATAATATGAGCAATGAGATTAGAATAGTATTTGCACTTAGTCACTCTTGATTCCCCCGTCCCACATAAAACAAAGGGAGAATATACTACATGCGTGGAGAAATACACCTGGCAAGCTTTTAATTTCATCACCAGTTACTTACATGCTGATCATTTTTCCGGCTCAAAGACGAGTTACCTGACGTGACCTCGCAAAGGACGCTAACTGAGTTAAGGAACAGACCCAGATTATACACACATTTTCATAACACAGAAACAGAGCTAACCACTTATATACATTATCTTAGAGCTAAACTCGAGGCTTCGGTCTTGCACCAGAAGCGAAAAACATCAGATTTAAAACCTCTAAGATAGCTATAAATAACAAATAGCAAATAATAAACAGTACAAGAAAGCTAATTAATTGTCTGGACAAAAAACAGCCACAACTTTAGGTCTCTCAATCACTGCGCCTATTGTCCCAGGAGTATAGCTAATAACTAGCCTAGCAAAAACCCTAACCGTCTCCAAGCTAACCTTACTAGGCTCGCTAACACGTTAACGGCGGCTGGACTCCAAGCCCGGACCGGCGCAAGAAACTCAACTAAAACACAACAGTACACTAAAATTAAACAAATCCGCCGAGAAGCCGCAAGCTTTCATATGCTAAGCTGCCTCTGATCCACCGAGCGACAAGCTGCTAAACCAATCATAGCAACAACGCTAGCGGCTGCGTGAGGATCGTTAGCATCTTTAAACCCATTTCACCGGCACTCACCCTCAGTCGGCTGTGACTCTTGCTCACCATCTTCTTCGTCGATTTTGTCGGCGGTGGTGTCGTCCTCTTCCTCCTCCTCCTCGTCGAACGCTTTGTCTATCTCAATGCCGGCGTCTCCATCTTCCTCCTCCTCCTCGTCGGCCATTTCGTCGTCCTGCCCAAGGTCCCCCTCGCAGTTGCCCTGTGCGCTCTCCGGTGCGTCGCCGCCTCCATTTTCTTCCTCGGCCTCCATGTTCTCGCCCGCGGGCTCTTCGTCCTCCTCCAACTCTTCGCCCATGTATTCTTGTTCGAGTTCAGCGCCATGCCCCTCCGCGCCACTTTCCTCCTCTTCATCTTCCGCGTCCACCGCGGCGTCTCCGGCTTGGGCCTCGGCGTCGAGCGCGGCCTGTAGCCGGTCCATGAGCTCGGCCTTCAAGCCCTTGTCCGAAAGCTGACGCTTTTTCAGCTCATCCTTAAGCTCATTCACCTTCAGCTTCTTCACGTTGATTGTACTCATGTTTGCTGTTACTTTAGAAGTACAAATTATTGTACTGGTTCGAATAGAAAGCGTTTCTGTCGCGCCTCAAGACAAACAATGAACCGCCTGCTTTAGTATCTACAGCGCCGAGCTGCGTTGATCCTCGACCGCGCCGATGGTCGTAAAATCCGCTCCCGCTTTGGCAGCGCTGGGCGGAGCCACAGAGTTAAACACACCCACAATTACGTCACCTCCCGTCTCAAGGCCTTGTGCATACTGGTTCCTGTGGACAGAAAACCCGATGTATTTGATTTATTCAGATGGATATTTATGCTTTTTTTTACATGAAAAATATAACTAAAAAGACCCAGCCATGCTGCTGATTTTACCTGGCCTTGCAGTCTATTTTATGCATTCGTCATTTATGCATTTATTCATAAATGTATGGATGTATTCATTTCTTTATTCTCTTTTTTGCATCCTTACTTCATCTGCTCATTATCTGACCAGAATGTCTTATAATTTATGTTGTGTTTTTGATTTTATGTATACAAACCCCATTTCCATGAAATTTGGGAGACTTTCTAAAAATGCAATAAAAACTGAAATCTGTAATTTGTTCACTTGAAGCTTTATTTATTTGTGTATTCATTTTGTACAGAAAGACTGGGTATTTCTCTGGGCCAGAAGTCATCTGAGATGGACCAAAAGACAGTGGAAATGTGTTCTGTGGTCAGATGAGTCCACATTTCAGCTTGTTTTTTGGAAATACAGACATCAGATTCTATGTGCCAAAATGAAAAAGAACATCCAGACTGTTACTAATGAAAAATGCAAAAACCTAGGCATGAAGTCTGCTTCTACAAACCTTTGTGAAAGTATAGGTTACTCTTAGGAGCTCAGTGAATTCCAGCATGGTACCGTGATAGGATGCCACCTGTGCATTTCCTTGCTACAAAATATTCCTCAACTGTCAGTGGTATTATAACAAAGTGGAAGCCACATAATATGACAGAGCTGGTCAGTGGATGCTGAGGCACGTAGTGCACAGAGGTCACCAACTTTCTGCAGAGTCAATCACTACAGACCTCCAAACTTCAAGTGGCTTTCAGAATAGCTCAAGAACAGTGTGTAGAGAGCTTCATGCAATGGGTTTCCATGGCCGAGCAGCTGCATCCAAGCCTTACATCACCAAGCACAATACAAAGCGTCAGATGCAGTGGTGCAAAGCACGCCGCCACTGGACTCTAGAGCAGTGGAGACACGTTCTCTGGAGTTATGAATCAAAAATTCCCATATACACACTTCTAAACCTTGTGGAAATCCTTCTCAGAAGAGTTGAAGCTGTTATACACCATATTAAACCCTATGGGTTGAGAATCAGATGCCACTCAAGTTCATATGCTTGTGAAGACAGGTGAGTGAATACTTTTGGCAATATAGCATATGTGAAGATTCCATTGACGTGGTTGATGAGCCTTTGTGTTCTCTTTCCTCAGCAGTGGTTTGCACCTTGCAATTCTCCCATGGATGTCATTTTTGCCCAGTGTCTTTCTTGGTGAATTTTTGGTAGGCTGGTGCGAAGGTTCATCACTGTTCCAAGTTATATCCAGTGGTGGATAACAGCTCTCACTGTGGTTCACTTACCCTTAGCAATGGCTTTGTAACAATTTCCAGACTGGTAGATTTCAGTGACTTTATGTAGCATCTGTATTAGAATCTCTTTAGAATGTGCCTTTATGTGCTGCATTTAAAAACAGCAATTTGTGTTTACTTGGGTTATCTTTGTTTAATATTATAGTAGTCTGATGATTTGAAACATTCAGACATAACAAGTATGCAAAATTAGAAGAAATGTGGATGGGGCAAATACTTTTTCACAACATGTGGATTGTTTTTTCAGTGGTGCTGAAAGATCCAAAATGGCCCAGGCCTCTTACCATCCTGTTAGTGATGATGATTGACTACAGCTGGGAGCTTCTCTGTACCACATAAAAAGGGTTTGTTTGACACTCATTGGATTGACCAACACACAGAACAATTGGTCCAAGGAGCTCAGTGCAGATCTGAGAAAGATGACTGTAGATTTACACAAGGCCGGAATGTCTCTTGGAGCTGTTTCTAAACAACTGCAGATTCTAAGATTATCAGTTCAAACAATTGTAGGTAAATACAAATTATTGGGAGGTGTAGCCACTTTGCCAAGGTTTGGAAGAAGACCCAAACTGTCACCCTCAGCTAAAAACAAACAGGTTCAGATAGTCAGCAACAACCCAATAACCACCAAGGCACAGGCCTGCCATGAACTACCCAACAGAAGCTGCTGGAAGACCAGCGTCACTGTCTACAGCCAAGTAAGATTTACATCACCATGGACTGGGAGGCTGCTGACCAAGAAAGAATTGACACCTTCATGCTCAACTACAGTTTGCAGCTGATCACGAGGCCTTCTGTAGGAAAGTGGTTGGATGAGACAAAGTTTGAGTTTTTTTGCCACAATGTCTGTTTGGAGGAGTAAAGGTGAGGTGTTCAGACCTAAGTAAATTTTTAATTTAATGGGCAAGTCTAATAATATAGATAGTATATACAATATTGAAAAAAAGTGTAATCAGTACATTCATTAAGGTTTTAACATGAAGTATATTTTGTTGAAGTTACCAACTGTTCACTGATGAATATTTGACTGGAGTGTAAAACTGTTAGCGCTGTCGCCTCACAGCAAGAAGGACCCGGGTTCGATCCCCGGGTGGGGCGACCTGGGAAATTTCTGTGTGG
>JAOTRJ010000036.1:6475055-6491363 GCA_028564905.1 Leptodoras praelongus | reverse complement strand
TTTAAAAATAGCATTTTGTGTTTACCTGTGTTGTCTTTGACTAATATTTAAATTGGTTTGATGTTCCGAAACATTTATGTGTGACAAACATGCAAAAAATCAGGAAACCAGGGAGGGGGCAAACACTTTTTCACACCACTGTAGATCTGGATAGATTTTTTAAGTTAATTACTTAAATGTTTGCTTAATTTTCTCCCAATTTGGTCATTTGCCAATTTCCTTTCCTACCAACCTTCCAGGGAAGGTAAGGACTATTACATGCTTCCTACAAGACACAAGAAGCCAGCCAACTTTATCTTTTCAAACCACATCCTGGGATAGTGTAACACACTCTAACAGTCCTGTCAGCTTATTCATGAGCTCAGATGCTCATTTGCTAGTGTTGCTCTGATTGACAGGGGCTCCAAACAATGAACTTGTCAAACTATTATAATGACGGAGAAGTACATTTTATTGTTTCATTTTTTACAGGATGTTCATCCATCAGTCAAAAAATACTTAGCATCCACAAAGAATAATATGATACACTAAACATAGCACAAAAAGTAAGGAAATTTGTATTTGGTAGGTTATTTCTTTGTTGTAACAATGCTGGCAATAAATCTTATACCATTGGAAAGCCTGTTAATTTCCCTTTTAAATGCTGCCATATTTGTAAAGAACATGCATTTGTGGGTTGAGCAGTCGAGCTGAGAATGTGGGTTGCAAATCTTCTCCGCCATTGCCTATTGTTTTGAGCTTCTGATACCCCCTGGTGCAACCAATCAGGGCCCTGATTGCCAATCTCCGGTCTCATCAGGTTGCCAGGAGACCTGTCATGACTGTCCATGGTACACTGGAACCTGAAAATGTGGAGGAACGTTATGTTCAGAGATGAGTCCAGATTCTGCCTATGGCAGATGGATCATAAGGTCAAAGTTTTGAGAAAACGTGGAGAACGCTATGCTGATTGCTGCACCCATATAGTAAAATCTTTTGGTGGAGGAAGTGTGATGATATGGGGTGGCATCTCCCTTACTGGAAAAATGAGGCTTGTCATCATTGGAGGCAATCTCAATGCAGAGAGATATTGAGATGAAATTCTGCAACCAGTGGCAATCCCATATCTCCACAGTCTGGGACCGAACTCTATCCTCCAAGATGACAACAGTCTCCTCCACAGAGTGGGGTGACCAGCATGAGGAGGAGGTTCCAGGCTGTTGTGGCTGTGTATGGTTCTTTTACACACTTCTGAGTCTCCTGTTTGTTAAATGAATAAATTATTGAATTGCCAATATGTCTTGTTTCTTCAAACTTCAATCATCCAGTCCATCAAACACCAAATGAAACAATGGCAGAATAATCTGTTTGTCAATGGCAGAGAAGATTTGACAAAATCTTTCATGGGTGCAACCCACATTCTCAGCTCTACTGCTCATCCCACAAATGCATGTTACATATGTGTCACCATTTAAAATGGAAATTAACAGGATTTCCAACAGTATAAGATTTATTGCCAAGAAGCATTGTTACAACAAAGAAATAATCTATTAAACAAACAAATTTCCTTACTTTTTTGCCAAAGGTATTCGCTCACCCATCCAAATCAGTGAATTCAGGTGTTCCAATCACTTCCATGGCCACAGATGTATAAAATCAAGTGCCTAGGCTGCTTCTACAAACATTTGTGAAAGAATTGGTTGCTCCCAGGAGCTCAGTGAATTCCAGTATGGTACCGTGATAGTATGCCACCTCTGCAAGTCCAGTCGTGAAATTTCCTCACTACTAAATATTCAAAAGTCAACTGTCAGTGGTATAACAAAGTGGAAGAAATTGGCAATGACAGCAACTCAGCCACAAAGTGGTAGGCCATGTAAAATGACAGAGCGGGGTCAGCAGATGCTGAAGCGCATAGAGGTTGCCAAGTTTCTGCAGAGTCAATCGCTACAGAACTCCAAACTTCATGTGGTCTTCAGATTAACTCAAGAACAGTGTGTAGAGAGCTTCATGGAATGGGTTTCCATGACCGAGAAGCTCCATCCAAGCCTTACAAATGTGCTTCTGGAAGAATGGTCAAAAAGTCCCATATACACACTCCTAAACCCTGTGGAAAGTGGAAAAGAGTCAAAGCTGAGTCAAAGAGGAAAAGAGTCAAAGCTGTTACTGCTGCAAAGGGCCGACATCATATGGATTAAGAATGGGATCACTCAAGTTCATATGCATGTGAAGGCAGTCAAGCGAATACTTAAATACACATACCAAATTGCAAAATGGTTTCTTAAGCACTTCCTGAAGTAGTGAAAAGTGTCAGCTGATGGGCATCTAAAATGTGCTAGTGATGCAAGATGAAATTTATGAAGTTTGAGCCTTTACATCATAAGACATTGGCTAGTGAAATGCTACATTTGAACATTATTCACTAGGTGGAACTGCTTCACAAATGAATTGTAATGAGCTAGGGTAATGTTTATCCAGTGCTTTGAGCCTACCTCACTTCAGGGGGGGCTAACACAAAAGACAGCACACACCTAATGACACAAATCTTATATGCCGTATCATACATGTGGAGCTGGTGACATCTATGATATTGCTGATGAAAAACTGGTGAAAAAAACAAGGGAAGAAGAAAAAATCTTCAACAAAATCTTCAATTAAGTACCAGAAAAATTTGTATAGCAGTTAATACTTGGTAGGTTCCCCACGGGATCTTGGAGGGAACATTGCACAGTCCTCACGCTGAAGTTTGTTGAGGCCCCAGCATTGAACTCTGATGTTACTTGAGGCGGTGTTGCACACCTGTCATGTGAAACGATTCTTGCTAGCTGATGCTGGTCACATTCACTCAGAGTCTATTCATGGCCACGCCGCTGTCATAAGTTCAAGGTTTTGCTGGAATTCTTGTAGTCACAGCACATCATTGTAATGCTCATACATGAAAATCCAAACATTGATCTACCCCCAAATTCTATGACCCATCTCACCAGCTCCAACTATTCAGCCGCTCTGAAAATCACAAAATCATGCTAACTTGTCATTCTCATGGCAGAAATTTTATTTTATTTATGCACTGGCAGAAGTGACCAATGACGTGCATAGGTGTGGTGTTGCTGTCTATTTTACATAGTTTTTTTTTCTGGTACTTCAGTGTATATGACCAGTAGTGAAACTACTATTAAGATGTTAGAAGCTACAGCTTCTGGCAGCCATTTTAAATTCATTTCAGCATTCATGACCTCATCTAACCTTACGAGAACTTTCTTTTCCTTGTGTGATTTTGACTTGGCTGCTCTGAATGTAGTCTTTATACAAATAGTAAGAGAGATCAAGATCAGATTTTTACAAGTGATCATGGCCTGCCACTGTGAAAATATAGAAAAGCATTTGCTTGAATAAATATAAACTAAGTATACTAATGTTGAACACTGCTGTTGTGAAAAGATGAATTAAATCACATAGGCCTAATTTATGACTATATGTAGTTTATTAAAAAAATAAAGAATAACTTAGTATGTGAATGGAAAAATAACTCCTCTTATATTCTGTAGGTATCTCAGGATGGTATAAAAAAGACAAAAGATGATGAAGCCACAGTTCTCTGCCGTTTCAGTGGTCCTCTGACATTCAGCACTTCTAAAGTTGCTGCGATGCTTCCTGCTGGACCCTCTGCAGCTGTCTCTTTCATTGTCAGGTAACACAAATGTTCAGTGCACAAGACAGAGATGGGGACTTGATTTTGCATCTTTGACTGAATTTGCACACACAGTGACTTGAGACTTGTGAACCATCATTAATTTATTTTTTATGGTGCAAGGAAATGTCTGATGAGCTGAAAGCCATTCTGCCCTTATTATCATACATAACTTTATGCATGCACATAGCCACAGATACAACCCTAAAGGACTTGAGACATTACTTGGACTAAAAAAATTTTGTTGTCATGTCTGTGTCAAGGCAATAGAATTTCTAGAAAATATGGTGATGATCACTGAAAAATATTAGAATGCAGTTTTATTGGACTGCTGAAGTGAATTCAAACAATGGTAATAATGTACCAGCTTATGTTAACAATACCAAACTGCATGACCTCAGGGCTGTCCAGAAGTTGCACTTGACCTCAAGGAGGAGGAAGCAGAACTCTGAAAATGACTACAAATTTCCCACAAATTTCTGTGGTCTTCTCCAGAAGGACCCACCTCCTACACCTTTAAACCTGTTACAGATTCACAGCAAGAGCAGAGAGTTACCAGATACAGCAAAGGTACAACCTTTTTTTATCTTTGTAAATGACCAAAATAAAAATTGATGCAAATTACAATGCACTGCTTAATTAATATTTAATCCATATATGGACCAAGCATATTTTAAATGATAGGACTGATTTTATCCTGCATTTCTCACTTGTTCATACCCACATAGCTCTTAAACCTTTTAATGTCCTTTTCTCTACTTTGTGGCAAATCCCAAGAGTAAGAAAATTGATTCAGTTTAATTGAAGCATACACTGCTTTCACATCTCCTAGCTCATACCAGTGGAGGATCTTCTTTAGTTTCACAGTAGACAGCTCTCACAGTAGCACCTGCTGGTGAATAAGCACTTAGCCTGGCTGCACCAAGAAAATCTGCCAGAGCAAATGGACTTTTAAATAATTAATCTCTCATAAACACAATTTTAAAGGACACTCAATAGATATCACCAGCCTCTGAAGAAGTGCATTCTGTAAGAGACTCAAGTTTAGTGAGCAAGCAATTCAGTCATATAATTCCTTGAGACAGGTCATCTCAGGGCTTCAGTAATGGGTAATCCATATTTTATCATCACAAAGCCACTCGGGAGAACAGGAACATTACCATTCCATAAATCCATGAGTGAACTTAATATTTAGATTATGAACCAAAATAAAAACCCAAAGAACAGATATATTTTCAACAGTCATAACTTGCCAAGATTTGTTGCTTAAAATAGTCTGTCAGTGTATGCTGTCTTTTTGGAAAGAAAAGTAATTATTACTTAGTCATGAATAAAGTAACCCTTTTATTACTCCTTATTTACTTAAATGATTATAAACACTAATATAAAATCACTGTAACATTTTCTACATATATGAAGGTAATATCAGTTATAAACTATAAACACACTGTAGGTATGTTATGATGCATTCATAAGGGATTCTGTGAAAATGCATTATACTTTAACAGTTTGATTATTATGAAGTATTAAGATGCATTGTAAGTAATGTTTATAATATACTATATATAAGCCCCCTTGCCATAGTCCATTACGAGAGGATATAATAATACAGGGTATTATAAGCACTACTTATAAAGCATTTATTTAACAATTTATAATTGTTATTTATAATTGTTATTGTTATATTTTTTATATTTTTTATATAAATTATGATGCTTTTTCCTAAATAGCTACAATGATGCATATAAAGCCTTATGAATGCATTATAATGTGTTATAATAGTGTTACAAATTTATTCATAAGTCTTCATATATGCAGCCTTCATGAAAAATTAAGTAAAAACTCATTTATTAGCATGTTGGATTAACATCAATATACACACAAACAAGGTGTCTGTGGTTTTTCATAAACCCCTCAGCAGCTGATGTTCTGTTATGTTTCCAGGTCAGAGTTATGCTGAGACTCAACCCGACTGTGATGGCAGACACGCCTCAGTCCCATGCCTTTAAATTGGACCTACATAAGAAACAGGTCACAGTACTGGAGCCTGTCACTCAAAACGCACAGAGATCAGCAGCCGGCACCACTTTCATGCCAAAGACATTCACATTTGATGCTACTTTTGGCCCAGAGTCATCCCAGGTGCTAATTAGTTTTTATTACTTCAATCAGATGACCTCAAATCATACACCTTACCATGCAGTCTTCACAAGGATCATGATCCTAATTCCCATTCTCCTTTTTAGTGTGGTTATTTTAACATAAGTGACCTTTGATTTGATAACATTACCAGTAGTTTTTCCTGTCATCAGAACTACACTTCCTTTTGGATGAAAACAAATGCTGTAAAAGTACTGGCACCAAATACAAAAATGAGTAGAAACTAACATTGAGAGCGTGTAGGCAGGAGTGAATCACATGACTTGAAAGTGATGACATTTGTCTTGAAGACTGACATGGAGCCAGTAAGATAAACATTGATCCGTGCTGAGGAGTGCTGAATGGGTCTCTTTTATACTCCTCAGTGTGTCTAAATAAGCTAATCAAAATGGCTGCCAGCAGGTGCGCTTGATTAGATGGGCCCTGTGGGAGTTGTAGTCTTCTCCTGTAGATCTCTGGTGGCTGTGGAAATGACAGAGCTCCGGGAGCCCTTACACTATTCTTGGTCCTTCCTGGCTTGCGTGGACCTGACTTGTGGGGATGTCTGGCATGATAGTCCTGGGTTAGCATGGGGTCAAGGATGTTGTCTGCAGTGACCCAGAAATCCTCTTCTGGGCCGTACCCCTCCCACGATACTAGATATTGAAGTCCTACCGCTTGTCTACTGGAGTTGAGGATCTCCTTGACTGTGAAAGTGTCCTCCTGATGTGAGGGTCCGGCCTCAGGAGACAGGTTGTGGTCAGATCTGGGCTGGTTTGAGGGCACTGACATGAAAAGTGGGGTGGATTCTGCAGTGATACGGCATCTGTACCCTGTATGACATGTCATGCTGGATGGAGTTCTGAGTGTATTCGGCCCAGGGGAGGTAACAAGCCCAATCTTGTGGCTGGTGCTGGCAAATAAAGTCTAAGAAACTTGGTTAATTCTTGGTTAACTTGCTTGGCTTGACCATTGGCTTGAGGGTGAAACCCTGAAGTAAAGCTCACAGTGATGCCCAGCTTGTCCATGAATGAGCTCCAGACTCTGGAGATGAACTGGGACCCTCGGTCGTTGACTATGTCCTCTGGGAGACCGTAGAACCATAAGACCTGCTGGAAGAGAGCCTCCAACGTCTCCATGGCTGTGGGTAGACCTGGAAGAGGGACAAATCTCACCCCCTTTGATAAATGAGACTGTGGTAAGTCAGTCAGTGGATGCTTGGGTGAGTCAATTAACATAAGGGAGATGTCTTCCTCGTGGAGCATACTAATCTTGAGCTTAATGGAGACTGTCTGATGGCTAACATCCTGCTCCCAATGGGAGTGCCATCCACTGCATTAATCTGAAATGGCATTTTTGTCCTCATTGTGGGAATGACATGTGACTCCGTGGTGGCTCAGTCGATGAAGCTGGTGGTGGCTCCGGAGTCCACGAGGGCTGTGCAAGACAGGTATGGGCAAATGATCTGAACAGGCAAGTTGAATTCACTAGGCATTAGGGCAACAGTGCTACTCACCGCATGCACCGTGGTGTGGCTTGTGGTACCACCCCTGGCGCGAGTAGTAGCAAAGTTCAGTAGGCCTGGTTCGACAGTTCACAAAGGCATGGCCGCTCTTCCTGCAGTAGAAACATAAATTGAGAATGGCCCTTCCGCCCTTCCTGAGCATGTGTAGTGGTCCCAGGACCATTGGCTCCGGCTCCTCCATCCGGCTCTCTGGCATGATGTTGGCAGGCTGGTTGCACAACAGGTTGTCCAGAGCTATGGCTGTGGTGATGAGGGTGTCCAGGGACATGTCAAGGTCTCTGCACGCCAACTGTCTCTGGACCTCATCGTTGAGTCCCTCTGAAATGTGACCTTGAGGGTTGCCTTGTTCCAGCCGCTCTCGGCTGTCAGGGTTCCAAATTCGAGGGCATAGTCCGCTGCCTTCCAGTAACCATATAACAGAGAGAGGAGTCGCTCTCCAGAACTACAGCTGTCCGTGCTATGATCGAAAACCTGGCGGAAATGATCAATGAAACGAGCAAATCCTCACCTGCATGATTCCAGTGGTTGCTCACTGGAGAGCCTTGTCACTGAGCAAACTTATGATAACGGCTACTTTCTGCTGATCAGTCAACTTGCCTTGGAGGAGGTCCAGTGTGATTTGTTCTTCACACTCCAAGGCGAGTGTCTGGAAGCCCCCCCCCCCCCACACCGGTGACCCACATTGTCAGACAAACCCGAGGGGTGCAAGGGGTTTGACTTGCAAGGGGTTTGACCTATGACCTGAGAATCTATGGGGTATTCTCAAGAGGAAAATGAGGGCCACTAGACCCAACAACAAAGAAGAGCTGACAAGCACTAAGGAAATCTGATGATGGCTTCCATCACTCCCAGGCAATGCCACAGACTGATTGCCTCAATTGACATAACGTTTTGAAAGTATACCATATTTTGATTGATTTGATGTGGTCCTAATTTCTTTTTATTCTGCAAAAACTGAGAAGTATCTCCACAGTATTCTGTTTAATCTATTTGAATTCCTGTTTTCGTGGGTTTTTTGAATTATGTAAAAATAAATTATCCCAAATTATGTAAAAATT
Organism: Leptodoras praelongus; assembly: GCA_028564905.1. Classification (NCBI taxonomy): domain Eukaryota; kingdom Metazoa; phylum Chordata; class Actinopteri; order Siluriformes; family Doradidae; genus Leptodoras; species Leptodoras praelongus. Next base: position 6,482,974 of record JAOTRJ010000036.1, on the reverse strand, counting down.
AAACAAATAAATACTTGAAATTGTTTAAGTTGTGGGCCCTGAATCTATAATCTATGAAAGTTTAACTTTTTGAATGGAATTATGGAAATTAATCAACTTTTCCATGATATTCTAATTTTTTGGAATGGGTCTGTATTTAATTTTAAGCCATTTTGAATCATTTCTGTTTGTACATTCATCATGAAATGTTCACATGACATTAAGGCAACTGCTGTGTTTGAATGATGAAGAAAAATGAAAAGAGAAGAAAATGAAGATAAGTGGTTTTTTTTGACAGCGACAAGATGGTACTGATGCAGGGTGTGAAATTTCATGAGGTTTCAGCCCCTACATCACAAGATATTGGCTAAAGAAGTGATTTTTGATTTGAACATTATTCACCAACTTGACACTCAAAACACTCCAAAGGTGTCTGGATAATACTACAGGGGTTTTTTTATAACAGGCTACAAGTAAATCTCTCTAGAAAAAGATCTTCCTGCTTTGTACTTTAGAGCAATCAATTCAGATTAGGATGGAAAAAAAAACCTGAATTCATTTGTACACTACATTGACCCATTTTATCTTTTCACTAGGCTAAGGTCTGTGAGAGGAGTTTGTTTGAGGTTCTCCAGTCTGTTGTTGCTGGAGTAGATGGCTGCATCCTGAGTTTTGGACAAACCAAAGCGGGTATGTATACTATATTAAAACCAGCTATTGAAGCTGCTATTCACTAGCTTAATTTTGTATGAAAGAATTTCTTGCATCTAGGGGTTGATCTTTGACTTGTTTCATTTTCCCACTTAAAGCTAAATGAATACTTTATTTTTGCAATGTATAACTTATAGTGTTTTAGGCCAGTGTGCCCCACTCATTTTGTCAGCACATAAAGGCTGAGATTCAGCTCTAAAAATGGCAGTGGTAGTGACTCTTAATGGATGTGCATTAATGTTGCCCTTTCTTTAGTGGTATCTCTATATTGGAGGTCATTGTGGACTATCCACTTAGAGGGTTATTAATAGTTATCCACCTAAAATCATGAAAACTATTCTTCCTTCAGCAACCTTGGAGAATTACATCACTGGCTATTAACTAATTGAATTTGCAGCCTATCTGTCATGATTCCTGGCATAGAGACAGAAGTTATAAATCTTTTAATGCAGATTGTGGTTAGGTTTGGCTAATGGTAGCTTGCGTTTTTATTGGATATGACATATAAGGAACATATTTTATATCATATGTGAATTGCTGTTATTCTGTTTTCTTTTTAAAGGAACATCTTACACAATGATCGGACGTGATGATGGCACACCAAACTTAGGGATCATCCCTTGTGCCATTTCTTGGCTTTTCAAGCTCATTAATAAGAAGAAGGACAAGACATGGGCAAACATTTCAGTATCTGTGTCAGCTGTGGAGGTGTGTGGGGAGACTGAGGTCATCAGGGATTTACTGTCTGGTTTTGAGGCTGGTGATCACACCCATAAACCAAATGTTTACCTCCAGGAAGACCCTGTCAGTGGAATACAAGTAAGGCTGCAGAAGACTCGTCAAAGTGCATTGAAAAGATTATTAAGAGATAACATATGGTGGACTGGCAACAAATGACTGTATAAATGCATTATTTATTGACTATGTCATATGTGATTATTTATAAGCAAGCAGAAATCATGTTGAATAAATTAAATCATCATTAATATCATAATCTAGACACTATGACTGTACATTAAAATTTCATGTTGAAATTTCTTTTAGCTTTACAACAACAGGGTGGTAAGTGCTCCTACAGCAGAAAGAGCAGCTTGCCTATTGGATGCAGCCCTAGCAGCTCGCATGGCAGGGTGCAGAGGGACGTTTCATCATCACTGCCATATGTTCTACACGCTTCATGTCTGCCAAAAACACATAGAGAGTAGTCCCACATCTGGGAGTAAGTAGCACTGATTACATTGATTTGACTAGTTTCTCATATATCTGATATGCCTGATATATCTAAGCTATTTATAATTGATAAAATAAAATAACTGATTGGGGCTTTGGCCATTATTTTGTTGTGTTACGCAAAAAATCTTCCTCAGTGTATGTGGAACAAAGCAAGCTGAGCCTAATTGACTTAGGAAGCTGTACCAGAGAGAGGACTAAGAACAACCCAGAGGTCTGTCTTCTTGACCTGGGCAATGTCATTATGGCCAAGCTGAATGGGCACAAACATCTCGCTAAGTATGTCAATAAATAATTTTTGTTACACAGTGAAATCAAATGTATGTATAGAAAAACATGATATGAGCAGGGAACACTTTTTTTAAATAGGGGAAGTAAACTGGCCATGCTCGTACAAGAATCTCTTGGAAATGTCAACTGCCACACGACAATTGTAGCCCATGTCACCACCTCTCATGAAGACCTGTCTGAAACTCTGTGCACCATCCAGATTGTCTCTCATATTCGGAGATTACAAAGGATCAAAGTGTGTCTTTTAAACTTTCTAGATTTAAATCAAGATAAAAACATTTACTTCTATTTATGAGATGTTTTTTGTTAAATAAACAACATATTGATTGATCTTCCTTTTCCTTATTAGAAACAAGGCTGCAACTCACCTGGAGCAAGAAGCTTGGGCAAAGAAAAAAAAGTGAACAACTCTAAGCTAAGAGCGTTTCGCTATGCAGGTTCATTAGAACATATTGTTTCTTTGCCTCACCTCTTTGATGATCTAGAAGACTATTCTGGGAGTGATAAATCATGTGACACTGTGTTCTGTGTGGATCCAAAAGGTGTCCTCCATGATAAAAAGGTCAGAGGGAATCAAGAGTTTGTGCCAATAATTCCATCTTTGCAAAGGAACAAGGCAGACTTTAAAAGCTCTTTCTCTATAAAGCCCTGTGATATTGTACAGTCACCTCAAAATTCAAAAGAGATGAGGAGACTTCCTGCTCAACAAAAATCGAGTGATTTGGAGTGTTTCAAGTGCAACACCTTTGCTGAACTACAGAATCGGCTGGGATGCATTAATGAAAGTGAAGTGGTTGGCTTGCATTCTTGTGAGATACAGCTTGGAAATGCTGTCATTAAATCAGAACCTCTCCCAAAAAAAGTTGTTAAGATATCAGCTGAAAAGTCAGAGATTCAACAATTTCCATGTAAAAAACAGGCTAAAGACCAGGAACAAGAACAGCCAGTTCAGAGAGGTGCATTTATGAAAGACATTAAGGAAACACCCTGTGAGTACACTGGACAAGACCAAATAACCCAAAAGATTCTCCCATGCTCACCCAGATTTCACATGACTAGTAGCTCCATGCAATGTGAACGAGACAAAGAATCTCAAAGACTTACTAAAACAAAGGACATGACTCTTTCTGAACCTTTTCCAGGGGAAGGACTGGCATCTGATAAATCCACATTGTCCCCCAAGATTCGGATACCTCCTGTGGGTAAAAGCTCAGCCTCCATGTCTACTGCCCTAGGGTACCCAGTTTCTTTCCCTATTACCCGATGTGAAGTTATTCCACAGTTTCCCACAGATAACCAAGGAGAGAAAGCGACCATCACTGTAACTGTTCAGCAGCCACTGGATTTGAATGGATATGATGAACTTATATATTCTGTGATTAAGGAAGTAGAGGTTAGTGGCCCAGTTAATAAAGGCAAGGGTGCAAAAATAGCAAATATTGCTGAGCTTGATTCATTTAAGGACTCGCCACTAGGGTCTCAGCCTGTGAAGATCATTGGCAATGTTGGAAAGGAACAAACTGCTGCTGATTCTGTATCTGAAGTTCAGGCTTTAGGTACAACTGGTAAGACATCATCTGCAGGCAATACCGTTTCTATGGGACGAAGCTGTGTTGTCAACTCAAAGACTGACAATAACCCCTCTCAACTCAATGTTCCGTTAAAAGAATCCCAGTTTAAGACTGATTTTGGAACTGCTTCCCAATATGAAACCTCAAGGTTTGGGGAGTATGCATTTGAGATGGCAGCAGAGCAAGAAGAAGCTAAGACAAAGTATAACCAAAGTAGTGGGCAGCTTTGTAAAGAGCTCAAGGACAAGGATTTTCCAACAAATCAGAGGCTATCAGAAGACTTTCAATTGAAACCAGTAGAAAATCTAGTTAGTAGTTATTCAACATATGATACTAGCAGTCTTACCAGAGCTTGGCTTGATACTGACAAACAGCATACATGTAAGGAGTCTCTTTATCCCTGTACAAGCTGGAAAATTGATACTTCATCCAGTGCACAGGCAACATTAGAAAAGAAATGCTATGTTGCCAAACCAAGTCTCATGGAGTGTGAAAAATATAATAAATCAGTGCCTTCAGTGCCAAGATCAGATAACAATAATCCCAAGAGAAACAGAAAACATGTGCAACCTAGTTTGACAGAGACAACCTCAGAGAATCAACTCAAAACGAACCCCAAATCACCTATTGATGAGAGCACCAAGTTATTTAGTGCAAAATTGGAGCAGCTGACAAACAGAAGCCGATCTCTAAGTAGATCACATGGAGGGTGTGTTGCTGTACAGCAAACCAATACTGTGTTCTTTCAAGGTTCTTCAACAAGTATGGATGGGAACTGTAGCCCACCAAGGGTCAAAAAACATCTTGAGAAGGAAAATCACCAGGAATTGGGTTGTAAAGGAAATTCAGAAGGACAGTTTACATCAGCTTATGCCTGTCCTGGTTTGCTGACAGTTTATGAAGCAGACCTCCTCACGTTGTCTCAAGCTAGCCATAGCCTTAGAAGAGTTCCAAGGTTTTTCCCACTTTATGATGTTTATGAAAGTGACACTACCCTGCCTTGCAAGCATAGTGAGGCCAATATGTCCAGTGCAAACAATGTTTTCTCTAGCCCAACAGTTCACAAGTTTTCTGGAAATGCCCCTAGTTTAAGTGTATCACCAAAATCTAACAAACGCTCAATAAATAGGAGCTCAAGTCTGTCTCCTGATAGATTTTCCAGAAAACAAATCTCATGGTCATCCCAGTCTTTATCCCGAAAGCAGGTGAAAGCTTCTATCTCCTCCAAATATCCAAGCAAAATATTGAATGGAAGGGTTGGGGTTCTTAGAGCAAGTGAGGACTCACTCTCAAGCTCTAGCCAAGGTAGCTCAGAGATTGATGATCTTGAGGAGTCAAAAAGAAAAATTGAATTGTTGAGCCAAACCTTACCTTCCCCATACAGTAGAGTTACAGCACCACGTAAACCAACCCACTGTAGTGGGCATGCCAGTGATAACACAAGTGTGTTGAGTGGGGAGCTTCCTCCTGCCATGTGTAAGACTTCCTTGCTGTATAGTCGCAACAGTATGGTCAGCAGTGGTTATGAAAGCCTGAAGAGGGACAGTGAAACCACATATAGTAGTACTTCAATACATGACTCAATCAGTGATCAGAGCTGCTTCTACAATACTCTAAATGGTGCTAGAAGTTCCAGGAAAAGAAATAACACAGGTATGTCATCTCTATATAATATACAATATACTATATAATATAATATAAAATATAAGTTAATTAATTAATTTTCACTACTAATTCTCATATATTTGTTAACATTGACATTTTGTTTATAGGATTCCCTCAAAGATATCCACCACAGGACACCCTCTCATTTGTAAGGAGGTCTGTGAGTGGGTCTAAAATACGTTGGGTAGATCGTGGGACCTCAGATGCATATGAAGTTAAAGTTTATGAGATTGACAATGTGGATAGTTTACAGAGGAGAGGAAAGGCAGGGAACAAGGTAATATCTAAAAATACTATAAATTACCAATGTTACCATTTGGTGGATCTGTCCACATCCCTCCATAGTTATGATACTGGCCCCATCACCACTACCTCTGAGGTTAATAAGGAATTAGCTATATGGGCACATTTGAATTTAAATTAAAATTTGGAATATGTTTATGGTCTTGGCTATGGTTAATAGGACTTTATTTTGGCCATGTTATCAGAGTGTTGTCTGCTTCAGTGCCAAGCTGAAATTCCTGGAGCATCGACAACAAAGGATTGTAGAGATGAGGGCCAAGTACAACACCCTAAAGAGAGAGCTGGAACTAGCCAAACAGCATTTGATGGTGGATCCCGAGAAATGGACCCATGAATGTAAGTGAACATGTAATCGTTAACTTTGCTCTTGCTGTTTTGCTCTTTTAGCACTTTGCCCATGAACACACTGATTCTTCAAGACAATTTCTTCCAATTAGCATTATGATGTAAAATATTAGACATGGATCACCATTACAGTAAAGCTCCTATGTTTTTGTTTTTCTTTAACTGTGTCTTGGACAAATTTATGACTTTTAAGATTTCTTATATAATGATACCATAAGCCATGGCATTATGAGATTTATGAAATGCTTTATGACCAATGATTTTTTTTATATATACCATAGAGCACACTTAATTCTAAGGCAATATTCCTTGAATATTTCTTCAGTCCTTTGCAACACAGTTATCATATTAATCTAAATATTAGACTGTTGTTGACAATATAATGCAAGTGTTATATAATTTTCATTCAGTAAATAACGCTGCTCTGGACTTCACAGTTGACCTCTGGCAGACATTTGAAGTAGATTCTTTAGAGCACTTGGAGGCCCTTGAGCTGGTGACACAGCGTCTGGAGTGCCAAGTCTACCGCTGCAAGGCACACGTCATGATGGTAACTAGTTTTGATGCTTCACCAAAGCGAAGACAGAAGAAGAATTACAGACGACCTGTTGATTATAAGGGTTTCATCGGAATATAGCTTTTACGTTTAATGATGTACACAATGCTATTTACATACAGTATATACTGTAACAGCTTAAGGACCTTCCTGTAATGATGTATGACCTTTCTGGAATGATGTATGATGTAGTATTTGCAATAAATACCTGTAACTGTGTCAAACAGCCATCTTTCCTTGAAAACTTCTCTCTAAGTCAATAACTGTTACTGGCATTCATAGAACCAGTTCCATAGAACCAATTACTGTATGTAATTAGCATGTTATTTTATCCCTCATAACCACCAGCAAAGTCATGCGGAACTGGTCTCACCTTATGTCTGCCTTAAAATGTGGTCAGAGATGGCCATCGCATTCACACCACAGGAAGGAGCAAAAATAACCTAGTAGAACCTGGTGAAAGTGTGTGGTAATACTGAGGTAGTACTAACACTGACCATTAGAAGGGACTGCACCTTGTAGAGATACTACTGTACTGTCATAGTAGTGGTGGGTGTCCAGCCAAAATATGGGCCATTGTGATGATGCCCACCACACATCCACAAGTGGTGGCCAAGTAGGCAAGCTACCAATACACTATGTACTTATCGCCAGAGCATGAAAATCACCAAGACTTTTATCAAAAATGTTTCAGAGAGTGGGGCATTCAGCATCAGGTAATTATGTGATCATTAAATACTCTCATAGTATTTAGTACTCAGAGGCACACATCCAACATTTCTCTGTGGCACCACACCACTCCCAGTCTGTAACAAAGGCATCTGTAGCAATTATCTCTCACCAATAGCCAGACCGTGCATCCATGAGAGCATTTTGTATATCAAGTCAACTTACATATAGCTTCCAGAGAATGAAAAAGCTTGGAGCTTGTAGTCCAAAGGTACTGAGCAGATAGCCAAAATGTGTACATGTAGGCTGCTGTGTACAGGGCAAAAAGAAGAAATATGGCTTTATAAATGTTGAAAACAGAACTGAAATGAATATTACAAAACCATCATACATGCATCTAAGGCAGTTCCCAAATTATTGAATTACAATATAAAAAATCATAATCATAATCTCTTCTTTTGTTTCATTCAAATATTTTACAATTTTACAATAATCAAATCAAATCAAATCAATTTTTATTGTCACATCACAACAGTATGACAGTACAAGTGAGTGAAAAGCTTGGGTGCAAGTTCCCACTTATGTACGGAAACAACACA
>JAOTRJ010000036.1:6433441-6455497 GCA_028564905.1 Leptodoras praelongus | reverse complement strand
GTTGATGACTAAGCACTCTTGTAAGTCGCTCTGGATAAGAGCGTCTGCTAAATGCCATAAATGTAAATGTAATGTAAATGCAGTTCTGCCCACCTGTTAGAGCTTACACTGAGAGAGACTCAATGTTTGGACTATTTGAAGGTCCAGAGATGAAACCTGCATCCTGACTCAAAGACACAATTTTACCCAGAGCACAGTGAATATTCTTTCTAGAGCACCTTAGAGGGCAAAACACATATGCATTAAAAAAAGCATAAAAGGACAGACTATGTCAGGTTCTGGTATTGCACCCATTTTTCTATAAGGTTTAATAATCCTACTTTCACTTGACGGATCACAATAATGTAACACATTTAGACATCAGCCTCATGTCTTGGCTTTATGACATGCATTAATTAGTTCTTGCTGTCATCAATATCTCATTATACTGTAAAGATGTTGGTTTGTGAAAGCACTGACGGGTGGGAATTGGAGACGACAAAATTAGGGAGAAAATCAGGAGGAAAAAATCACAAAAAAAAAACAAACATACATTAAGTAACACTTCAGCATAGCGCCCGTGGTTACTTAACATAAAAGTTAAACATTTACTTAACATAAAACTTAACGTAATAGTTCATAGAATAATTTTATATTAGTTGTGTCAATTGACACAGAAAAATGCCATTTGTAAAGTAATTATCAGGTGGCTTGTTAGTAATTACCAGGTTTGCTCTTAATTTTCTTGATCACTACTTTTCTTTTATTTCAAATAAACTATTACTACTAATAGCAGCACTTTTACTCAAGTCAGTGCTTTGTAATGCACACACACATTCCAAAAAAGAAAAAAAAGGGAGAGGTGTGACTATTTGGAATGCCTTCTTACATGGGTGTAATCAGAACAGCTTGTCTTTGTGCCAGTCTGGCTGCCATTTTGTTTTTGCAGGCTCAGACTCTCCTGTAGCTGTTCTAATAGCATGCCTGTCTATGGAAAGGGGAATTAACTTATTTGACCTTGAATTTTACACTTAAGGAAATAGTCCTTTTCTGTGACATTATCTTTGAAATCTGGTCATGGTGTCAGGATTCTGGATGTTAGATATAGAGCTCTCTTCATTTTCCATTCCTTATTCTCTCAGTGATGTATACACGCATTTGGATTTATTTGACTATCACAAAATGCTGTATTTTATTTTTTTTATTTTGCCACTTGGGGTCTGCCTGTTCAACAAGAATAACCGTTCAGTAAGCATGCGTCCAAACCATATATATACTAACTTCCTATCTAACCTGGGATATGCAAAGAAAACAATTCCACTGTACTTTAATGTGACAAATAAAGGTTTCTGCTTCAAAATCTGTTTAGCTATTGTAGTATATGTCATTACTGTTCAGACTTATAGCACAATGTTGTGAATCTATATTGCTGACAGTCAGCTACTGATTTAAATTATATTTCTGCCCACTATAATAAAATTAGCCCAATGTATTTATAATCATCAGACATCAATCCATTTATTTCTGTGTGACACAATAGTAAACTTTGGAAAGATAAGATTGCAAGGGTATTAATGACTGGAGCACTTTCCCTCTGCCCACTTCTGGAGGCTGCTGATATAATGAAAATCTTTCTGTCTTTGCAGTTTATCTAAGACTGGCTTCACATACCCATGTGTGATCCTTCTTCAGTCAAAGCACAAGATTCCACTGCAGCACGGAACACCTCCCCAACCCTGACATCTAGCAGGGCACCTGCAGTCTATCCACATACTGAGACAGATTTAGAATGTTTGTCCCTAGTAGGATGGATTCAATACCAGTGAACATGCATGAACCCTTTCAGTCCTTGTGTCTATTGTAAACTCTATCACATGATTCGCAGATTTTCTTTGATCATAATTCACAGGGTTTCTTTTTTAATTTACTGACAGTTTTGGTTAAAGTATATAAAAAATAAAAATTTCCAGCCTTTATGCACTTAAAGATGAAGTCAGTTTTTGGCACACTTTATGAAAATCCAACATTTTTAATATTTTAAGCTTCATGCTACATATTTAAACCTTAAACCTTTAAACCTTAGAAGCCTAATACTGTAATATCTACACTTGTTGATGGATGTTGGAACAGTCTTCCATGCAGAACAATTCAACCCAATGTTATTCTTGGGTTTGCACATGTGGAGTAATTCACACCACAGTTCAGATCTGGGGTTGAGGCTGTCTTGGAGTTGACTGTTGCAAAACATTGATTTTATGTTCCTGCAACATATTTGTATTGATTTTTCTGAACATGTTGATGGTGTCCATGACCAAAACCATTTTGTCTTTTTTGACCACAAGACATGATTCAGGTTCTAATTACACTTGGTGCAACCATATCCAGCAACTTGCTTCTAATAGTTTGAATCTTAACAACACCAGTAATCAAATTAACTGCACTATTGTTTAAATTTAAAAGCTATAAAAACATGTATATTTCTCATCTTTATTGCCTTATGTATTCATTCTCACTCATGCTCATTCTCACTGATCACGGTGACAGTATACATAGTCTTTATGACAAATTTAACATAAAATAAAATAAAAAGTAAAACAACTGAACATTTCTTAAATGATTACTGCTTAATGGTATTAACTGCTAATGTGGTTAAACTAAGTTCTTGATAGAGATTTTTTTAGAGAAAATCTAAGCAGTTTTTTTTCAATTGCTTAAGTGGAAAATTTTCTTTAGAGTTCCAAAACTGATCAATGACATTTTATGACAAACAATTAGCACTGCAAGGATGGACCAGAACAGACCAAATCTTCTTGTCAGATAGACTAAGCCTATTTGAAAAGGACCTTTCATTATTTTATTGCATGGTACTGTGGTAATAATAAAAGTGAATAGCTGAGGAAAAGATTCAGTCTTGATCCCTAAGCCTGATCCCAGCTCCAATATTTGCTACATACTCATTATCAGTCAAATCTACAAAAATCTAGCCTCAACTACAAAATGAACATATTTTGTGCTTCACTGTTTCAAATGCTTGAGATCTTTATACATATTATTATTATTATTATATTTCATATCTGCGTTCAAGAAACCAAGTTTGAGTGAGTATGACAATGAGGACCAGGGCCTGATTATACACACAGAGAAGAAGGGTAGAGCTCATGAGCTTTTAAGCTGAAAGCAGCAGGTCTTGGCATCAGCGACAGATAAATATTTAAAGAGCAGAAAAAATAAAGACATTAAAAAGCAATTAGGGAGACAATAGCCAGAGCACATGAACAATATCTTCACTTATTTTCTCTGACTTATAAGATTTGATGTAACCATGCCATATCAAAAAAACACTGCAATCACCTTCTACTCCAAAAAAACACCAAATATCTTTGATATTTTTGCATTTGTGCTCCTGTGATAACTAGTAGTCCTAGATCATTGTTTTATGAATTGCTGCATGCAAATCAATGCATATAATTTCCAAAAAAAATAATACAGGATTGAACATATGATTGTACCACAAATAGAAAAAATATAGTTTTAATACTATAAAAACTATAGATGCTTACTCTATATCATTTTCCATTAACTAAAATAATTTAAAGGACATTTTGCTGGAGTCATGTAATGTAGAAATGACGTTAAGAGAATATAAAGAATATTAACATATGCAGCTAATTGGACACCTAACAGTGAAATGGAGAAAGGGATTTGTGTGTGGCATTATAGACACAGATGCTCAGGCTTTTTATTAGCATGTGATCCATTCAGTCAAATGGATTTACCCTTGCATACAAACAATAATTTATGACCTGCAGACATGTGCTGTGAAACCAAAGACATATTTTTAAATGTTTTGCATGTTTTCTAAAGTCTTACAAAGTTAGAACTGCATCAGATTACACCCTGATTTCAGTCCTACCCCAATACCCTACACATTTTGAAGCCATTATTTATGAGAAGGCCTGAATATGCAGGGCATTTTTCCCCTCTCTATTTCTGTCATTTCCTAAATATTTCATGAAAAAGCATCTTGTTTATTCCCCTTTGCATAATACTATAGCGATTCCTCTGGCTTTCCATTTAATTTATGTTTAACAAGTCATTTGAACATGCTTTTTATTGGTCTGGTGGTCTTTTAAAACCTATAATTGTGTTTGTCCATGCTTTAAAAAGAGCAGATGAAGAGACAATTATTCAGACCCCTTCGGCTACTGTAAGTGCAGCCAGAGGATTCTGCAGCAGGAGACGGGCATCCCTAATAAATAAGAGGATACAGGAAGATATGGCATCAACATGCAGTGCATTGCAGCTGTTCCAATATGACAAATATGGCAGCAGGGATCTACAGTTTAAAAGATGTCCACAGTGGTAATACTTATAAACAGAACATTTGAGACTATATTAAGAAATAAAAAGATGTAAATTGCCTGCAAGTTACTTGAGACAATTAGTGCAATTTAACAAAAATATTCTGTTGATTTCTAGACTGTTTGCCATTATCTTTCAACACAAACAGCCAACAAGTAACACCTTGTTTTTAAAAAATACTTTAAAAAATGTAACCCCTGTCTTTTATAACAATCTGAAACTGTGTAAAATTTGTGGACAATACTGATATACCAAGAATTAATTAACAACAACAACAATATATAATAATGTATTGATATAATTTTGGTGATGAACAAAGACTTAATTTTTAACAAGCATGGTTTAATCCATAAAAAGGTTATTCTTTTACATGGACAATCTATCTGCTTCTTAATATGAGATATTTGGGAAAATGTGTTTCGAAATCATTTAAACATAAAAGGGGACATAAAGGTGCAGTCAGTGTATCAGCACTCATCCATGTGTATTAACAAATGGTTCCATCTTGTCAACATCGCGTTTTATTAATGACCAGCAGCGACACTGCGTGAATATTGGTGCAGATTGGTGTACGTGGTCGGCGTCGTGAGTCACCATTTCAGGGAGAAAAGCAGAAGCAGCGCTGCAGTCTAACAGCCGCATTAAACAGTCATGCCCTGATCAAGCCCACCTGCCTCTCAGAAAAGCACAAACAGAATCACACAAGGTAGGCCTACACAATAGACGCCTTTCCACGACGGGTGTCTGGTTTAAAAAAAAAGCTTTTATCAATATTTGAGGTAACTGAGAAGAGCTCTTGGGATTTTCCACCCTCTCTCCCATAAAGCACGACATGACGATGGGTTTTCCCCCTCTCTGTCCTGCGTCACGAGTGTGCAATGACTAATCAGTGGTAGGATGACGGCGTAAACACAAGATGGCTAAAAAACCATACAATATTAACATTGTATACATAAACTCAAGGTATGAACTAAAGCGCAGAATTCCAAACACGTGACAGAGACAAGATCTGCATGCAGCATCCCCAAGAGTCCGCTCTTCTTTAAAAAGCCACGAACACTAATTTGGATTATGATTGTGTTACCCAGAGCCACGGTAAACAAACAAGCAAACACACAAATAAATAAATAAAAATACTGCGTTAGTACGTTAAAAACCATCTATCCCGCAGAAGCGCCATCAGTGCGGGTCTCTCCCCTCTCCGCCCCCGCACACCAGGCCCCGCCCATCACCCACCTACCATCACTGAGAAGACATGGGCGGTAATTAGTGCCCCTGTCGTGTAAGTATAAGCACGATGTGGCCGTTTATTTCTTTGTTCTTTCTTTCTTTCACGCAATAACAGCAGAAATAAAGACAACAACAAGCGCATCCAGCGCTCCAGTGATAACTGATGCGTAATCTCGTTCTTTTTTGTCTCTCTCCCCTCTCTGTCTCTCTCTCTCATGTTATGTCGCAGTTTATCACGCCATCTGACGCCAACTCCCCCTTTCCGTGTTCTCGTCGATCTGTTTCCGTGATCATAGACTATATATATATATATATATATATATATATATATATATATATATAAAGCTTATATGTATTTTTCCCCGACGTCACGCTAGGTTGTCAGTAACATTTTTCTTCTTTCTTCAGGTCTGAGCAAATAACCAAAGGCGCATGCGGTGCGTAAAAACCCCGCATCAAGGCGTGTGTTTATGTACGACGTGTTTACTCGGCGAGCAGATAAGATAACCGTGACGACTATCAGTTTACCGTAGTGTTCGATAGAAAAGAAAATATGATTGATGCTTATACCGAATTTAAATGAACAAATCTAGAGGAATAAAGATGAGCAAAGCAACAAAAAAAAAAACCGTACCCTTGTACCAAAGGTGAACTTCCGTTTGATGATAATATCTAGCTAAATATTTTTCAGAATATATATAGAGTCAGACACGCAAAGAAACAGACGGTGTATGGAGCGCTGTCGCTGTCTGAGGTGCTGAAGCGCAGAATCCGCCCACATCGTGCGCACTGGCCCGCTGCATTCAGCACAGAAAGCCCTGACAGCATCATCACAATCATATCATATCCACTTTTCTAATCACAACACTAATACTGACATATATACCCACATATAAACATCAGCTCTATTCTCTGAGGGAAAACGTTGTATCTGCATTCTCTCTTTGGTTGAGTTTTTCATTCTATACCATTCGTAAAAGAAATGTTTACATTGTCCCACAGTCCTAAAAGGAATAGACCCTTACCTGATGATGTGTGCTATTCAGCAGCTGACCGCTTTGAAGCCCGCTCCTGCTGGCACTGCGTGGCTTTACTGCGGCTTCTTCTTCAATGGAGACGCGCTCTGCCCGCGCCAAACATGGCCGCCGCTTTGACGTCAGCGCCTTTTAATAGTAGTCTGGCGCGGGGGGGAAGAGGAGGCCAAGACCGAAATCGGCGTTTGCACACGCTACATGGACAACAAAACACGTGAATGAACGAATGATGAACGATTGATTGATTTTTTTTTCGACCAAAAGGTTGAACAAAACAAGCTTAGTAATGTTAGTGATGATGTGCGGCATTTTTAGAGCAAAAAAGTGGGATTTTTGTTTGTTTGTTTTTTGAACTGGGGTTGTTAATTTTTTATTCGGGGGATACTAGATAAACGATCTGTAATCTGAAAATATGTATTCAAGTACATATGTTTTTGTTTTTGTTTCAACATACAGTCCTACACTCTATAAATGTTATACATAAATGTTATGTGTTATGTGAAATGAGTTCTATAGACGTATTTCAGTATTTAGCTGTCTATGGCAGCTAATAGTAATAATAATAATGAAAAAAGAAATAAGTATGGCCCTAAATCTTTCTCATATATATAACACCCCCCCATTCCCTGCTTTACTTAGGTTGCTTGCCAGAATGCCCTCTAATTATTGTTTAACTTAAGGGTTTGCTGTAAGGTAAGATGCAGGTTTTATACTACAAAATGCCATGTTGATGTTTTACTTTAGTGCAACAAAGCTAAAAAATGAGTCATTATAGGCCTACCTTAGCAATGTACCTGTTGTCTAATAAAAAGCTAATTTATTGTAGTGTTAATCCTCGTGAGATGTAGCAAACAAGTGAATGCATTTGTTATCTGCTCCAATATCTTGCAGTATCCCCCCACACACTCACCACTTTAAAGATATAGAGAAAGATAGAGTGTATGCAAATATGTTTTTATTTAATAAATAACTTTCTTGCAGAATGATGCAAACTTCAACAACTTGCAAAAAAGGAGCAATGACTTGCAAAAACTTTGAAATAGGTGAAAGGTCCCCCTTACACACTGACACTGATCTGATCAGATACTCATCACTACATCTTATAAAGCAACTAAATATTAACAGAAAGCTTTCAAGCTTGTATTAAATTCTAATATAATGGAATTCTAATTAGAATGTGAACAGTGCCATGATTATGCAAATGTTTTATACAAAAATATGGCCCTCATCCTCTGCTATCTGTCTGCTCTGTTTACTTGTATGAAACTGAAATGTTACTTTGTCTGAATCTTTAATCAGTTCTTTATTGCAGTTCCTATTTTAATGCTGAATCAGAGAAAGTTATTCCAAAACATTTGTACAGTAAATATGTTTTACTGACTCTGTGTGTTTTAGAATGGTGACCTCTGACCTTATTGCCTAGTTCTTCCTCATTAAATGACAGAGAGAGAGAATATCAGTGTGTGTGTGTGAGAGAGAGAGAGAGAGAGAGAGAGAGAAAGAGATAGTAGGGAGATATTGTACAGACATGAGTGGGAAATGAAATAAAACAGAGAGAGAATGAGAGAGAGTGTAAGAGAGAGAAGAGAGAGAGAGAAGGAGAGAGAGTGTAAGAGAGAGAAGGAGAGAGAGTGAGTGGGAGGGAGAGAGTGGGAGGAGGTGTGGAGGCCGGAGAGAAAGGACTGTATGTTGGAGGAGAGCTGTTGAAAAGGGAGGGGGTGAACATGGTGCTTCTGCAAAAGCATGACTACCCAAGCTCCCCATGACTCAGCAGTCTCCCACAATAAACATGTCTCTACCTTGCTGCTCCAGAGAAACAGGCCACAGATATGACTCAAGGAAACACATGCCTTGCCACATCACTATCATTTCACTAGACTGATTATTGTAGTTATTGCTATTATAGTTATTGCCTTGGTTAATTATTTATGGCATTCTGTTTTGGCACCATACATTTCTGGTTCAAAGCTTTGTCACATGCAGGTACAAAAATAAATGGGTACAAAAAAATCTTCAGGACAGTGGAGCTCATACACCAGACTGTGTGGTTATATGAAAATAATTTACTTCGGGGTTGTAACTGTAATTCGGCTCCATGCCATGTCATGTCACACTACCACAGTGTGGATCATTTTCATAGAATTGCACAGTCTTTCATGTTAGTTCTTACATTATAGCATAGAAGAAATAATGATATATGACTTATGAATATTTACTACAGATGAGCCAAAACCAAAATAGCCAACACGAGTCAGCCATAACATTAAAACTACCTCCTTTTATTTACACTCTTTTTCCATTTTATCAACTCCACTGACCATACAGGTGCACTTTGTAGATATTCACTGTAGTCCATCTGTTTTTCTGCAGACATTGTTAGCCTCTTTTATGCTGTTTCAATGGTCAAGACTCCCACAGGACCACCACAGAGCAGGTATTATATAGGTGGTGGATAATTGTCAGCACTGCGGTGACCCTAATGGTGGTGTGTTAGTATGTGTTGTGCTGGTAGGATTGGCTCAGACACAGCAGTACTGCTGAAGTTTTTAAACCCCTCAGTGAGAATAGTCCACCAACCAAAAATATCCAGCCAACAGTGTCCTGTGAGTAGCATCCTGTGACCACTGATGAAGGACTAGAGCATGACTAACACAAACTGTGAAACAACAGTCTCTGACTTTACATCTACAAGGTGGAGCAACTAGGTAGTTGTGCCTAATAGCACGGATTGGTAGATGTTTAGAACACGATGTTTAGAAACTTCAGCAGCACTTCAGTGTCTGATCCAATCCTACCAGCACAATACACACTAACACACCACCACCACATTAGTGTCACTGCAGTGCTGTCAATCATCCACCACCCAAATAGTACCTGATCTGTGGTGGTCCTGTGGGGGTCCTGACCACTGAAGAACAGCATGAAAGGGGCTAACAAAGTATGATTAAGCAGAATTAAATAAATAAATAGATAGATAAATGCATAAAAACAAACTGTTTGAAAGTGCAGGCACAGTTTAAAAATCTGTGGGTATGGTTTAAAATCTGTGTGTTTTGTAAACTGAGAGCACATGTTTAAAGACATGATTAAAGACATGAGAGTCTCTCTCTCTCTCTCTCTCTCTCTCTCACAGACACACACACACACACAAACCCACACTATGTGTCATTTCCACCATTGTCATATGGACAGGGCCTAAGTAGGCACCCATTACTGTGCAAATTTCATCAAATAGAGTTTGAATGATCAAACAGAGAACAAAAAGCAAAATTGGAAATTGGTATTCCAAATGATTTTTACAACCAGGTCCTCAGGTGATGTGAGAAATGACTGGATCTGATACAGGATTATATCAAAGCAATTTGATTTATACTTAAACTCTAAGTCATTATATTGTGTATACTTCGTCTTATTCACATTTACTCTCACCACTGACATGTGACATTGTTTTTACTGTATTTAACACAATCTTATCTTCTCAAAAAAGAAATTGTGCAACTCTGCTTACTTTGCTGTAAAACCTACAGTGGCTTGTGCAAAATCTTGTTTACACAAGTGTCTGTCCTTTATGAAAAGTGCACTAAATAAGAAAACCTTATCTCTTACTTTATGATGTGGTTTAGTTTGCTATACAGGCTAAAGTCAGTGGTTTGCAGGTCAGGTGGCTGATTAATACAGTCGCTCTTATATATTAATACAGTGTTCTTCTGTGGTATTTGTATATTTGAGTTACTTTAAAGACACCAATTACTTTGGACTTTGGGAGGAACCTGGAGTACCCAGAGTAAACCCATGTGGACATGCAGACTCAGAAAGGACCCAAACCACTCCACCCGGTGATTGAACACGGGACCTTCTTGCTGTGAGGCATTAGATCATTGTGTGGAAGCTAAACTTTTTGAAACTGCAAAGGAAAAATCTCAGTTGCAAAACATTCCATTGTCATGTAGATGGGGTCTATTTCAGATCTGGATGGTAGTGGTAGTATGCAGTGTGTGTGTGTGTGTGTGTGTGTGTGTGTCTTCTGGCCAATTCACAAGAAGCCAATGAAATGTGTTTCTCCTGCAGTACTTCATGTGTGTGTATTCAACAAAGTGTCTATTTTTTAGCTGAGTAATCCTTGCTGCATGAGAATGTCTAGTGTACACTTTGAACATATGTATTATACATCTCTTATCATTATAAGGAAAATCAGGACCTAAACAAAAATATCACTGAGATATCACACTCACAGCCAGCCATTTTTATACAGAGGCTGCTTTATAAGAAAGGGAGGTGTTGTGGAGTTGTGGCTGAGTGTGCCATTTGGAAAATAGAGGGAGAAAGGGATAAGTGGAGTGTGTCACCAAAACCATCAATCCTCCCACACACAGCTACTGTGCCCCCTCTTCCCTTTTATCTCTCTATTGTGGAGGTCAATTGTTCCGGTTGATGACTCAAGGTTTGTGCTGCTAATTGTTAGCACTGAAAGCGTAATGCAAAACTTCAAGCAAGAGAAAAACATGTATGTATGTGGGTGTATAAGAGAGAGTTTGTTATGGAAGTGTATTTGTGTATAAGGAAATGGAACAATACCACAGATGGAGCACCTGATTAGCCCTTTGCCCTGTGTATTAGGGTTCCTCTCCAATCCATCTGCTTCACCTGAAGCTTTCCTACTTTTGCTGGAGAGTCAAGCCTTTGTAGAGGTAGAAAACATGACAGATGTAGTGCTGCCTGTGCATGTGAAAAAGGAGAGTGTGGGAAGTACAATGCACACACACACACACACACACACATATATAAGTAGCTGTCCTTATGGATTTTCTCAAGGTTTTTTCACTCCTTCTTGTGTGGATGTGATGGGCTCAAAGTAGAATGGTACACTGCAGTGAAACCATTGCCACTTCATTGAATTGATGGAAAGGCTGCACCTCTGTACTGTTATTTCTGCCCAAGCAGCCTATACTGATTTATCCACGAGCTCTAATATGAAGCTACACACAAAAATGTTTGGCAATGGACTGCAATGTGATGGCTTTAAGCTATACTATATGTAACAAAGTCCCTGCTCTGTCTGTTGCTATTACTTCTAAAGTCTCTATCATTAGAGTTACTAATCTTGATGCAGTATTTCAGATCAATAATGCTGCATACAGAGGAACATCAAGCTGCTGAACCTTTGTGACCCAGACTGTACTAAAAAGAAGGTAACTGCATAATTTATCATGGCAAAGCAGCATGTCATTACTGTATATTTACAGTGAGATGATACTTGTCTGTGTGCTGTGAGACTTTATTATAAGCTTATCAAGAAACAGCACACTCAGTTTACAATGTCATAGCTGAATAAGAGAATGGGAGATGGCAGAAGAGAAACACTGTACAGTAAATATATATCTGTAAGCCTACCCAATCCAAACATATTTCCTATCCTTGCAGTATTTTTACAGTTTGCTTAATGCCCTCCTCCAACTGAACTTATATAAAAAAAACCCTATTTCCAGAAATGTATTTCTTAAAATGCAAAAAACCCTGAAAACTGTAATTTGATATTTCGCTTGAATGTTTATTTTACAGACAAAAGGACAAAGAAAAGATTTTCATTGTTTTCAATGATGATTTTAATTCTATTTCTTACACATAAACAAATTTAGAAATTGATGCTTGCAACACAATCAAAAAGGATGGGACAGAGGTGTGTTAACCACTGGGTCATATCACCTTTTTGTTTAATTTATAATGGTTTGGGAATTGAAGATATGAATTGTTGCAGTTTTGCAAGTGGAATTTTTGCCCATTCTTGCTGTGTACATGACTTGAGCTGCCATTTCAGATGACTGAGGGCTTGGTCTTGCGCATTCTGCAGTGGTTTCTAGCCTTGGCCTTTACACACCGAGATGCCTGATCCCCTGAATCTTTTCATGATATTATGAACTGTAGATGGTGAAACATCTCATTCTTTGCAGCCTTGTGCTGAGAAACATTGTGTTTGAACTGACTGAAAATTCTCTCATGAAGTTTGGCACAAAGTGTTCAACCACGATCCATCCTTGCTTGCAAAGACTAAGGCATTGGTGCATGCTCCTTTTCAGTCTTGATAACCTCATCTGTTACCTGTTACGTTGATAATTGTGAAAACTTCCAGTGTTATTTGTAGAATGTTTTCAGTCTAATTTTGCTCTTGTACCAACTTGTTTTTAAATTTGTTTATATTTAACAAACAGAATGAAGTTCATAATTGAAAACACATATTTTCTTTGTCCTTTTGTCTGTTAAATAAAGGTTCAAGTGAATTAACAATTTACAGATTTCAGTTTTTATTGTATTTTTAGAAAGTGTTTCTGGAAATGGGGACTGAAATGTTTAGTTCATAAAGATTTAGTTCATTCATCTTTATAGCTCATCACAGTTCATGCATAGAGTTTACTACTCCCCTGTTTCTGCTCATTGTTTAGGCTCTAAAAGGTATAAAGAAAAGTTGCAGAGGAGGCAGCTTTGGGTAGTGTCTGGCTTTTGGTTCTCTCATCTGTTCAGTGGATCTCTTCAGCTCATACTGAGTTGCCCTTTGCCATGTGGTTGCTTCTCTGCCTAGTATCCTCTTTGCCTGGTCACTGAGATCTGGTAAATGCCCCCCTAGGCAGAGTCGTGGCCATGCCATATTCCTTAGATTTAAAATTGTATTCTTTAGCATACAGGAACTTTGTTCTGGACTTTTTTTGATAGCTGCTTGGTCTTCATGTGACTTTTTACGTATGTTCTCTGTTCCTGGTCTTTCAGCAACTGCTGTATTTATACTGAAGTCATGTGATGAATCTTTATTTGCACACATGTGGCCTTTATTTGGCTAAATATGTGACTTCTGATTGACTGGATACACTGAGTTACCAGCACTACTTTAGATGTTTCACAGAAAGGGGAGTCAATACTTATGCCATCACAACTTTTAATTTTTTTGCAAATAGTTCAACAAGCTATATTGATTCCCCAAATTCTTTGGGCCATTATTATGCTGGAAGGTATTTTTGCTAATCTTCAGAAGCCTGGAGGTTTTGTGCCAAAAATTGTGGTGTATTTGGAGCTACCCATGAGCCATCTTGACTAGAGCCCCAGTCCCAGATGAAGGCATAGCACAATGCCTCCGCCAGGCTTCTCCGTGACCATCCCTAATTATTTTATTTTATTATTTTTTTTCTTTTTGAGAAAGGGCTTCCAAATACACAACATTTTTGTCACATGTAGGAAGTGACAAGTACTTGTCAGATATTTCTGCAGCACCTTTAACATTACAGTAGGTCAGCCTCCCTGATATTTTCATGTTCTTGGTAATACAGAGGCAGATAGGTTCACCTCTAAGTAAATTGAGCCTTTGGGTGCAAGTTAAGAACAACTTCAACAAAAAGAAAATGAAACCGCACTCTCAGGCATCTACTCTTTATATTGGGAGCATATCAAAAGACAGATGTGTTTTTGTGTTTTTCTGCATCTTACAAAGTACAAGAAAGACTTGCTTATAAAACCTACAGGTGAGCCTCCTGACATCAAAAATTAACTACCTTACAACATTTCACAGACCTGACAAGACAAGGGTGGAAAAAGATCTCACATCACAAGAGTGTGCAATTTCAAATATTTAAGATGTAACACATTAATGATATGTATTTATAAGCTAACCACCAGCTTATTTGACTGAAAAATAGTTTGCAAGTAGTGGCCATGAATGTGCACTAATGTTTCCATTATGTAATGATTGTTCAGCTGAAAGTAAATCGTCACTGATAATCTCATGTTCAAATATGTTTAAGTATGCCTCCATGTATTACTTTTTGTAACACAATTTTAAGGATTACAAAATGTATTATTTATTTTTATTAAATTCTGAACCCTGTAGAGCAGTTCACTGCAGGAAATACATTAACTATATGATTGAATATACAACATGCAATATACAGATATTACTTAGTAATTACTAAATATTTCCCTATACATTTGTAAGGAGTCACACTTTTGTATGCAATTGATTTGTAAACTAAATACCAATGTTAACAATGTCTCTCTACAGTAAGAGCCTAAGAGCCTAAGAGCCTGCTCTATTAACAATGTGTATTGTTATATTTGTATAATATAGCAAATATGGACACTGGATCCATCAGGACCATTTGCACAAGTGAACATAATCTGCTTCTATATAATAAAACAAACGAATGACTAATGTGTGCATTCATTATACATATTGGGCCTTAATTTTTGAAATTTAAGAACAAACACTGCTAACCTTTTTATAGACACTCTAGTTTGTAAGCAAGGTAAGCCCTCAATGAATTTAATCTTTCAACGTATAAATAGCTCAATAGCCATATTAGCTCTATCCCACCATACAAACCTTTTACATCTGGTTCTACAACTTTTTTCTTTTTTTTTGGTGGGGGTGGGGGGATTTTCCCCAATTTTCTCCCTAATTTAGTCATCTCCAATTCCCACCAGTCAGTGCTCCCCCCCTTGTCACGTGACGAACCGCCAGTCCGGGAGAGCAAAGTCATCATGTGCGTCCTCCAGTACACGTGACGCATGGTGCTACCTCTTTTTCGAACTGCGGCTCATGCAACCATCAGGGGCGGGCCATAGCGCGCCTGGAGGAAAGCGCCCCCGCCCTCCTCTTGTATGCATGAGTTCACAGGCGCCCGTGACTGGACAGTGTCGCGCTGATTGACATGGGGGGAGAACGTATGCTGCCCCTCCCTCCCTGAGAGCATGGCCAATCTTGCTCTCTGAGCCCCCGGCTACGGGCAGCTATAGCATGGTTCTACAACATTTTATTTTCTATTTGTAACTGACACCAGTACCTGATGTACAGTTGACTTTCTTTGTTCTCAGAAGTCGAACTCCTTTATGGCTTTTGCTCTGGACAAGACAGAATGTTCTCTACTATGCAAAGAAGTGATACTGCTGAAAGTTCATATAAGGTCTATGGAACACAAACCATCCCCAGTGCCAGACAAATATACACACAATGAATAATTTAAGTCTTTGACAAAAATCAGGCTGAGAATAGTGCACATTTGTTCAGATAGTATTGCAGTGTTTACAGCTGCTCTCTGTCTGTTTAGATTAGATTGCAAGACTGATCTCAGTTCAGTCAGGGTGAGGTAATGAGCCTGAGGGGATGCTGTCTGACTGTTCTGTGGGGATTGGCTGAGAGAGTGAGGGAAAGAGAGAGAAGGAGAGAGGGGGAGACAGATAAAGAGAGGAACAGAGCGGGAGGAATTGCTTGGTTGTAGCACTTTGTCTTCTCTGGTGCCAGTGGGAGCAGAACTGCTGAATAAGCTTGCAGTATGTATGTGTATGTGTGTGTGTCTGAGGCACTGCAGTACTGCAAGGAAAGACTCATCAGAAAGCAGAATGCACACAGGCAGATCTTAGCAGCCAAACAGAGCCTGAATATAAAGAATACAGTGATACTGTTCTCAACACACAACATTCTTCCAGCCAGGGAACCAAAGCAAACATAAACCCAGCTTTAAAGAGGGTACTGTTTTATGCCTGCTCACAACTGTTGTTTACACTAAAGCAGTACTGATTTCATTTACCCCTCCTCTTTCTCTTCTCCTCTTCTCCTTTCTCCTATCTCTTTCTCTTTCCCCTTTATATCTCTGAGTCACCAAGTCCAGATCACTGTGTCTTATTACACCCATCAATGTAGATAAGTGTCACAATGGGCTCATGCTGTCACTGCACTGCCCTTAATTTTTTTCTCTCTGATGAACTCTCTCCACTTGGTCACCTCATAATTTCTATCCTTTTTTTATTGTTTGTAAAACCATTTCTCCTGCCTAGGGACCAGCAGGTGTGTCTAATAAGGTGAATTCTCCAGTGTGATTGGTCAGAAAGTGTGTATCAATTCTGTATAACAGCACAGCTCACACAGTGCTTCCTGTGACATCAACAAGAAGTTTATATGAATGTGCTCATTCTAATACATTTTTTCCATAGTAACAGCTGATACACAGGGACTTCATGGCAGACAATCTACATAATCTAGTGCTAATAACAAATGTACAATCATTGATGTGATGTTTTTTGTTAAGGGACACTTATATAACATTGATGGAGGGAGTCTTGAGTGTCAGTGCTTTGTAGCAGTCATGGTGCTTTGAAAAGTTTCACAGCATTTTTGAGAGCAAGAAAATGATAACAGATGTTCAATGTGATCTATCGATGTAACTATCATGTGATCTTCCTTACGTAATAGCATAGAAGTCATAATGATATATGAAACATAAAACATACTTATTGATGGCATTTTGACAGACACCCTTATCCAGAGTGACTTACATTTATCTCATTTCTATCTCATACTTATGTTAAATGCCCACAGTCTGTGTAATGTTCACTTGAAGTTACTCAATCCAAACTGATGCACCTATTATTATAACCACCATAGCAGTGTTAGTGATCATATAGGTTTTTTCTTCTTCTTCCAATTTTGTATCTTTAATTATTTTTCCAAGACAGTATCATAAAATTTACCAGTGTACATGACACTTGTTGTGGTTGGAGCCCCACGTGTGATACAGAATATAAGGTTTGTGTGTGTTGTCCTTGTGTATAGTGTCCCCTGAAGTGGGGGAGGCTCAAAGCAATTTTTCGCCAAAAAACACTTCACCAAATATTATGAACTTCTTAGGGCTGTTGGCCTCAAGTATGAGCATTACCCTAACTTATTACCATTCATTTGTGGAGTAGCACCACCTAGTTAATAATGCTCAAACAAAAATCTAGTATTTCTCTAGCCAATATCTGGTGGCTCAAACTTTACAAAATTTTACACCTTATATCATATCACATTCTTTAATACTACATAAAATCTAACTATTGTAAGGAGGTAGCAAACGCAGAGTTTAATCAATAGAGCTATGACAAAACAAAACTAGAGTACAGCTCAGAGCGGGTGCAGTAAGAAAAACAAGGAGCAACACAAAAAGGTGCCGAAGCGATAACTCAGTCCGTGCTCCAAACAAAGCGTCAGTCCAGCTCCACGCTCTGGCTGGGAATCTGCACACAGACAGAACCGAAGATCAAACACGAGTTAGTAAGGTAAATATCTCAAGGGAGTAGGATAGGCACAACACACGAGAAAACTAAGTTAAGTATCAAATGAAAATGACAGGTAGGTAGTTTAGCTCTGGAAACGGAATCTCATCTGAAGTGTTGGCATGATGAGCATTGACCCGCAGGGAAGCCCAGCCAGAAGACGCTCTAAATAAGGAGGGAGAGCCAATGAGGGCTCTCCTCCCATATAGGGCGCAGGTGGATATAATCTGTGTCTGTTTCGGTGGCGTCCCACAGGAACAGTGGAGGATGGTAACCTAGGACACACTGAATGCGGGTGAGGTTAGTTGCATTGTGTTTAAGCGAATTCTGGGCGTACTCCGCCCAGGGCAAATACCTCACCCAGTCCTGAGGACTTCCTCAGGAACTTCAGAAGTTCTTGAATCGACCTTTCAGTCTGTCCGTTGGCTTGCGGGTGGTAACCATAGGTGAGGCTCACCATGACCCCGAGCTTGTTCAGGAAGTTGTTCCAGACTCGTGACGTAAATTGGGGTCCACGATCGCTCACGACATCCTCTAGGATCCCAAAGTAGCGAAAGACGCGATCAAACAGGATTTCAGTTTCAATGGCGGAAGGCAAGCTAGGCAGGGCCACACATCGGATCGATTTGGAGAACTGATCTACGATCACCAGTATCGCTGTCTTACCCTCAGACAGGGGTAGATCGGTCATGAAATCGATCGCGATGTGTGACCAAGGACGTTCAGGAACAGGCAGGGGCCCATGAGACCTTCCCGGGAACCATTGTGACCCCCTCCGGGCCAATGTGATAACCTAAGAAGTCGATGCGTTGCTGGTGAAAATGCCACTTTTCCCCTTTAACGAACAGCTGGTGCTTTAGGAGTTGTTCTAAGACCCTTGACACATGGTGTACATGAGATGAGAGATCAGGAGAGAAGATCAAAATATCATCTATGTAAGCTAGGACAAATTTGCCTAACATGTCCCGAAGTACCTCATTTATCAAATGCTGGAAAACACTAGGGGCTGCAGGCTAGACCATAGGGCATAACCAGGTCCAGCCGGACAGAGGCCGCGATGAGCGTTTCAAGGGTCAGACGGCCTTCAGAGCGGGCTCATTCCAGCCGCTTCTGGCAGCAACCGTGTGGAAATCTAGGGTGTACTCCGCCACGTGATGGGGTCCCAGCCCTCAGAAAGATGGTTAAAAACTTTTTTAAATTGGATCAGAAAGGCAGGTCAATCTGTAAGGAGGTACTCCACAACGGTGTTTAGGAAGCAAACGCAGAGTTTAATCAATAGAGCTGTCTAGAGAAACTAGAGTACAGCTCAGAGTGGGTGCAGTAAGAAAAACAAGGAGCAACACAAAAAGGTGCAGAAGTGATAACTCAGTCCGTGCTCCAAACATGGCGTCAGTCCAGCTCCATGCTCTGGCCGGGAATCTGCACACAAACAGAACCAAAGATCAAACAAGAGTTAGTAAGGTAAATATCTCAAGGGAGTAGGATAGGCACAACACACGAGAAAACTAAGCTAAGTATCAAACAAAAATGACAGGAAGATAACTTTGGAATCGGAAACGGAATCTTGTCTGAAGTGTTGGCACGATGAGCATTGACCCGCAGGGAAGCCAGAAGAAGCTCTAAATAAGGAGGGAGAGCCAATGAGGGTGCAGGTGGATATAATCTGGCCGAGCTACCTGCGGGTGGCCGCTCCCTAGTGGCCGCTGACGTCACAACTATAGTGTGACGTCATTTATTAAAAAAAAAAAAAAATGTAATTATTGCTATATTGCTTTGGTATAAGCAGAATAACATGATTCAGACCATGCAATTATGCAAAAATGATACACCACCCCAGCATGGATTATATTTAAAAAAACACAATGTTATTGCTATGTGAATATGTGCATACATATATATATACTAGTGTGTGTGTGTGTGTGTGCACATGTGTCATTCTGACTACAAATTTTTCCTGTCTTATGTTTTGATATCTCTCAGAGCAGAATAGCCAGCTCTCCACAGAATACTATTTTTTAACACACTGTATGTATGCAAACATTGTGCCCTTGGTCACCCTCTGCTGGTCACCCACAGGAACCACGAGGAGTAAAGAGGTAGAGTGCTGCAGGAATAGTGCTGCAGTATGGCGCATTTCAACAGGAGTTACGTGTGAAGCTAAAAACAGGCCTGTTACATGCAGTCCGTGTAGCACCTCTTGTAAACAAATCTTGCAGGTCAAGCAGCTACAAGTAAATGAAAAAGCTCAAATGACTGACTCTGCCACAAAACACAAACATTACTTTGCACATGGACGGGGTAATAGAGCTAATTCTCTCAAGGTATGAAGTGTACACAGATAGGATTCTCAGATAAACAAGATAAAGGAAGAGGTGTGGATTAATGCCTGTATAAGGTGACCCAGCCCTGAAACTCTCTCTCTCTCCCTCTCTCAAACACACACACATACACATTTCTTCCCCATCTCTTTCTCTGCTTACACTGCTATTCTACTTCATGATGAGAAAGTATAGATAATGTATGCATTATTCATTGATATTTACTTGCAAAGTATGCCATGTTTATTAGTAAATCAAATAAAGGATTGCTAGAAAGGCTTATTTGTCATATATATTTCATATATTGTTGCTATCCAAGAAGAACATGTACATTTTACATCATTGGAACACAGCAGCTGCCTTTAATGTTGTGTGAACTTCCATCTTCCATTAACTTCCATTACAATTAAAAAATTTTGTTATTTATTGTAACACTGCAGTTTTGGAGACACTTGTTTTTCTTTGAATAGCAATGATATAGTTCTATATACATATCCATAATTACATACTATAAGTTCAGCCCTAGTAGATTTTATTTAGTTTTTTTTTTTACTGTACATATGATAAATGCAGGACATTCTGAAAGTCAAATGATTCATCTGTGATACTTCTAGTGCTTTCTTCTCAATATTTTTGTTGAAAAGCATCTTGTAGTCTGCAAAATCCACAAAAAAATGTGTTCTTTTCTCCATCTTCTCTATCAGCTGGCTAGTAGTGAGCAATTTGAAACGTGGCCTCGTCAGACTACAGGACACTTTTGCACTTTGCGTCAGTCCGTCTCAGATGAGCTTGGGCCCAGAGAAGCTGCCGGCATTTCTGGGTGTTGTTGATATTTGGCTTTTGCTTTGCATGGTGGAGTTTTGACTTGCACTTGTAAATGGAGCAATGAACTGTGTTCACTGACAATGGTTTTCTGAAGTGTTCCTGAGCCCATGTGGTAATATCCCTTACAGAATTATGTTGGTTTTTAATGCAGTGCTGTCTGAGGGATCAAAGGTCACAGGCATTTAATGTTGGTTTTTGGCCTTGCTCCTTACAGACCCGTTCCAAAAAAATTTGAATATCATGTAAAAATAAAGATCCTCAGCAGAAGGAATCATGAAGTCCTCTAGACTGTGGATATTTCACACTGGACCTCAAGCAGTTTGGGTTCTGTTCCTCACCCGTCTCCCTCCAAACCCTTGCACCTTGATTCCCAAATGAAAGGCACACTTCCATCGTAAAAGAGGACCTTGGATCACTGGCCAAAGTTCCAGCCCTTCTTCTCCTTGGCCCAGTTGAGACGCTTCCTACATTGGCTCAGGTTCAGAAGTGACTTGACCCGAGGAACCCGACAGTTGTAGCCCATCTCCTGGATGCGTCTGAATGTGGTGATTTTTGAAGCTGTGACTCCTGCCTCATTCCACTCTTTCTGGATCTCTCCCAGATTCTTGAATCTTCTCTTTTTGATAATCCCCTGAAGCCCACGGTCATCTCTTTTGCTGGTGCATCTTCTCCTGCCACATTTTGTCCTTCCACTAAACTTTCCATTGATATGCTTTGAACTTTTGTGGCTTACCCATCCTATGGAGGGTATCAATGATGGTCTACTGGCCAGTTGCAGTCTTCCCCATATTGAACTGATCTGAGACAATTGAACCAAACTGAAGCAATTTATACCAATTATGACACTAACCTGTTTCCAATTAACCTGTTGCAATGTTCCAAACAAGTGTTTTTTTGAGCATTCCTCAACTTTCCCAGTCTTTTGTTGCCCCCCAAAAAGACAGACATTTTTATTGCAGTGTCTGAAAAATCACGTAAAATACTCCACCAAATGCGAATAAAAAGAAGACCGTTATAATAAATTTAAATAATGTAAATCATGTTAGCTAGCTGTTATGCGGCGGCTGAAAGGATGAGTTGGAGACGTAGATGCAGAGGAATAACAGTTTATTGAAAATAAGGAATGGGAGCAGATAGGAGTGTGAGCGGCGTGAGGTAGGAGGTAAGGCGGAACGGGATAGACTGGACTCCAGGCGGCAGGCGGGAGACAGGCAGGAGGCAGGAACGGAGCGGGAATG
>JAOTRJ010000036.1:6389281-6401581 GCA_028564905.1 Leptodoras praelongus | reverse complement strand
AACAAGAGAAAAATTTTACAAAAATAAACATTTACAATTAACTATTTACAGAATACATATACAAACACACAAAAAAAGAAAGACGTTAGATTTTTGGATGAATTCACATCTGACTATATATATGTTCCTTTTTAACTCTGTTACATATGCAGTTTATTTAGTTGGCATGAGGAAGTATCAGAAACTGAACTGCAAGTGTTTTAAAACTACACAAATTGCAGAAATGGTTTTGCATAAGAATTTCTTTGTTAAATCTGTGTAGTATAAAGCAGGCATTTGAAAACGATGGTGGTTAGTTTGGGAATGTTGCTGTTTATTTCTGTGAACCCAAAGAATGCTATAAAAGGTTACAGTTATCATCCTATGTGTGTGTGTATGTATATATATATGTTATTTCCCTCTGTTGCTGCTCCTCCTTTTCCTCCATCCTATAACAGCACTGTGCTCCTCAGCCAATAGCAGCATTGGCAGGTGATGTCATGCATTAGGAGTGGTAGTGCTGCTGATGCTGCTGAGCTCTTGTATCCGAGGACGTGCAGACTCTGAGAAAAAGCAGGAGAGAAGGGAACAATCATTACGGACATTATTTTAAGGAGGGGGGTAAGTGTGCACTGCACTAAAACAAGCCACCCAGTGATTTAGACTAGCTTTTACCTAGTAAAGGTCTTAG
Source organism: Leptodoras praelongus (assembly GCA_028564905.1). Lineage (NCBI taxonomy): Eukaryota > Metazoa > Chordata > Actinopteri > Siluriformes > Doradidae > Leptodoras > Leptodoras praelongus. The sequence continues at coordinate 6,400,911 of JAOTRJ010000036.1, read as the reverse complement.
CTAAGGTAACCTTAAAATGTTCTGGTTTGACTGAACAAAGACTTGGCTCATGAACTGATTGTGCAGCATCAGACATCACTAATGAAAATTACTCATTAATGTTTTTGTTAATACAATATTTTTGTTTGGTTGTTAGAAATATATGTGAGGCACTTTGTGCGTATATGTGAAAGTCAGTGCTGATTTTTATTGTTGCATCTACTGATTGATATTTTCTGATCTAGGAAGAACACAATGCTAACTAGAGTGACATCATGCCTGTGTGCCATTTTTGCCGCAGGAGTCGATAGTTATGTAATATATTTAAAGTGATATTTACAGGGGTTCAAACTTGCACTTCTTCTCACAATTATGATCAGTAGATGGAACCCAATATGGGTATGGGTATCTTAGTAGTTTGCAAAGAAAATAATATTGGGTGGGTATTAATATCATACATTCATAAAGTTTCATACATAAAGTATGAATCGTGTTCAGAATCGTGGTTGTTATCAGAAAAAGAGAAAGTGATGTGGCATGTCTAGTGTCTGATGATGTGCTGTTTTGACGCCGTTAACCTCCAAGCACAACCATGACTGTGTTACAATGCATAATCATATGCCGAGGGCAGGTACATGAGGTCAAATCATGTGTTTATATAACTGTGGAAATAAACGTAGAGCACATACGACTGATCTGAATCCATCTGTTACTTATATGTTTTGTGTTATTTCAGTGTGTGTGTGTGTGTTCATATTTTTAGTTCAGCTGTCAATGAGACAGTGTAGACACCATAGCACTGTGTTCCTGAATTCACATGAGGCCTTTTAATCAAATAACATTTTATTAAGTTAAGGGATTTTCAACCAAATGATTTTCAGTACAGAATGATTACAGATACTCAGTCTAAGTGTGGCGGGTTTTGTGCCACAGAAAAAATAAAGAACATTCCACATATTTTACTTCTGCTGCATTGACAGGTATCTTTGTGGACCATCATGCAGGAAGTAGCAAGTTATCAATGTTGTTTCCTTATTACTCATAGTGTTAGTGCCATCTTAAAATGAATTGCTGAGTAAGATTTTAAAACTGTGAATGGAAAACGCAAAATTACTAACGTTCATTAGAAAAACGTTTTTATTATATTATTAGTCAGAATTGTTGGGGATAAAAAGATGAATAACATTTTTCTGAATGTACTTACAGAAGTTAAGTGTATTTGCTATAGAGAGATGTAATACTCTCTCTCTCTCTCTCTCTCTCTCTCTCTCTCTCTCTCTCTCTCTCGGTGGAAACAGATTAAACTTCCTTGCTACATAAAGAAAGAAATCAAACACTATGACCCTGGCAGGTATGTTAACTAGTTGCATTATTCTACAGGTCATGTTCCTCACAGTTTTACTCCTCACATGGCTTAAAGATAAATTACCAATGCTGTTTGTAGTAATCTAAAGTAAACACTGTAGTTTTTTTCTTCCCTCTTAAGCATATCGAGACAAACTGAAGGAGCTCCCTCTAGTGTCTCTTTTCTGCTCCTGCATCAAGGCAGACATTACAGACAAGCCGACCTACAACGCTCAAGGTAAATGACAGAACACAGAGCTGCAATTTGTCCTGAGTAGCTGATACGGTTCTTTTTTCTCTTATGGTTAAGTTGGTAAAGTTATTGTGCTCTGATACTATCTCCCTTCTAATTTGGGGTATGTGTAAAAGACTCCCCTTCTCAGTCTTTTAAATGAGATATGAATCATTCTCTGATAGATGCAGTGGACCTGAACTGGTGTGAGATCAAGGATGTGGAAGTGATCGAGCTGAACAAGCGTGCATCAGGCCAGGCGTTTGAAGTGATCCTGAAGCCCCCTTCATTTGATGGCGTGCCTGAGCTGAATGCCTCCATGCCACACCGCAAGGACCCCTCACTGGAGGAGATCCAGAAGAAGCTGGAGGCTGCTGAGGAGAGAAGGAAGGTTAGAACACACACACACACACACACACACACACTGTCTTTGTCTCTCACATCTCCAGATCATAAAATACTAGCATGCATAAGCCTTGGTTCAGTTTCAGGAGGCAGAACTACTGAAGCACCTGGCTGAGAAGAGAGAGCACGAGAGGGAGGTCATCCAGAAGGCCTTCGAGGAGAACAATAACTTCATCAAGAATGCAAAGGAGAAGCTGGAACAGAAGATGGAGACCAACAAAGAGAACCGTGAGGCCCTGCTGGCCGCCATGCTGGAGCGGCTCCAGGAAAAGGTACTGTGTAAAGAGAACAGTTGCTGTGTCTGAATTCATTCAGTACAGTTTATATAGTGCACTATTTATGAGTGTGGCCATTTTGTAGTGTTGTCCCAAAGCTTATACTCTGTGGACGGTGCACTCAGGGTTGGCCCCTCGCCTTGGCACTGCCAATACTATTGACTGTTGTCAGTGCTTTATCATTCTCACACCTACACAAATACATACCCAGAAACAAGTTATTTTTAGCTAGCTAACTTGAGAAATTCTAAATTTTACCGGGGAAATGTATCTATTGTCATATTTTTTTGGATTAATGTTAGATAAAGTGATAGTTAAGTAATAGTTAGCTACATAACATTAGCTGAATATACCTTGACTGACCTGAAGGCTTGTTTGTTGCATCTAGTGAATGTTCATGGTACAATACTTTAATCGATCATGCAAACATACATCTTGTTGTTTTTTTCTCAGTATCCCATCTTTTTTCTTTTACCTGTCCCATAAGGATATGTCGTTTTGGGAAAATTACTATTATTGTTATTTTTTTACATTTAGCTGCTAGACTGTATGCTGGATTACTGTTTGTTGTTGCAGGGTTACTCTCAAAATTCACACTTTAGTACTCATATTCTATGTTAGAAGTCAAGTGTAAAAGCCTCATGAATTAATTTTGTTTAAGGTTGTGTAGTCAGTAATGTCTGGTGCCTCATCTGCTCTGAATGTACACAGATACAATAACCGAGACAGACACTATACTTATATACTAATCCTCCCTGACTGAGTAACACCCTGTTTTAGGGCTGTAAATAAAAGGTTTAAGGGTTTCATTACAAGTGGAACAAAGTAATGAACTGTAGATTTAACCTTCTTTTCCAGTATAATTGCTGACCTTGAAACACTAGAAGGGAGCAGTTCTAGTATGTTTCTAATCATCTCAGATTGAATGCCTGTGACTATGTCCACCCTTTAGCATTGGCATTGTTTTATTACCTGGAAGTGTTCTTTCTCTTAAATATGAGACGTCCTGGAGCCCAATATTGAGGCTGATTTTGTCTCCTGTCCTTACCTGCTCTAATGAAGACTTTTTTGATTCTTTCAGGACAAGCACGCAGAAGAAGTGAGGAAGAATAAAGAGTTGAAGGAGGAAGCATGCCGATAGAGTGGCTGAGGAGAAGCAAACTGTGTTTGAGCTGATTTTAAAGAAAGGATGAGAAGGAGATCAATAAAAGAAGACATCACTTCTCATTAAAGTAATGGAGGCGAGTAGGTGACATTGCTAATGGCAATTTAAAACAGTTTAAAACACAACAAACCTTTTTTCATGGGGTATAAAACGTCAAAACTAATGCTGTAACTGTCTGGACAACAATGTAATATGCACCGAAGTTCTAGTGTCAAAGGTTCAGGTGGAAGATATCATCAGCAAGCTTGTTGAAGATCTGAAGTGATGATGTATAAGATAATTAATGAATAATGCAGGCATGTAGATAATGCAGACTTACACCGAAACTTGAGATCAGTACTTTGGGGACAAGTTAATTAGATATTGCGCTTCATAGATTTTTAAGAACTTTTTCTTAAATGAATACCATCTAGCAAAGCACAAGCTATGCATGTTTATTCACTTACCATTTATTTATTATAGAGGCAGATGTGATTTCTCAATAAAACAAATTTATAAACAAAATTATTCACTTTGCCTTTGTTCTCTAAGCAGTATAAAAGTCATGATTAAAGATTTGATGATTATTAGCTCATAACTGTTAGCATCTTCAGAATGATATTCCTTACTAAATACTTAAGCACAATGCAAAGGCACACATCAGCTAAAAAATGTGTTTAAATTGTGCTCAAATTATATAAAAAGACAGATGAGAGATCACAACATGTCATGCAGAGCAAGGACATAAGGAGAAAATGTGATGAGGGAAAAGGAAAATTGAGAATTAAGACACACTGGGGTTCTGTACTTATATTTTAATGAAGCAGTTATCAGAGAAGCTACTTTAGCATTAGCTGTGAATGCTGTGATTTGTTTTGACATGTTTTTTGTGTTGTCATGGCAGTTGGGCCAAAGATGTTAGACAATACAGTATGTGCAAAGATGAGCAGTGATGTGAATTGTTCAGGAAAACCCATTTGCACTGTTTGTGGTTGTCATAAAGATGATCCTTTTTGTGATTTGGCATGTCGGTTAGTAAAAACATCTCTTTACCAAAACACACATTTGTGCTCTTTTTGTCAGTACTTTATTGTTAACTGAGACTCTGAACTAAAAACAGCAAAGATTTAATAAGACAAAAGAATGTTTATAAGAAAAGTTCAAACATTCAGCCCCTTGACATTGTTCTTCATGTAAAGCTCTTTTAATGTTTAATATTTATTAGTTTCCTGAGCTAAAAGAAAGCAATAACACAGTGACCTTAGACTGTATATAGCCTGTACAGGGAGGCTGTAAAGCTATATGCAAATTTGTTTTTCAAGTCAAATATGGTACTACAGCACTACACGTGGGAGATGACGTTAGGCACAACGCATGTGCAGCCCACACTGGTGGTATGTTTCTCCAGCTGGAAGGAATAGTTCTTCTTTTTGCCCTTTACTCTTCTGAGAACCAGGATTTGATAGAAGATGGGCTTTGATTCCAGACCAATGTCTTCACGCCCATCTTTGTTCATGCAGCCTGTCCTCTCACACTTCGCTTCAAAGATGCGACTTGGGATGCGGGATTCGTCATAAGAGACTCTGGGATGAAGCAAGACACTCAAAGATGTTAATTTCCATCATACCCCTTAACTCTTAAATAGCAGGTTAGAACATCTACATTATAGTCACGTTTATCTAGCATTTCATGTTCAATAATGTACAATAATACAAACTGTATATACAGTATTATAAAACCTTATTATTAAACCTTTACTAATTCTAGTAAAGAAGAAGCAAAATTATTTGCTAATCAAATAAAAATATATAATAAGAAGAAGAAGAACAAGAAGAAGAAGAAATATTAGATACATTTGCCTTTACATTCTAGAGTCCACTGTCTCGAAAAAAAGATCAGCAAACATAAGAATTACAGCAATATACAGTGTCTATGAATCCAGTTCCTCAACTGCTACAAGATAAGAACAGGAAACAGTATATAATGTAGCGGTAATTTTGATAGGTTCACATGTAGAGAATGGGAAAATGTATTTAGTTCATAAAAAAAGTGCCAAATAGATAAAGCTATAAGACAAGATTGCTATATGACAGCAGTATTTATGACTAATACTGTATTATATGTCACCACATGACCCAACATCTGGTTCTCCTCCACAGCACCTGGATAATCATGAAACCACAATTACATACATTACTGGCCCACTGAGTTATAACAGCCAACTATAAAGTTTACATTTGTTTGAAAATTTAATGCCTTAAATAAAACTCAGGTAAACATGTTTCCTGTTTTAAGTTATTAGATACCTTCAGGAAATGTAGATCAACTTAGGAACCTTCACATTGGGAATGAAAGCTGTACTAATCTGTTCCAAGATGTGTTCTAATAAAGTAATTTGCTGGCTCTGACTTATTTAACATTCAGGGCTTTAAAGAATTCATGTTGTAGCAAGAATTCTAAAGAAAAACACTTATAGTAAAGAGTTTGGAAATAAACTGTGAAGTGAAGTGAAGACTGCAAGTTTGAGATTAAGACCTGCTCTGTACGCAGTAAAAGGTGTAATGAAAGGTCAGGACTGCTGTCAAGCTCCCAAAATAAATCATATAATGTATCTATCTATCTATCTATCTATCTATCTATCTATCTATCTATCTATCTATCTATCTGTCTGTCTGTCTGTCTATCTATCCAGATGGGAGGGTGGATGGATGGAGGGATGATAGATAGATGGTGAAGGAGCTTCCTAAAATTTTCATTATTTAACAAAGAAATTGAAGGTCTTTTACCTTAACGTAGATTTTTTTTGTTAAATAATGAGTATTTTGTACTGATAAAAACCTATCAGCACAATTGGTTTTATAAAGTTCAGGGAACAAGTGGGCCTCTCATGATGTCTTAAAGATAAGGAAGGGGACCTGAAAGCAACATGAACAACAGGTCATACAAAGAACGTTAACTTCACCACAGTCATCTCCATTCCTACACCTTCCACATACGTCCTAAACAACAATCTAACAAATATGCACAGAAAGGCTCTTTAGAACACTTTTATATGTGTATATGACTGTGGTGGTGGGAGCAGCATGATATCGGGATATTAAAATAAAACAAGATTATTCCAAGATGAAAATTAGTAACTAAGATATTACTAAGCAATTAAGTTATTTTCGCTTGTTACAATATAATTTATATTTGCTGTTTACTTCTTAATGTAGATGCCTCAATGAATTTCTAACAGCAAATAGTTTTTTGAAAATTCATATTTTTTTATTAATGCTTGTTTGATCAGTAATGCTTTTTGAAAATTTTTACTTTTTTTGAAATTAAGACTTTTTTGAAATATGCTTTTTTGATAAGTAATATTTTTTTAAATAAATACATTTTGTTCATATTTACATATGTGTAGAAAGACAAAAGACATGTTTGTCTTTGTTATGTGTATACATTTGAAGTGGATATATGCACTGGAAGTATATTAAATAACAAAAACGAAAGTGTTTGAATATGCATTTCCCCTCATTGACTGTATATTACACCGTGTATAAATTTTAAACAGACTTACTCATATGTCCATGGTGATATTGACTGACTTGGAAACACATTGTAAGTGCCTGCTTGATTTTCTATTGCAGAATCAAAACTTATCCACAGTTTTCTGGCCCTTCTTTGGGAGCCCCTATTAGCTAGACCCCTTTTCTGTTCCTTCTTTTCTCTGCGTCGTACAGGAGAACGATCTGCTCCAAGCAACAGTACACCCAACATCAACAACAGTATGACCTTGAAAAGCTTGGAGGACAGAGAGGAGAGGAGATCAGATTCAATTTAATTTAGATTTAATTTAGTACAGAAAGTAAAGTGTCTATATACTAAAACATACTCATATCTATGCATAATAATCAGCAGTTATACAAACATCGTGCTCATGAAGCTTCAACGGCTCAGCGAGTTCTACAGCAGTGATACACTCTGTGTTATAAAATGTCAAAAATTACAGGAACAAAAATAGGTATGATCACTAACCACTGAGATGTGCATCTTGAGAGAAACAGGTGTCCGTATTGTAGTCTGTTGTCAGCGTGGAACTGGTCCATTCAGTGAATAATGAGGGTTTGTGAATTCCCCATCGTTATATAGCTATATATGTCATGGATAGCATGTGCTGTATTTCCTTCCCTTGACACACTTTTTTCTTTTAAACGTAGATGAGTGGTTGAATATGTTCCAGTCTGGGGCCATGAAAAGGAACAATCTAAAAGGGATATTGATATGATGTGTAAAAATTCTTTTCAGTTTCATTTCTAAAGCATGCTCTGTGTATAGGTTTTTTTATAATGATGTAGAGATGCAGTTTAATAATAAAGAATGTAAACATAATTAATCTGTCTAAGTGTTCTAAAATGCAGGAATATAATGCACTGCACACACACACACAGTTGTATATGAAATCATGCAGTTTGACTTTAATGAAGCTGCCAGCCATTAGATGCGTGGTCACCTGCACCCCAGACACTAAAAGTGTTATTTACCATATGTTAGGAATAAAATATCAAAGTGACCAAAATGACCAGTGAAAGCTATCAGTGAACAAGCACTAAGTGACCATATATAAGCAAAGTGGATAAATGCACTGTTATGGTGTTCAGGCTTATCTGAGACTTATGGTCACCAGGGATGTTTCTGAACCTTTGGGGGCTCTAACACTAAGTGACCACTGTACACTCAGCAGCAAACAGTGACAAATCGAATCTGCAGATCAAAAGTCATATTTACATACTGGGCCAGTCAAGGCCCAGGTCTGATTTTTAAAAGGTGATGTGCAGAGCTGCAGCAACTACAGAGGCATAAAGTTGATCAGCCACAGCATGAGGATCTGGGAAAGAGTAGTGGAAGCTAGGCTGAGAAAAGAGGTAAGGATTTAGGAGCAGCAATATGAAAGTGAAAGGTTTCATTCCAGCAAAGTGCACCACAGATGCAGCATCTGCCTTTAGAATGTTGATGGAGAAGTACAGGGAAGGCCAGAAGGAGTTGAACTATGTGAAGAAGAAAAGAGTGCAGGCAGGTGGATTGGATGGCATAGAGTTGCAGGTGTGATTTGTGAAGAGTGTGAAAGGGAATGAAAGAATGAAAGGGAAACCTTATAATACAGTAGTGAGGCCTGCTATGTTATATGGCTTGGAGGCAGTGGCACTGACTAAAAGACAGGTGAAGGAGCAGGAGGTTGCAGGGATGATGATGCTGTGATTTTCACTGTGAGTGACAAATATGGACAAGATTATGAACGTGTTCAATAGAGGGACCAAGCAAGTAGATTGTTATAGAGAGTTATATCAGGAGAAAGGTGCTGAGGATGGAGCCACCAGGTAGGAGGAGGAGAGGAAGGCCAAAATCTCATCACCCAAGAAACTGTCAAGGTATCAAAATGTCAAGGTATCAAAGTAAAGTATAAGTGAATTTCACATTTAATGTGTTGCATTTCAAAGTTAACAAACATTTGTAGAATCCACAGACAACAGAAATCAGTGCAGCTGACCCTCTCCTCTAGAAATTTGCACAAAATGTAGACAGGATTGTGTACATTTAGGTCTACATTTTCCTCCAGCACAAACAGCTTCTGGGACCAGACATGATGTCGCCCACTTTGCAAAAATGTAGGTCACTGAAATGCTGATTGGCTTCTTATAACACAGCTGGCAACGAATACTAAAACCGCAAGATGAGATGCAATCTCATGAGTCATTCTCGAATGATAATAATGCAGGGTATGTACAGTGGGTTTGGAAAGTATTCAGATCCCTTCAGTTTTTTTGCATGCATTTCATTTGAAATGGAGTAGTCATGATAATCTATAATCACAAAGCAGTTTGCTTTTTTTCTTTAGAAATTTATGCAAATCTATAAAAAAACAAAAACTGACAAATCTCATTTAAATAAGTATTTAGACCCTTGACTAAGGTACTGAAATTGATCCCAGGTGCATCCTGTTTGCTTTCATTATTTCGAGATGTCTTTAAAATTGTGGCAAATTCAATTGATTTGACATGATTTAGAAAGTCACACATTTTGTGTATAATATCCCACAATTCACAGTGCACATCAAGCCATGAACTTCAAGGAGCTCTGTATGATCTATGTGATCAAATTGTGTCAAGACATACAGAAGATCTGGGCAATTTGTTTTATTAAAAAAATTAAATGGGAGCTTTAAATGCTCCCAGGAAAATTCTTGTGAAATGGACAAAGTTTGGAACAACCAAGACTCTTCTTAAAAGAGTGTCTGTCTCTTTTGTCTGTTATATCTGCACTCAGGATTAGCAACTGCAATTTCATTATATGTACCATATAATGACAATAAAGTCAGAGATTTGACTAGATTTGAAAGACCTCTGCAAAAATTGGAGGACAAAAAAATTCCACTGATCATGCCTTAATGGTAAAATCATATTGAAACCCAGTTAACATCGACCCTACGGCAAAGCATGGTGGTGGCAGCGTCATGCTATGGGGGGTTTCTCAGGGGCAGCGATGGGGTGATTGGTGAGAATTTTGACAAGGATGAATGGAGCCATATATACAGAAACATGAACCTGATTCATGAAGAATCCCTTTTTTATGCTCCAAAGTGCATAAAACTTCAGACTGGGCTAAATGTTCTCCTGAAAACTTGTATTTGCTTTGTCATTATGGGTTACCACAGGGCAGGGAATCCTCTTGCAGAACCTCTCCTGATAGTCCAGGGTCCTGTGTCCTGTCTTGTGCACTCTCCTCTTTAACTCACAGGCTTCCTACGGGGTTTAGATCAGGGGACTGGGATAAACATCATTTTGTTATCATCATAATCATTTTGTTTTTCATTTCTGTGTTGATCTAGACATAGGTTTATGGATCATTGTTTCATCTGACCACAGAACAAAGTTCCAGTCAAAGTCCCAGTAGCAGTTAGCTCTCCAGGGGCTTACATTTTTGGTTAGATGACAGAAAGCTTTTTCCTGCCAACCCTTCTGTTGGTATGGAGGTGGAATCTGATGGTAGTTTTGGAGACTTGGTGACACAATAATGCTACTATTTTCTGTCAGTCTGCACCAGTGATCCTTGGGGATATTTAGCTTCTCTTACCCTCCTCCTCCTCCTCCTCCTCCTCCTCCTCACTGTGCGTGGGGACAAAATAAACATGGGTCCTCATCCAGGCAAGTTTGTCACAGTTCCAGTTGGAATGTTTTAATTATTACAGTAAACTGTAGATATGGGCATTTTCAGGTGAGTAGGTATTTTCTATAGTCATTCCCTGACTTTTCCCTTATTTGAATTGTGTCTTTTTTTGTCTTTCCCATGTTGAAGAATGGCTAAGAGAATGTGACCTCTGTGTCACCTCATATATACCCCAGTGAAACAGAAAGTCATGAATTAAAGCTTGAAAGCTCCTAGACAATCTGATAGATTTAAAAAGTAAAATATGAATGAAAAAAATGCTTGTTACTAAATGTTTGTTTGTAAGAAATTCTAGGGTTTCTAATAATTGTGACACTTGTATTTGTTAAAAATAATTATTTCATGAATTTTCCTTAGATTAAATTTACTTCAATTAAGAGTTGGCTTTTCACATTTTTTTCATTGTGAGATTAAGGTAATTTATCAAAAGGTTCTTTTTAGTCATCTTTACCAGAGGAAATTGTATAATGGCCTGAAGAGATCTGAATACTTTTCAGTCTCACTGTAAGAACGTATGCCTTATATACTGCTATAGTATATACTACATGAATGCAGTATACAGTGCCTCAAGAAAGTATTCACCCCCAAATGTTTATCTCTAATTTAGCTGTATTCAACATCAAATTCCCTCAGACTGAAGTCCTACCCTGTGGTTTCCTCTCTAAAAAAACGCCGCAGCGCTATGTACCAGGAAAATGGTTGAGAGAAGCGACGAGAACACCGGGCCAAAGGGCTCTTTAAACAGGCCAAGGCTCCGGTGTCTCTCGTTGCGCTAATTTGCCCCAGGGGCTGCTGGGAGATGGAGTTCTCCTGAACTACTAGTGCCCCCTAGTGTCAGACTGCACCACTCCTTAAATGTCCTCATAATGCATTCTTTTACATTTCTTTAGCAATGTAAATTATAACTAGTGTTTCATACAAACAGGATATGTCCAATTGAATGCTTTTGCAATATATATATATATATATGTCATTTTAGTGTGGGAGGTTTCATGGCTAAACTGGACCAGCCTGGTGGCCAAATCTTCATTAATTGCACATTGCA
>JAOTRJ010000036.1:6378572-6389181 GCA_028564905.1 Leptodoras praelongus | reverse complement strand
CTATAGAACTAAGCATTTACTACATTTAGGCATGCCCCAGCAGAAACACAGAATATTTAGTGCTGAGAGGTTCAGTTTAGCAAGCACTGCATTACTGACAACACAGTAGAGTTCCAAGCACTGATAGACATCAGCTACAGTCTCACTATGACACACCAGTCAGCCAGTTTCAGCCCACACAGCTTACCGCTTCACTATGGGGCCAGTAGAGAAAAAAGGTGACTGTGGGCGTCTCTCCAGAAAACCAACACATCAAGGTACATGCTGTTTGCATCAAAGGCTTTCATGATGTACATACAGAAGGAACAGGACATCAATTTGAACAGTTTTTAAGAAAAACTGTAATGCATATGATGGGATTGTCTTACCAGCAACAAAACCCAAAAAACACAGACGTCTCTTTTTTCTTTTTATTTTTTAATGATCTGGGTCACTCAGTTGCACTGCACACTAACCTGCGAGTTGTGTTAAAATGCATTTTACCTACAGTGAGGGTGAATGGAAGGAGGAGTAGGAGTCAATCAAGCCCAGAGTCTGATGACAGCTAATTAATTTTTTTCCACTGAACTGAAATATAACCTTCTTTTGAGCAACACACACACACACACACACACACACACACCACCACAACCACAACCACCACCATTCACCGAAATAAAATGTAAAGAAAGCTGGCAACTAAATTTACATACTGTTACAGGAAAAACGAAAAACAAAACAAATCACAGAAACAGACAAACTTTCACAAAGAAGGCTACTAATTAAAAGAAATAAAATGTGTATTACAATAAAAAAACTTGTCCAAAACACATCTCCACATAAACAGTCCATACTCCTGCAGTGTAATTAACTTTCTTTTTTCTCTTCCCATCTTTGCTCCACAGCTTTCCCCCCTCATTAGATGAGGAAGATGATGTCATCAGCTACCATGACCTGGTTGTCATCCTGCATGCGCGCGAGAGCAGCCCGGACCTCGGCCTGCTCGAATGGAGTGGAGCAGCTGCTGTTAATGTCGCCCATCAGAGTGTTCATGCCCACTGACTGAGCGTGTGCGGCACGGAAGACCTCCAACAATGCAGCTTTGAACTCCTTCAGTCTGCAAAACACACACACACATCAGACGTATGGCACAAGAATATACCGTATCTACAGGCTTTCTGGATTAAAAATGTTTACAAAAAATTTTAAATAAAATATCTTACAAAACAGTTACATTTTAATCTACAGCTACTGGGACTGTAAAAACATATATCAATTAAAATGAAATAAAAAATCTGATTAAAGTAGGTTTCACTCTTCAAATACAGTCACAATTTTCTAACAACGAAAAGGAAAATCCTCATTTTAATGTTTTCTTTTCAGCTGCCTATTGAAACACGCGCTCCCTTGGTAAATGACCCCTGAGTTCCTTCAGGAAGGGAATTTGCTGTTTATTTACTGTTTATTCTTAGTTTGCTTTGCTCTTCTTCACTGAGCTTTGCACTTACCGGTCCTCTGATAGCTCTGCGTGGCCGTTTTGCTCAGGGGTCTCCTCACCGAGCCTTGCAGCAGCTGGAGACTGGACTGAACACAGAAACAATGACATTGTTTTAATTATAAAACGTCATCAGAGATGTTACAGGGTATTGTTACTATAATTTATGCTAATGAGATGAGAGTAATTCTTCTCACTCTGAGGTACATCTGCCTCGGTGGTGAAGTCATATGGGTCATAGGGTTCACTGCTCTGTGACGGCCTGCGCTCAGCTGAACGGCGCCTCCTAGAGGATAGACAGCACATTCAAAACTTAACAGCTCAAACACTGGGGATATAAATTTCCATGTCTTTTTAACAAATTAATAATGGTTTTAGTGTTCAGACCTCTTCTTTTGTTGTCTGGGGGTGCCCTGATATTCCTCCTCCTCTTCCTCATCCTCAGAGGTCACATCATGCTCTCCCTGTCTTGCACGCTTCTTCTCCTTCTCCAGAACCTAGGCAATCAAACGAATGATTATTATCTAGGAAGAGATATTTATAATATGAACATGTGGTAGAATCAATCACTAGGCATACAGGACTTCCTTAATAACTGTTACTGACATTCTGTCTTTCAAGTTCATCAATAACACTAATTACTACACATTATGCGTGTGCTGTGTGCAGGTGTAAGGAAGGAGTGTGGACCTTTTTAAAATAGGCGAACTGAACAAGCTCCACAGCCACCTCAGTGTCCTCCAGCTCCACAGCTTTGCTCATGCGGGCCTTGGCGTGTGCTGTGGCCAGACGGATCAGCGTCTCCAGAGTCCTGACTGTCACCGGGGAGGTCTGACAGAGAGAGAAAGTGTCACTTATTAAACCCCAACGGCAAATTAACAGTGGAAACGATGTCACTGCCGGGATCACAGCTTGTTCGGGCAATAACCCAGCAGTAATTTATTGCAAAAACGCAAAGAGTTCAACTGAAAGAGCTTGTAACGTACGTATGTGTGTGTGTGTGTGTGTGTGTGTGTGTGTGTGTGTGTGTGCGTGCGTGCATGTGTGTGTGTGTGCATGCGCGTGTTCTTCACCCGAGCAACATCTGAGCCCAGCTGTTCCTGGTTGCGCAGTCGTGTGTACTCCTCTGCGATGTGATTGGCTGCTTCTTGGGTCAAAACGGGGGAAATCGCCTTGGCAACGTGAATGTACTTCCTCATGAACTCTTTGCTCACCACTCGTTCCCTAAAAACACAGGTGCCCTGTTTATCACACCTTTTTCTTGTAATTAACAGATTTATTTTCATGCACAGCCTGGCCTTGATCAGCTTGTGGACTATAAACACCACACACAAGTTGGTAAGGAACAGAAGACAGGAAAGAGTAATAACTAGGGGTTTAATGATACAGTCTGCTCACGATATTTTAAACAAAATTGAAACAAAGATCAATTATGAAACTCGGTTCTTTTTTTTATTTCTGGAGTGTAAAATCAGGCACATTTTCTTGTATACATTTTCTGCAGCTTCTCCATATCTTAAATAACTGAGTGAAAATATTCCTTTTTTTATTTTTGAAGATGAACAATTCAAAATAATGTGTAGTTTTCTTGAGTAAACATTTTAAATTCCTAAATTAAAAGAAAGATGATGAGTGTATGCGGGGGATCTGTAATAATCTCAGTTTAGCCGCGAACACAGCGGTGGAAGCCGAGGGATGTGGTGCACGCCGTTTAGTCCTGCTTGGGAAGCCAGCTTTAAAGTTTGGGTAAAACACTTTATTACATGTGGCGCTAATCCTGCCTCCTTCACCACTACCGCCATATTTCAAGCGTTGTCCGTAACAACAGCAATGTTGCGATTAATGTTTTCAAGCTCCAACTCTGAAACAGCTGATTTCCTCGTCTATGTTTATCCCGGTGTGACTCAAACAGAAAGTTGAGTATGAAGTTTGACATTTCCCACTCTCCGGTGATCACACGTGCTGTTATAGTGACATAGCTCTGGATAGCCCTTGTACTCCACCTGTCTGTGTCACTACACTGTCTGCCTCTTTCAAAGTTTGCATCACAGTTGCTTTTATTTTAAGCTGCTAGGCTGTTAATGATGTTCATAATTTACCTCTGTCTCCGGTTGCCATGGAGAAGATGGTTGTGTTTCTCATACACCTGTAGCTCCTGCTCTTCATCCTGTACCATATCAGGGTCCTCAGTGGCCAAAATATCCACTGTACCACCCAGAGCCAACGCTGGAAAACAGTGTGGAGGAGGTGGGGGGTGGGGGTTGCGCTTGGTTATTATACAAAATTCGCTGTGTGATTATTTTGGTCTGAAGACATATTAGAACATCTGCAAGTCAAATCAAAGATGTCCAAGGTCTTATCAGTTTAAGTAATGCCTGAGTACCTGTTCCTTCTTGCTCGCGAGGGTCACGGTAGCGGTGCATGCGCAGAACGTGGTCAGAGATCTCGCGATCCTGTTCAGGGTCCATCTGATCCAGCATGATAAAGAGCAAATCGAAACGAGACAACAGGGAGTCCTGCAGCCCGATGTTCTCCATGGGGGTCTTATACTGGTCATACTGCAGAGAGACAGCAAGACATACACACACACACACATTGTAAATCCATAAGCAATCACTATGTTGTTTAAGCACAAAACTGCTGTAAGCTGGTGGGTCTTCACAGCAGTTTTAGATGATCCACATATTGTAGTAATCACAGGTATGTTTCTAAGAGCAGTTGAACATACCAGTCATTTTTATAAAGACTCACCCGGCCATAGACAGGGTTGGCTGCTGCCAGGACGCTGCAGCGCGCATTCAGACGAGCATGAATACCCGCCTTGGCGATAGTGACACGCCCCTGCTCCATGACTTCGTGGATCGCAGTGCGGTCCATGTCCGACATTTTGTCAAATTCATCGATGCAGACCACACCTCGATCAGCCAGCACCATGGCACCAGCTTCCAGCCGCCGCTCGCCTTCAAGCCAGAGAACACAACAGTGAGATTTCTACAGTTTCCAAAACAGACTGTAACACTGGTGCATAGTCTGAACAGCACCAGTCACAGACAATCCCTTACAGTTTGTTATCTCATTTAAATAACCTACATAAAATTAACAACAAAAGCCCAAATGACCTCTAAACTTCACAAAAACATGCAGAAGTTGTGTACCTTTGGGAAAGCAAAGAACAAAAATGTTTAATTTGAACAGAGTTCATGCCCACCCTTTGCCTTTATAACTTTATCTAATCTTTTATGTTTAAATGTTTGATACAGGTCAACTGATTCAGTTCATGTTCACACTGCAGTACCTGTCTCCTGGTCAGTGGTGACGGCTGCAGTGAGACCAACACCTGATGAGCCGCGGCCCGTGGTGGGGATGGCGCGAGGAGCGGTGTGCAGCACGTAGCGGAGCATCTGTGACTTGGCTACAGAGGGATCCCCTGGCAAAAGAAACAGAGCCATTTACATTTTATCACACTGACAAATGACATTACATAGGGTCATTCCAACCCTAAATACAAATGAATAAAGTGTGACAGCTGTAGTAGCTGTAGCTGTTGGGGACAAGGCCTAGAGGCCATGTCCTGATTTCTTGTCTTTGTAAAGCTGCTTTTGTAAATGTCCTTTGTTAAAAGCACTTTAGAAATAAAATTGAATTGAATTGATCTAGGCTCCTCCAAGCTGCAACTTATTACTTAGGTTAAAAAATATGAGAAAGTACAACCCTCGTTTCCAAAAAAGTTGGGACACTTTTTTAAAAAAATTACTGAAACTTTTTAAGAACTGAAATCTGAATCTGTTAATTCACTTGAAGCTTTATTGAACAGACAAAAGGACAGTTTTCAGTGTTTTCAATGAACTTTATATTTATATTTAATTCTATTCATTAAATATAAACACATTTAGAAATTGATGCCTGTAAACTGACCACTTGGTCACATCCCCTTTTATATTTATTTACAAAGAATTAATTTTTTTTTTTATTATACTTTTTTATCTTTTGGGAATTGAAGATACTAATTGTTGCAGTTTTACAACTGGAATTTTTGCCCTTTCTTGCTTTGTACAAGACTTGAGCTGCTCAACAGTCTGTGGTCTCTGTTGTCTGATTCTCCTCTTAAACACAAAACACAGCTTCTGTTTATTAAAGATTTATTCAAAACCTATATCACCCATGTGCAAACGTAAACCTAATCACTGTGTGGTAACAACAACTGCATTCAAACAACTGTGATCCTTTATGACCAACTTATCCACATAACTTGTACATCACTGTGGAGGAATTCTGTCCCACTCTTCTCTGCAGAACTGTTTTATTTCAGCTACACTGGAAAGTCTGTGAACATGATCTGCCCCTTTAAGGTCTTTCCACAGCTTCTTAATGGGATTAAAGGTCAGGACTTTTTCTTCTGAGCCGTTCAGACGTGGACTTGCTTGTGTTCTTCAGATCATTATCCTGCTGTAGAACCCAACTGTGCTTCAGTTTTAGGTCACAACTTGACAAGTGGACATTCTCCTTCAGGATTTTCTGATAGAGAGCAGAATTCATGGTTCCATCGGTTATGTCATCTAGACGTTTTTGGCAGATGTGAGATGAGCCTTTGTGTTCTTTTTGTTCAGCAGTGATTTTATAGCTTGCAGTGCTCCCATGGAGGCTATTTTTGTCTTTCTTATTGTGGAATCCAGTACACTGACTGAGTAACTGAGGTGAATGAGGCCTTCAGGTGTTTAGATGTTCCTCTGGGTTCTTTTGTGACCTCCTGGATGAGATATTGATGGGCTCTGGGTGATAATTTGGTAGGCTGAAACTCCTGGGAAGTGTCACCACTGTTCTAAGTCTCCATTTGTGCATAACGGCTCTCACTGTGGTTCTCAGCAGTGGCTCTGTAACACTTTCCAGACTGGTAGACTTTGTTTCACATCAGTATTTGAATCTCTTTAGAATGTGGCATCATGTGCTGCTTTGTGAGACCTTCTATCCTGCTGCACATTACAGACGGTTCTATTTAAGTGATATTTAGATTCAGCAGGTCTGGCAGTAATCATGCCTGGGTGTGGATAGTGAAAATAATTGATTGAATAGGGGTTGATTACTTTTTCACACAGGGCCAGGTAGAGCTGAATAATATTTTTCAATCAATAAATAAAATCATCATTTAAAAACAGGATTTTGTGTTCAGTTGGGTTTATTTTTGTCTAATATAAAAAGTATTTTGATGATCCGAAACATTTAAGTGTATTTAAGTGTACATTTAAGCACTGTACGTTTGTGTGAAATGTATTTCTTTTGTAATACAGACCTATGAGGAGGACATTTATGTCTCCACGGATGCGTGATCCATTTTCTAGAACCTTCTCTACTCCACCCAGCAGCATACACAGAATGGCCTTCTTGATGTACTCATGACCGTGGATACTGGGAGCCAAAGAGCGGGCCAACTGGTCGAACACGTTCTGTACATAAACATGAGGGAAAGCAAGAAATCCATGATGTTATTGGTTATTAATGCAGTTACACCACATAAAATACAGACAGCACAGGGCTAACACGATCATGTCCTTTCATGATGAGCCTGAGACATCTGCACGAATGAATTACCCGAGCACTGGATTGGGACTTTGGAGCTCTTTTTTCATGTTGTTACATTTAAGTAGATCATTTTCAAAGTCCCGGGTCCAACAATAGTATTGTAAGCCTTTGTTATTTCTAACATCTATTAGTCTTAAGATTTGCACCTGAAATATATGTAACGAGCAGAGCTCTATGACATGTTAGCCAGGAAACAAGCCTTGAGCTCCTGAACACAAACATTAATGTAACATCAGGAACGAACTGCTGAAGAAAACATATTTCAAATGAGTTAATCTGTTGGATACACTGAAACTTCCAAATAAATCCTACGAGTGTTCAAGCACTCCCTTCAGATACCATGCAGATGAGAATCTCAAGCAGACGACCAGAAAACATAATGCCTCTGCCAGCTACTGACATAAAAATAAACAGTAAATAGTCAAGGACATGGTCTCTGACCCCCACCCAAGGACATATCAGGAAAGACTGCACTGTCCATGTCCTCACCTTGGAACGAGACTTGCTGAAGCTCTTGATCTTCACCACATCATCAGCAGAGAAGTACGGAGTGACCTCTTTGCTCATCTGCTTCACTTGGCAAGCTATCATAATGGTCCTAAATGTAGGAGCAATAACAGAAGTGAGAAAGACTATGGGATTGTGACTAGACACCCAATCCCAACGTATCTAATAATAACTGTACTGAAATCAGTGATGACTGATGGACTAGCCAATACTCCTTACAGTGCGTATATAAAGTGTTGTGGCCACATTCCACATTGAAAGAATACTGAATAAGTGCTTGTCTTACCTGAAGGTTCCAGAGGTGAAGCCTCCCTTCTTGCCTGGAAGGCAGCGGTAGGTGCCAACAATCTGCACGCGGTCTCCCGGCTTAGCAGCATCCACCAAATCATTGTCCAGGATGATGTCCACGGATCGGGGGAGCTGGCCAGCTGGAGCCTTCTCAGGCATCTCCTGCACTGTGATGGTCTGATGGTCTTTATAGATGGAAAGACCAAACTCAGTTTCCAGGGGGTTGTTCTCCTCATCCTGGAAAGAAACCAAAGTGTTTGTATGTGGAAATGATTATCTTTATCTGTACCAAATTCCATAGCCATTTTCTCCTTTTATATCAAATATAAAGTGTAACAGGTGTACACAAATGAGGAATACCTTGGTTGGGTAGATGGCAGTAGAAGGGAAGGCATCCAGTGAGGTCATGTCTGTATATTTGCGCTCCAATGTCTTCTTGGTGGCCGGGCAATAATGGACACTTCGTACTACCTTGGGGCGCACAAGAGAGCCTAGAATATGACGAACAAAATTTTTCCTGTAATTACACTGTTATAACATGTTTCAGGCTTGTTATGCATATATTTGCTTAAGCTGACAATGTGTCTACTGAGAGACTTGTTTCACTATTGTTTATAAATTCTTGTTGTAAATTTAACAAGCTGTGATGTACATTTGGTGACGATGCCCTCCACGCACACCATGGAGCCCAGCAGGCGGGAGGTGAGGGTCCGAGGCGTGACGTGTTTGCTGCCGAAGCTGCCCTCCAGCCCAACAAAAAACTCCTCAAACTGCTTGGCGTACGTGGCATCAACAGAGGCAACCAAATCCTTCAGCGCACGCTGGAATGCCAGGAGCTCCACAAAAGCGTTGTTCAGCAGTCTGGAAAAATGTTACAAACCCCATAAACTCTCAGCTTTACTTTAAAGCATATTATACAATAAGTAGAGTGAAAGTACGTCTGTAACTTGTAACTGTGTACTCTACCCTCACAGAGCATGCATAAAGAAAACACTACACACACCAGTGAATAAAGTCGCGTCTACATTGTGCGCTAAAAGACTATTTGCATTTGCACTATAAGTTTTCAGGAGAATCTAAATCTGTACTCATTTGACCAGCATCAAAAATTTATGTGTTGCTTCAACCAAGTGTGATTAGCCTTGTCCAACCTCACACACAGAGACTTTATCATTAGACTCTGTGACCTTTTAGACCCTTTTAGTAGTTTTATGTAAAGAAACCTAACAAAAGATCATCTAGCTACTTTTGAGCAGACATTAGAAACTCCACACAGCTCTTCACCTCATAGAATGGCTGCTCTAAATTCTGAGTTCCCCTGGTGCTTCCCATCGACCAATCACAGATCACCTTCCTTCCCATCGACCAATCACAGATCACCTTCCTTCCCATTGTCCAATCACAGATCACCTTCCTTCCCATCAACCAATCACAGATCACCTTCCTTCCCAAAATCTAATCACAGATCACCTTCCTTCCCATTGACCAATCACAGATCACCTTCCTTCCCATCAACCAATCACAGATCAGCTTCCTTCCCATTGACCAATCACAGATCCAAGCTGATCCCATCGACCAATCACTGAACACTGTAGTTTGTTCCACCCTGGCAGTTATTTGTTGTTCTTTTAAACATTTTTCTGGTGATATACACAAGTAATAAAAGCTACATATTTGATCAGTAACTGTTTCCTTCATGTTACTTGTTTTTGTCTGCACTCCTGATATTAGTATTTTGTAAACGAATTTATCATTTTCTGAATGTCTTCAAAATCTTCCTTCTTTATACATGAACTTTAATTAACCAGATGATCGTCACTGATCAATGAATATCAGGTCTGTGACGTCATCTGGCGACTTTCTGCTCTAACTGCTCTCCTATAACCGCAGAAGAAAGGAGAAAGTTCACTCTTCCGAATCTCAACATTTCTGATATATGAAGACATGATGAGGGAGCAGAACAACAGTGGACTGGAAAAAAGGAAAATAAAAACCTACTTAGAAGCGCGAGCCTCGCTGCGGCGCCGCAGGTCGTTGATGTTGACGACGAGGCGGAATTTGTTCTCACTGATCATGTCACGCACTTTACTCTGGTAGATCCCCTGATCCTGCTGTAAAACACGGGTTAACAGAAAAGAAACACATTACACACGTACACACTGGGGTATGCAGCAAACCGGAAGAATGAGATCACAGGAAATGTCTGCATTCTGCACGTGCTAAAGTAATGTTATAACTACACACACTTTCATCTGTTCATCTAAAATAAAACGCCAAATGTACTAGGAGATAAAGCATGGCAATGCAGCAGTCATACAGCAGACATACGGCAGTCATACAGCAGGCATACAGCAGGCATACAGCAGACATACAGCAGTCATACAGCAGTCATACAGCAGACATACAGCAGTCATACAGCAGACATACAGCAGACATACAGCAGGCATACAGCAGGCATACAGCAGTCATACAGCAGGCATACAGCAGACATACAGCAGTCATACAGCAGACATACAGCAGACATACAGCAGATATACAACAGACATACAGCAGGCATACAGTAGTCATACAGCAGACATACAGCAGTCATACAGCAGACATACAGCAGTCATACAGCAGATATACAACAGACATACAGCAGACATACAGCAGTCACTATGTACAGGTCTAACAGCAGATATACAGTAGTCATACAGCAGACATACAGCAGTCATACAGCAGTCACTATGTACAGGTCTAACAGCAGACATACAGTAGTCATAC
>JAOTRJ010000036.1:6335731-6346249 GCA_028564905.1 Leptodoras praelongus | reverse complement strand
GTTAGTTCCTGGTTCCACCTTCATTATAATTGGGATAAACAGCTGGTTCTTTTGCCAGCATTTCTTCCGTCTTGTTCCTGTTACAACTGGAGCTGCTGTCCAAGCCGTGCAGTAATACAAAATAATTCACACTTTCTGACCAATCAGAAATGTTCAGTCATCCAGCCATGAAGTGGCTGTATTTTTATTGAACTCTTTGAAAATTTAGTTTATTGATTTTATGATTTTCCAATGACAAGTTGAGCTTCAGGCCGACTTTAGAAAAACATCACTAGGGATTTGCACATAACTGGAAAAAAGTGTTATTAGGCAGCTGAACTTGTCTTTGATGTGACGTGTCACACGGAGTTTAGTTGTATCCAAAAGTGACTCAGAGTCAGCTTTGAAAAAGTTTTCAGATTTGTCTGTGACCTGGATACCCAGATATGTAATAAATGGTGATGTGTGTAGAGGGAAATTGTGGGCAGCTAATTCCAGAGGAAATAATTTGCTTTTGTCCGAATTTAATTCATGGCCAAAAAGCGAGCCAGCGATGGACGTCCCTGTACAAGTATTAGATGCGATTAGATTGCTGCTGTTAGTTTTGGTAGAAACAAAAGGAGTGCATGAGCATAATCCTGTCATTTGCCTTGTAGCTGACCTGAAGCGATCACAATGGAGAATTTTACAACAGTGTGGTGTAAAATATTGTATATTGATGATGAACACATGTTGCATTAGGTTTACCCAAACCCTAATATAAAGTACAGGACATGCCATTTTTCTATATTGTGCAAACAAACATTTTATATTACAGTAGCCATATTTAATGCTGAATATTTAGGACGATTAACAGCCTATTATGAATCCCCCCTGAGCCATGAGCTCACGTTTTACATCCTCTCTGAGGATGAGATAAACGTGAGACGTGGTGCTCGGATGAAATGCGTGAATTCTGCCCACATCATATAAACACTCATATGAAGTCAAGACATCCATAATCTCACACCGTAGTGACTTTCAATCCAATGTCCCTCAAGCCTTTGGTGATATTAAAGGGGACGTTCTTAAAAATTCACTTTAACAACATTTTTTATACTCCACATAGATCATAAAACCTTGAGTATAAAAATGGCTCATTAAACTTGGAGAAATGTAAACATGCTTTTTACTCAGGAAAAGTCTTGGCACTTCAAACTGAGCGTTGACCTACATCCCATCGGTGATGACTATAGACACGCCCTGTGGCAGAGGGGGCGGGGCAAGCAGTGTCTTATTATCGTTTAAAGCAACCGGCACTGAAACCAAGTGTTTGGAAAGAGCTGTTTCAGACAGCATGTAAAGAGAGCTGTAGTATTTGATTCATGTGTTTGGATCAGAGAATGTCACTGACATTTCATTAGGACCCCAGGGAGCTGGATTAAACTGTGGGTATAACGTGTCCACTTTAATATTAGTCCCTTTGGTCTATTTGGAAAGCTAGATAGTGTTGAAATGATCTGTTGTGGTTTAAAGTAAACATCTTTTTTCTGTTGTTGCAGCTCAAATATAGAAAACCTTCATTGCCCTTGACGCTTGTGTACCAGAGTGAGGGTAGAGCCATCCGCCATGGAGCAGGTGTACAGGCTGCAGCGGGAAGTGGGTCGTGGCAGCTATGGTGTGGTATTTGAGGGTCATGTAATGGAGACAGGCTGGTGGGGCCACAGAGGAGACACGGTGGCCATCAAACGTTTGCCCTGCTGCAGCCCAGAAAGCATTGAACTCTACTTGCAGGAGCTTTGGGCTATGAGAGCCACTGGCAGGAGTCACCCGAACGTCATCGCTCTCCACAACTGCCTGCTGCAGACTGGCCCTAAAACGCTGCAGCCGCTGAAATCAGACAAGCTGCCGCTGGACCTCGTGGAGAGCGCCCTCAAAGGAAGGGTTGTGGACGCGGACTCTAAAAGTCAAGCGAACAGGTCCAGGAGGAGACTGGCGTCCACAAGGAAGTTGCCAAAACGGTGCTTGGCTCTGTGGCTGGTGATGGAGTATTGCGATGCCGGAGACCTGAACCAGTACTTGCTGTCTACGTGCCCAGACATCCAGAGGAATCATGAGGTGATTCGACAGCTCAGTAGTGCCATGACTTTCCTGCACGGATTGGGAATCGTGCACCGAGATCTGAAACCAGCCAATGTGCTCGTCTGCCTAACTAAAACTGGCCCAGTGATGAAGGTAACGCACGGGTAATTTAATCCTTCACACAGGTAGCGTCATGTCACATCAGCTCCCAGGGGACTGCAACTCGTTTTCTGATTTGTGTTTATAATTTACAGTCAGTAGAAAGGTACTGAAGTGACAGCTTTCTGTGCACTGTGGGAAAAATGGCATGACTGTACAACCTGGAGATGTAGAGTGTTTATACCCAGTTCCTCACCGTCACACTGCCTCTGGTCGCATGTTTAGGTGAATGTTTTTGTAATTACAGCTGCCAGATCACGGCACACAAAACAGGCTAAACAACAAAGGCTTGAGAGCAAATACGTTCTTCTGCTTCTTTTTTTGCCGGTTATTGTACAGCAGATACAACAGAACATAATATCTTTGTCAAAACAAAAAAAGGCAGATGTGCAAATTCACCTAGTCAACCTAGTCACCTATGTTCAAATGAAGCAGGTTAAACTCCTGCTCTTCCTCCTGCCAGCAGCTACAGAAGTGCAGCTTAGCACGTCCGCGACAAGTGTGGCTTGAATTCAGAATCCTGCTCTCTTCTCTGTCTCTCTGTCTCTGTCTCTGCTCTGTCTCTCTGCTCTGTCTCTCTGCTCTGTCTCTCTGCTCTGTCTCTCTCTGTCTCTGCTCTGTCTCTCTGCTCTGTCTCTCTGCTCTGTCTCTCTGCTCTGTCTCTCTGCTCTGTCTCTCTCTGTCTCTCTGTCTCTCTGCTCTGTCTCTCTCTGTCTCTCTGCTCTGTCTCTCTCTGTCTCTCTCTGTCTCTCTGCTCTGTCTCTCTCTGTCTCTCTGTCTCTCTCTGTGCTGTGATTGTCATCCGTGTTCAGTGACGTCTTAAACTACAGTTCAAGAGGCCAGATTTGAACCTTAACCATCCAAACACAACGTCTCAATCCCAGCCCCAACCTTAAGACTTTTTGTTATGAGAAGTTCATTTATTGATAAGATTATGAGCCGTTTGTTATTATGTTCATGAATATTTTATACCACGCTTGTTGCATTCCCAAACCTGCTGCTGGCATACAGGGATAACACGCCCCTTTTTCACTTCAGTGTGCTTTATTGGCATGACAAAGTAAAATAATATATCAAAGTAATACAGACAAGCAGTAAGCAGTGGTGTTAGGATTAGATTGGATTGGATTAGAGGTGATTTGTGTTTCTTATGTGATGAAGAGTGAATATGAACATAGCTGCACACTTCCTTCACGCTTCCCTAAAACAGCTCAGGTTGTGCTCGGTGCTGAGACGCAGGACGTTCGGGGCGATGGCTGTGAATTTGTAGGAAGGTTCCTGGTGATGTTTTGGACAGATCAGAGTGATGTGTGTGTCTGCTTCTGCTTCCTGTAGCTCACAGTTACGCTGTATTCACCCTCTGTGTTTAGTCAGGTCTTCAGATAACTGGAATTGTCGCTTTAGTGTTGTGATTTTGGATTTAATTTCATGTGTATATTGTTTACATTTACAAATGGTTTTGTTCTGGATTTATGTGTTTGAGTGTATGGTTGAGTAGGAGTGTGTGTTTGGGGGAGTGTTCCGTGGGTTTAGATTGGAGATGATTGTACCAGCTCTCATTACTGTACCCCACTGAGGCAGCTTCACGTCCCCAGCAGATGTGTGAATGTGTGAACGACGGCTTGTGGGCATCTTGAATGAAAGATTGACTGACGTTTTTACTGTAGAATCTGAAATTATGAATTCCATCCAAAGCTGGAGTGGAAACCCTCACCAGCAGACACAAGCCAGAGCAGCGCACGCCCTGGTGGGCGACTGTAATAAACATGCCGTCTGTGTGCACTGCTCTGAGCTCTAATCTGTTGACAGTGAATATGACTCACGAGTCATTCATTTATTCATCCACTTACTTCTTTCAGTTGTTTTTGTCATATAAACAGATTTGTTTGTTCATTCTGACTGCAAGCAGGCATTTGGCTCATTGGAAATTTACTCACAGCTTCATCGTTTCTGCCTGAAGTCCCAGTTCAGCAGGTGATCAACACTTATGTGGTAGTGTAGTTTTTGTCAGTGTTTTTTTCTCCCCACTACCAATTTTTGTAGTGGTTGTATCTCCACGTATCTGATACAGAATATAAGGTTTGCGTCTCTAGGGGTATGTTGCACTCAAAGCATTTTTTGAGCAATAGCTTAAAATCTTTTGCCAAAAATGATGAACTTCTTATACCAAGTTCTCCTCTAGGAGGAGCATTACAGTAGCTCATTATGATTTATTTGTGAAGTAGCGCCACCTAGTGAATAATGTTCAAAGCAAAAAGCTACCACTTCACCAGCCAATATCATGTGATGTAAAGGCTCACACTTAATGAGACTTCACGTCCTGTGTCACTACTACGTTCTTTAGATGAAGTTTCATACATGGGTGTTGCTGCAACTGAACTGGTTAAGCAACAGTTTTGAAATTTCATGTGCTTGCTTCACTCATTCTTGCTCTTTCTCTCACTTTACATGACAGTCATATTACACATTGCTATGCTGTACGTCTAGTTAAATCTCATTGTGTGGAGGATTGAATTGAGATCCAGAGCTTCTTTTGTTTGATTTTGTGAAGCCCTACCAGCCGGGGGTGTGACTACAGGTGAGAAAGGCCACCGGTGAGAGTCGGTCTATAAAAGCTGCTTTCAATCGTTCTTGTATTTGCTTCACACATTTCAGCCTCTCAGCAAACCAGCAAAGCAGAACTTGGGTCGTATATGAGTACTTATTTGTGACGGTTTTCTAGCCAGGCTTTAAAAACCTGCTGAGTGATGGAGGCGTTATGTTTGCTGGTTATCTCGGATTCTCATTATAGTGAGAGATCTCACAAATGAGTATGTGAATGTTTGTAGGATTTATACGGAATTTGCATTGTAGCCAGAAAATCAGTTGATCCCACACAGGATAAATGATGTCTAAAATAGTTTTTCTTCAATAGCTTCCTTCCTGTTCTTCATACAGAGCTCTTACATACTCATGTTCAGGAGTTCAAGGACCTTTTTTGGCTACCTGTATCTGTACAGGATTCTCTTTTGTGCTGTATCTCAAGAATGTGTGTTTGCATGTTTGTTGGACTTCTGTGGAACTGATTAGACTTTGGATTTTATACAAACAGGTATAAACAGGCTGAATATTTTAAGGATATTTCACACATACAAATTAGTAATAAGTAGTTTGTGGCAGAGGCGTCCGTGTCAACATTGATAATGTCTGGAGGCCATCGTGTCTAATTATATTCAGAGGTTTTTTGAGGTTTGGTTTTGGTTACACTCCAAGTATTGAAGTTTGTGGTTTGTGGCTGATGGTTTGCCTTGAATTTTGTTGCAGGTGGCCGACTTTGGGCTGAGCAAGATGGTAGAAGGCCCCATGGAAGGAGAACAGAGCAGACTGGCCCTCTCCTCCACGTGTGGTTCAGACTTCTACATGGCTCCTGAGGTGTGGGCTGGACACAACTATACAGCGCAAGCAGACATCTTCTCTCTAGGCGTTCTCTTCTGGGCTGTGCTGGAGAGGATCACCTTCCTGGAGGATGGCTCCAACGAGGAGCAGCTGGGTGAGTGCCAGACACCAGTTTGAATAGGTTCCAAACCTACTGGTAGCCAGTAAAGCTGAGCTATGGGCTGTTTCCCAATATCAAGGACGTATCCGTGGGTCCTATCCATGGGATACCATGGGTCCTTCCAAACCCGTTCCTTCAGAGGCGAGACTCCTTCCAAGATCTCAGCGAACACATAACACTAGAACAGTCTCGTGAGTGTGCAGGTTTGTGTCACGGTTTAGGTGCTTTTTGTTCTTGATTTTCGTGGCAGCTGGTAAACAACGTTATGATGCATTATGGTCAGGAATCTAACTGTACAAACAGTCATTCTTATAATAAATCAAAATAGAGGAAAAACAATTAAGGAAATGTAGTTATAGTTTTCCTGAGATATTGGAAAAAATAGTCAACATTTCTCCTTAGAACTTCTTTGAAAAAGATGATGCAAATCAAAGCTTAACTTTATTCTTTAATCACTTTAATTCACACCTGGCTGTGTTGTGTTTTTCTGTTTTGAATAATCTGCTGTTTAATCCTGTACGACCTTCCCAGTCCCACCTTCGGTTCTTCACTACGCTTCTAAGTACACTCGCACAGGATTGTGGGTAATTTATGAATGCCTAGTGTTTAGGAATCCTTGAAAATGATCTGAATGAAGAAACAGTCCTTTAGCACCAATAAAATCAATGATAATTTGATGACGGAGCATCCTAGAAATTCCACAAGCTATGTTTTTAACCCCATTTTAAAGTCCACGATGATGAATTCATAATAAGGATGTTTTAAAGAATTACAGGAATCAGTCCTGGGTCACTAGGGCGTATTATTCTAATTTCACATCTCAGTGACTGCACTACTTATTTCAGAAGTCCACTGATTCTCCACACAGACCTCACACAGTCATTTGCTCATCTTTAACCAAGCTTTGGCCTCAGACTTCTATGGAAACTACAAGAGCAGTCCCTTGTAGTAATTGGTAGAACCCTGCTTATTGATCCGCACTCATCAGAGCCCATTCTGGTTGCGTGTGACCCCAGATTCACCCTTGCTAATGCCAACTAGTGCATTGGAGCCATATCAGGAACGTAGCTGTGCTCAGTTTTATGTATCGTGGTATTTGAGGGTTTGAGTTGAAGGCCCATTGACACAGTATATTATTGGTGATGGACTAAATTGGTTTGAGCAAAGAGGCTGTGGATGGAGTGGACAGCCAATTCAAGCAGGACTGTAATTACTCAGAGCTTGCTACCACAAAGGTCAGATGTCTCAGCCTATTTATTAAAGGCAGTTAAGAGCTTTCAGTGTTGTTTTTTCATCTCTCATCCATCAGAGTTGCAGTGTGTGTTCTGTTTCCCATGTGATGGAGTGAATACTAATGAATGGTGCTTCAGCTTTACTCTTATTCCAAAACAAGCCAATAAACTTGACTGTTTTTATATGTATATAATTTATATTCCTTGAATGCCCTTGAAGGGAAATGCTTAATAATTTGGTGGTCAAACAGAAAATGACTATTTAACTATTTTTTGCACCTATTTTTTTATCACCTGCTTTCCTCCATCTACAGGAGCGTATGTGGAGAAGGGCCGATGGCTCACTCCGCTTGGAGAGGCTTTATGTCAGAATCCAGCGCTGCAGTTGGTAATCCCCATGCGCGCACGACGGGCACCACCACTGCCTCCGACTCTGAGCCCTGACTTGTGTGCTCTACTTGTAGACATGCTGGCGTTTGACCCTGAAGCTCGTCCCACCGCGCCGCAGCTGCAGGAGAGAGTTTATAGCGCCATAGACCCTCACTGATCTCCAGACCCTTCTGTTTCTTTACCTTAGACACTTTCTTCAGATTGACTGCCTCCTTCTGCCCATTCGGAGAACTTTATACTGAATGTCCTGCTTTCCTCGATATGAATGAGGAATTCTCCGGCTTTGGAGTGCAGGCTTTTTATAAGTTGTGCTATTTTAAGTGTATAATGGATGTGTGTTGTCTGTCTGCTTGTGTGACCGAATTCAGACGCGGTCATTGTTCAAATATTTAAAATAAATGGTTGAAATATCTCTGTGGTACGTTTATGAAGCAAAGCACTGAACACGAGAGCAGAATTTGACTGAGCTCTAACTTGTACAGTGGAACGTCTACACACCCCTGTTTCGTTTGGAGGTTTGGGAGACATGAAAAATTAAAGCAAGATAAATCATGTCAGAGTTTTTCCCACCTTGGTGTCATGCAGCAAGCAACTAAATTCAGGGAGGGCTTTAAAAGCATGTTTTAAACATAGGTGTACATCATTGTAAACAAGTGGAGACAAGAGGAGATTTTCAATCGAGTGAAAGGACAAGATGAATTCTTATCAGTGAAGCCGAGACCTACAGCAACAATAAAGGAGCTGCATGAATATCTGATGAGGACAGGTCACTCCTTGCATGTGGCAACAATCACCTGTATTCTTCACATGTCTGGGATGTGGGGTAGTGTGGCTAGATGGAAGCCTTTACTCACAGAAAAAAAAAACATGCAAGCATAGATCACTCCAAACTTGGGAACTATGGGAGAATTTATGTATTTTGGTGAGACCAAGGTAGAGTGTTATGAGTGTAATTCTAAAAGATTTATACAAAAACAAATCACCCAAAGAACACCTGTACCCACGGTGAAGCATGGTGGTGGCAATACCATGCTGTGGGGCTGCTTCTGTTCACCTGGGACTGGAGCTCTATTTAAGTGTGAGGCAGTCATGGATAGCTCTAAACACTGT
Organism: Leptodoras praelongus; assembly: GCA_028564905.1. Taxonomy (NCBI): domain Eukaryota; kingdom Metazoa; phylum Chordata; class Actinopteri; order Siluriformes; family Doradidae; genus Leptodoras; species Leptodoras praelongus. Next base: position 6,337,783 of record JAOTRJ010000036.1, on the reverse strand, counting down.
ACCAACCTATATTTTGGCACAAAACCTGCATGTTTCTGTTGGACAGCTGAAGATGAAGGAAACATTGACATTTTAGCACAATTACGACCTGCAGCACAAAACCAAGTCAAGAAGGAAACAGCTTCGTAAGCAGAGGATCCACATTGGGAACGTCCCCGTCAAAAAAAACAGTAACAGTAACACATAATCAAATAATCCCTTAGTAATAGAAGGGATTATTTGTTACTGCACTGTCCAGTGTCACCCAGATGAGGATGGGTTCCCTCTTGAGTCCGGTTCCTCTCAAGGTTTCTTCCTCTTATCATTTGAGGGAGTTTTTCCTTGCCACCGTCTCCACCGGTGATGCTCATTAGGGATAGCTGTTGGGGACGAGGCCTATAGGCCATGTCCTGATTTCATGTCTTTGTAAAGCTGCTTTGAGGCAACGTCCTATGTTAAAAGCGCTTTAGAAATAAAATTGAATTGAATTGAAATTCTGGAGAAAACCTGTGGAGTGATATGAAGAGGACATGTACAGGAGATCCCCTACAATCTGAGAGATCTGGAGCATTGGTAAAGTTAAAGTCTAAAATATAGTTAGCTGCAGCATCACATTAAAGGTTAAGAGTTTTTATCTTGGTTTCATTGTTTTACAAGGACATGCATTTTAGCAGCGGTGTGTAGACTTTCTTATATCTCCTGTACATTTATACTCCTTTTTATCTATATTTGTTCTAAAAATGCTGAACATAAATGTTGCTGGATTTATTTTAGAATGGAAAATGTGTACTTCATGGATGGGTAGCTTTCAGTCTGAGACAGTGATGAGGTTAATGGTGAATTCTGCACAATCCAGCTACTACAGGATTAGAACGCATCACTTCACGTTGATGGAGCAGTTTAATTAGTTTAGCTGCTCAGCTGAACGGAGCGTCCGCGGCTCAGGCAGAGGAAAGGAGATGGAGTTCTCTTCAGCTCTGCCAGAATGCTGCTAGTGGGGGAAAAATGACATTTGTATCATTCAAAATGATCGCCCATGTATTTTCCATCGCTCTGAAGTAGCTGCTGAGCTTTTACTTCAGAGTTATTGCGTTTTTCTGATCTGCACTCGTCAAATGGTCTTTCAGATCTGAGCCCTCAGGAAATGAAATGTCCAGTTTGATTGATCTAGATTAAACCTGCCTGGATCCAAAACTGTTTCTTTTGGTTGAACGGTCGTATATCAACACTGATGTGCCAGAGACGAGAATCTCTTACACACTGAAGTGTCTCAAATCTAACTCCTTATGTACATAATCAACACAAATAATACAATTAGGATGAAATCATAATCAGTAGGCTTGCTGTTACCCAAAGGAAAACTGCTAGCCAGTGGACAGTAGTGGGAAGGGGAACGTTACGCTTCACGGTGAGGTAGTCAGATGGCACTGTGGGTAATGCAGCAAAGCAAAGTGAAAACGGATGTACCGTATAGCAGCGTGTAATATGACCACTGAATTAAGTGAGAGAAAAAGCATGAATGAAGTGAAATAAACATACCAAACTCCAAAAGTGTTGCTTAAACAGTTCCTGAGATGAAAGGTCAGCTGCAGCAACAGGAGGAAAGCCTTCGTGATATTGGTGGCGCTACTCCACAATCGCTAGGGTATGTAATGCACGTCCTAGAGGATACCTCACCATAAAAAGTGCAGAACTGTTGGTCAAACGGTTTGTGTTGATGTCCCAAAAGTGCTTTGATTCTCCGCCGCTTCAGGGGGCGATAACACACGCATGATAACACATGCCAAGAGACACAAACCTTATATTCTGTATGAGACATGGAGCTGAAACCACACCGTGTCATGTGGATTGGTGAAGTAAAAAAAAACAAAAACTATATGAGCACCAACACTGTGGTAGTCATCATCATAGATTCAGACTGAATTTTTACTAAAAACCTAAATTTTACACAAAAGTAGAGATAAATTCCGTAGAGATCATGGCCACAACTACAGGTGTTAGACAATGAAACTGAAACACCTGTCATTTTAGCCCACAATAATGTATTAGTATGGTGTAGGGCCTCCTCCTCCT
>JAOTRJ010000036.1:4420228-4430259 GCA_028564905.1 Leptodoras praelongus | reverse complement strand
ATCCTATACTACACCACTAAAGTTGCTGTGGCCGTTTATGATCCAGTCAGCAACTACACACAATATCCTATACTACAACTACATATATTTCAATACCTCCAGAACTGCTTAACCTACAATCTTACAGTTTGGTATGATTATTTCACTTCCATTCTTTTAAACTTTCTCCCATTTTATGCGGCACTCCATATTCCACACCACTGTGCGATACATCTGTTGTGTTGTACACAATACTGTGGCATAGCTACAAGACAAGCAAAGCAGACAATTGCCTGTCACTGCAAGCACTAATCCCCAATAGATTAGGCTTATTACTAAATGTCTCTGAGCTAAAATTGAATCATGCATCATGATCATGAATCATCAAGCGACATTAAAAATCGACGTAATAGCGGTTTTGCTTTGCATTTCACCATGTATTCTGCGTGTAACTACGGAAAAGCAATACATCGTTTCACATTTCGGTATTGTGGTGACTTCGTTTCAGTGTGATGGACTATTCAGGTCAGCTCTAACAACATGGAGTAATAATAATAACGTGAGAAGTGGAATGAGTCAGATAAGCGATGTGAGTCAGACAAGTGATATCTGTCAGACACACTCACCAGAACACTTTTAGGAACACCATATACGTACCTGCTCACGCATGCAGCTATACATTCAGGCAGTCATGCAAATACAGGACTTCAGCTGGACATTTGAGGACCAGTTTTGGTGCGACCGTGCCTACCGTTTCCCAGGATTCCCTGTTCTTTGGCTGATCAGCAGTTTCTGAAATACTCAGACCAGCTCTTTTGGCCACCAATAATGTACGCTCCTGTCAGAGTAAGTGAGAACACATTTTTACATCGTTGTGATCTTAAAGGGAAACCAAAAGAGCTTTTATACAACTCGCACACGCCTGGCTCTGTTCACTTAGGCCCTGTCTCAGAAATTGAAATATAACAGATACAGCTAAGACTTCATATCAGTATATAAATACCCGAGTGTAGTATAGAGAGTGTTTAACAAAGCAGATCTCTAAGGTTTTAGTAAACATTTCATAAATGCTCTGTGAGCCCTCCACCTGCTGTCCGGACAACGTAGTTCCCAGTAGAATCCGTTCCGTACGGCTGCCAAAGCGTCGTCTTCCACTGAGGTCAGTACTGCCTTGAGTCTGTTATTGAGATCATCCAGATTTGTCACTAATGGTGGCACAAAGACGCAGTCTTATGCCGACAAGAAAAAGTCGTAGGGTGTAATGTTTGGTAATCTTGGGGAGCCAAGAGTGTAGCGCCAAGTCACATTTTGGTACTGCGGTGACTGCTTTTCAGTTTGATGGACTATTCCGGTCCGCTCTAACAGCATGGAGTACAATAACATGAGAAGTGGAATGAGTCAGATGGGTGCTATGAGTCAGAAAAGTGATATGTCAGTTTATTAGGAACACCGTATACGTAACCGCTCACTCATGCAGCTAAGAGTGTAGCGCCAAGTCTTGGGCTCCAGTGCGACTTGTGGGACAGGTGTCTAGCAGGAATCGTTTGAAACACTATGCCCCGCCCTTTATATATTAGTGTATACCCTGTATACCGTAGGGCTGCACTGAAATTTCATCCGCTGCTACTTTTCTGCCTTTGCCTGAAAATGGCCCAGACAACCCTGTCTGAACCCGTTATCCTGTTTCCGTTTTCAAAACTGCGAATGTGACAGCGTACAGATATAAAGCCCTACAAATGATTTCAGCCACAGTTATAAAGTATAACGAGGAAATGTGGCTTCCTCTTTACTTTTCTTCTAAGCAGCTTAACCACGTAGGGCTAAACTTCACGACTCCTTTTGTAGTGACACTCTAATGATTTGTGTTGTCATCTAGTCTAGTGACACTGTAATGACTACAATTATTATTTTGTCATATGGGTGGTTAGGCAAAGGCTTTTGAATATGTTTGTTTTTGTGCTCAGCTTTGGTGGAGTAACGGCACCGAAATATTATTAATTGTATTTATTTCTGTCTGATAAGGAAAATGAAGAGTGAGGGTATAAATGTGTGGATGTATTATGGGCATGCATTAGGAACTGTGTGTGTGTGTGTGTGTGTGTGTGTGTGTTTGCAGCAACAGCAGGTTGCTGATTGCTGATTCCAGTCACAGTGTCTCCCCCCTTTTCTTTGGCTGCTGGCAGTAGATTCTCTCCTTTTCATGCCTGCTGCCTCTTGTTGCTTGTGTGCTGGATGCTATGCAAGGCTCTATCATTAGCACACAAAGTAGGATTGATGGGCTAGACTGCAGAGCCACCAGGCAGAGAGAGAGAGAGAGAGAGAGTCAGTCTCTGCCCCCCCACACCCTTATTATCGCTCGCTGAGGAGTATTTACCACATTTAATATGCTGTATGGTACAGGTGGTATGTACTCTGTGTGTGTGTGTGTGTACACTTTTGCATATTGTGTTGGCTGCTTGGCCAAAAACATTGTAAATATTTTGTAAGCCAAACCTAACTACAGATTTTCTTCATGCCATGCCCACGTGTCTCAATGCTCATGACGCTGATAGTCATCATTACATTAAAGTGCATTTATGGGACAACGAAAATGAATGACGCCTGCATTTAAGGCTAAAGCTGGCAGAAAACTGAAAAAATAAATAAATAAATAAATAAATAATGACTAATTGTCAAGAAATAAAATTCCAATAATGCAGCTCAGCCATTGCACTGCACAGGCTACCGCAAGAACGTTTTCGCTTGATCTGGCGCCCTTGCTTTTGACCTCGTTTGTAGATTTGGATCATGCTTTCCAGCAACTGCCGTGATTCTTTCCTAGATTAAAAGAAAACGCTACTAAATAAAGTGCAGTAAACATGGATAAACACAGGAAGTCCATATACGGCGTGCCTTTTTTTTAAACAGTGTTCCCAGAGATGATGAGCGTGTCGGTTGGTGCTCTTAAGCTCAGCATGGATTTACCCCGAGAGGCAAAAATGTGTATCCTCAGAGGAGCGCATTGTTTCTAAAACCCTGCCAGAAAGCATGTCCGGTTTCTCTGTAAATTAAAAATGTCGAGGCAGAGAAGAGACTTGCCACGGGGCATTACTATCAGATCAGCCGACATAGTGCTTCTTAGGGGGAAGAGAACGAGAGAGAGAGAGAGAGAGAGAGATAAATTAGAAGATAGGTAGGGTGAAGCATAAAGGAGGGCGTAAATGAAAGAAAGAAATTGAACGAAGGATGGATGTGAAAGTGCTTACTAGCATGTATGGAGTATTGAGGAGAGGAAGCAAGCATATCATTACCTGGGTTCACTTGCTTTTTCTTTTTTTTTTTCTCTGTGCACTCGTTTTTGAATAAATAAATCTAGTAGTGATAGCCTAGGGGGGAACAGAAAACCTCAAACCTGGCATATGATATGATAGGGATGAAGAGAATATGCTAATACACATTCTGGTATTTGTATCAGGTTTCCAGGAGCTCCTAGAGCAAGGAATGCTGCCCCATAGGACCAGTACAGATCAGGTACTACTATCAGGGTGGTGGATCATTCTCAGCAGTGTTGTGGTGGTGGTGGTGTGTTAGTGTGTGTTATACTGGTGTGAGTGAGCGAGATCAGAGTTTTTAATTTTATTGGTCCACCCTGTAGATGTAAAGTCAGACACAGTAGCTCGTCTGTTGCTGCACAGTTTATCTTAGTCGTCCTCTAACCCTTCATCAGGATGCTGGGGACTGGATATTTTTGGTTGGTGGACTATTTTCAGTCCAGCAGTGATACTGAGGGGTTTAAAAACTCTGGTATAACACACACTAACACACCACCACCACATCAGTGTGATTGCAGAGCTGAGAATGATCCACCACCCAACCAGTACCTGATCTGTGCTGGTCCTGTGGGGGTCCTGACCATTAGAGAACAGAGGAACAGAGTGTGTAGAGACACAAATGGACTACAGGCTGTAACTGTATCTATACGGGAAGTTGAACTGAGAAAATGGACAAAGGATGTGGTCATAATGTTATGCCTGATCGGTGTGTGTGTACTGTAGGAATAGTTTGATTTGTCCTACCATTATCCACAGGATCACTAGTCGGAGCTACAATACGGTTCTTATATATCAGCAGCAGCAGAAAACCGTAGGTTAACGCAGTCCTTGACTGTTAGCCATGCGCTATAGGAAAGGTTAATCAAAACAGAGAACACTGTGCCCCTGGAACACTCGCGTTCTCACATCATTGACTCGGTCCATAAAGCAGATCCGGGAAGGTAATACACTGTGTGTGCTGCATGAATCTCGTACTGTATACAGAGTAGCAGTCTGTGTAGTCAATAAGCTCTACGTGTAATGGGTGGGTTACACCAACAAGGATGTGGGTATGTGGTTCATTTTCAGTTTAAAACTGAAGGCTTAAATACAGGAACAGGCTTATTCTTGAGATGTTCTCCCAACAGAAATGGAGCAATTGAGAACAGAAATGGAGAAATTGAGAACACCTTGAGATGTTCTCCCAATAGAAATTGAGAAATTGAGAACATCTTGAGATGTTCTCCCAACAGAAATTGAGAACATCTTGAGATGTTCTCCCAACAGAAATTGAGATTCATCAGTCCAGACAACAGCTTTTTTCAATTTCAGCCATCTAGTTTGGGTGATCTTGTACTTCATGTAGCCCCAGCATCCTATTCCTATTGGACGATGGGAGTGAACCCCGATGTGGTCTTCTGCCGTCGTAGCTCATCTGCCTCGGCGTTCTACACGTTGTGCGTTCTGAGATGCTTTTCTGATCACCGTGGTTGTACAGAGTGGTTAGTTGAGTTTCTGATAGCTCAAAGCGTCTGTCCTCAAACAACGTTCCCCACCCACAAAACCTGCTGCTCACATGATGCTGTTTTGCTTTTAGGAACATTCTCTTGATCTGTAAACAACTCTAAAGATTCTTCCATAAGAAATGAAAGCTAGACCGTCTGTAGGCCTAGAGTATCTTCCTGCAAAATGTCTTGCATGTCCTGTAAGATGTGACTTCATTGTGATGGGCAACGGAATAAACCAGTTAATCTCTAGTGAACAAATCAAGCAGAAAATCCAATTAAAAGGAAAATGACAAAATGATGATGAGGAGAATAAAGATAATGGATGAAAATATTCCCTTTTTAAAGTACTCTCATCTTATCCAGAGAATACATCGTCCCGCTGTTTGCTTCTAATTGGACAATGCCAACATTAGACACCCGTGTACTTGTCTACTGCTGTCAGGGATTAGAAACGTTCCTGGGAAGGAAGATTAAATGAATACGGACGTGGTTTTTCTTCCCAAAACGTTTTGTACGGTTTTTCTTACCACTCAAGCCACACAAAGACTTGGTCAATCACTGGATTGACATTTCCAAACTGCACTACTGTACCTCACTCCTTTCAGGTCTCTGTCAGGACTCTATCCGACCACTACGGCTCATCCAGAACGCAGACGAACGTCTTGTCTTCACCCTCCCCAAGTTTTCCCACACTACCCCCTTACTCCGCTCCCTCCACCGCATCCAGTTCAAAACCCTGACCCTCGCTTACAAGGCAAAAATTGGACCTGCACCCACACACCTCAAAGCTCTGATCACCTCTCACACCACACCTCGCTCCCTTCGGTCCTCCAGGACCGCCCGACTGGTTCCACCAAGGGCAAGCACTCCTCACGACTCTTCACCGTTCTGGCACCGAGGTGGTGGATTGAGCTTCAGTGTCAGAACAGCCGAGTCTCTGTCCACCTTCAAAGATATTAGCAGCAGATCCTTTAAGTTCTCTAGGCATCTCCAGGACGTCCCAGTGATGCTCAATCAGATTGACATCTAGGGAATTTGGAGGCCACGTCAATATCTGGAACAATACCTTTTACTATGTTTCTGAAACCATTCCTGAACTATTTGCATCACGCAAATCACGGCACTGCCATTAGGGAACACCATTTGCCATGAACTTGGTCACACAAAATCACATCTACATGAATGCCCCAGGACCCAAGGTTTCTCAGCATAACATTTCCCAGAGCGTCACATTGCTTTGATTGGCTTTCCGTCGTCCCATAGTGCATCCTGGTTCCTGGTGCCCATCAGTGAGCCTTGGGTGCCGACACTTGGACACCATCACGGATTCACCGTTTGTCCTTCCTTGGACCGCTTTTGGTAGGTACTAACCACTGCATACCAGGAACGTGAGCGTTTTTGAAGATCACAATCTTGTCAAAGTCGCTCAGATCTTTAGGCTTGCCCATTTTTCCTGCACATCAACTTCAAGGACTGATGGTTCATTTGCTGCCTAATATATCCCAACCTGTACAAGTGCCATTGTAATGGAATTCCAGTGCTGGAGCATGAACCCACACAATATCCTTTTTTGTTCAGAACAAACCAAAGTGAACAACGAAGCGTTATCTCGGCTGCTCTCCGAAACTGGAGCAAGTTGAGAAGAAACTAACGCTGGAAAGAGGTTCCGCATTATCATATAGTAAGACGGAAACCTTTACTCATCTTCCGAGCTTCTAACAATGAACAGCTAAAGGGATACAGCTAAAGGGTGAAGCGCTTCACAGTTGTAGGTGCGTTGTGTGTACACACACACACACACACACACACACATTAACACACCCACATTAACACTACAGCTGAGGTGTTAAAGAGTTTTGCAGTGGCCTGCTTACACTTTCGCTGACAGTTCGGAGTGCGGCGTCTGGTTGTGATCACACTGCAGTCTGTGTGTGTGTGTGTGTGTGTGTGTGTGTGTGTGTGTGTGTGTGAAGGGAACAGTAAGAAGTGTAATCACAATATTCGAGTTTTATGGTAAATATGGAGAGTCCCTTCGGAGAGCGCAAAGCAAATAAATTTATGCTAAAAGTATTCATGGCAGGCAGGCGACAGTAATGAGAATCCGAGCGAGCAAGCGGAGAGGCTTTAAAGCTACAGGAGGGAGGATATATAAACCTAACCTTTGGTCATATTTGCTAAAACTGTCACTACGACGGTGATGGTAGTACACCAGACAGATAATCAGCGAAACAAATCAAGCTCTTCTGGCTCCCCCGAGCGCTCCTCATGCCATCGGGACGGATTCACCGTGCCCGAAACGAAACAAAACAACCAATCAGAGCCAGGAAGAGGAGAGTCTGAGTGAGAGTGTATCACTGCACACGCTATGGGCAACACACACACACACACACGCACCGCCTTACCCTGTGCATGAGCTTGAAAAAAACCTATCCATCCATCTTTTGCTAACAACACCGTACACAGCGAAGACAAGAAAATGGATGAAACCCAGTGAAGAAAATAAGATGGGAAGAAAGAATTAGTCAAGCCTGACACAAAACCAGCGTTCTTACGTTTATTTTTTTATGGCGTTTGGCAGACACCTTTATCCAGTGTGACTTACAGTTATTTCATTTTGTACAACTGAGTAAGAACACAGTAAGAAAGCTTGTCGGTCGGTGAAATCGCTAAACGTTTTGCTACTATTCAGACTGGAAACCTGGCAGTCACGTGTACAGTATAAACCAGGCTCTGCTTCACTCAGGGCCTTAACAATGTAAAACACTGTGATGTGGTCACGGCGTGGGGTTGTAGATTCATAATAGAGGTCTGGGAAGCCACGGTTTAAGGTTTAGCATTAGAGACGCTATCGCTTACAGCGTCCAGAATCACTTTCACCTTTTCCCTTTTACAGGAAATCCATCCAAGACATCGTCTTCATCATCTGTACGTCTTTCCACTACACATCCTCACACTGGAACTAAATTAAGACCAACTGTGGTCTAGTCCACTGCTGATTACGTCTACAATGGCACTATCTATCTATCTATCTATCTATCTCTGTCCCTATCTATCTATCTATCTATCTATCTATCTATCTATCTATCTATCTCTGTCCCTGTCCCTGTCTGTCTGTCTATCTATCTATCTATCTATCTGTCTCTGTCCCTATCTATCTATCTATCTATCTATCTATCTATCTATCTATCTATCTGTCTGTCTCTGTCCCTGTCCCTGTCTATCTATCTATCTCTGTCTCTGTCCCTATCTATCTATCTATCTATCTATCTATCTATCTATCTATCTATCTATCTATCTGTCTGTCTCTGTCCCTGTCTATCTATCTATCTATCTGTCTCTGTCCCTGTCTATCTATCTATCTATCTATCTATCTATCTGTCTGTCTGTCTCTGTCCCTGTCCCTGTCTATCTATCTATCTATCTGTCCCTGTCCCTGTCCCTGTCTGTCTATCTATCTATCTATCTATCTATCTATCTATCTGTCAATCTGTGTATCTCTCTCTCTATCTGTATCTCTCTCTTTCTCTGTCTCTCTGTCTGTTGATCTACCTATCTGTCTCTCTCTATCTCTATCTCTCTATCCGTCTCTCTCTCTCTATCTCTGTCTCTATCTGTCTCTCTCTCTATCTCTCTCTCTCTCTCTATCTATCTATCTATCTATCTCTCTATCTCTGTCTCTCTGTCTGTCTCTCTCTCTCTGTCTGTCTATCTGTCTATTGATCTACCTATCTCTCTCTCTGTCTCTTTATCTGTCTCTCTCTCTATCTCTGTCTCTCTATCTGTCTCTCTCTCTATCTCTCTATCTGTCTCTCTCTCTCTGTCTCTCTCTGTCTGTCTCTCTCTATCTGTCTCTCTCTCTATCTGTCTCTCTCTCTATCTCTCTCTCTCTCTGTCTCTCTCTGTCTCTCTCTCTCTATCTGTCTATGGTTGATAAGCTAGTCACGGTGAGGAGGTGTAAAGGATGTAATAGTACCGTACCGGTGACATTAGTATTCAGATCTAAGTTCAGACTTGAGCTCCACTTGGGCAGCTGCGTCAGAATTGTGCGTTTTCCTGGAAACAGAGACGTATCTCATTTACATTCTGTCCTGATCTTGACTAAAGCTCATTTTTCTTGTGCGGTGCTGTATAGGCTCGAGCGAGGAGCAGCATTCAGTCCGGCACCTTTGTCTGATTGGATGTAGCCGTGATATGTCATACTGAAATAACAACAGCTTTGCACGACGACAGGACACTCAAACCTTGCGGAATGGAGTGGGCCGATATTAAATATGCTGTATAGATGAGACGTTTAAGCAGTATGGCACAAGCAGGAAATGAATATCGAGGAACTGACATTTCAGACGCAACGAGGCTAAATGTTTTGTTTATTTTTTGCTCAGCTTACAGAAATAGATGTCAAAGAAGCCACACTCGCTTTACAGCCTGCCGGTGGGCTCGCGAAGCCGGATGACGCTCGTTCCTACATTCCTGTTAAAGGTGCACCAGATGAAAATGACTTCCATTCTCAACAGGACCGAGTTAGATCTAGTACTGATCAGCAGTATTTACACTGAGGGCAGAGCTTTGAGTCCGCCTCCTAAAAGTAAGCTGTCAGGTTCCATCTTCTGTTCACGGTGATCACGTTTAATGTATTTTCAGAATATCTGATGACTCTGTGCCGAGGTCTCACTCAAGTTTAAGCAGAGAGAATTTTCTGGAATACGCAGTTGCTTTGGGATTGAATATGGACATCTATCTGTCTATCTATCTATCTATCTATCTATCTATCTTTCTGTCTGTCTGTCTCTCTATCTGTCTATCCATCTATCTATCTATCTGTCTGTCTGTCTGTCTGTCTATCTATCTATCTATCTATGTATCTGTCTGTCAACCTATCTATCTATCTGTCTGTCTATTTCTCTATCAGTCTATCTCTCTATCTGTCAATCTGTCTGTCTCTCTCTCGGTCTGTCTGTCTGTCTATTTCTGTATCTATCTATCTATCTATCTGTCTGTCTGTCTGTCTGTCTATCTATCTATCTATGTATCTGTCTGTCAACCTATCTATCTATCTGTCTGTCTATTTCTCTATCAGTCTATCTCTCTATCTGTCAATCTGTCTGTCTCTCTCTCGGTCTGTCTGTCTGTCTATTTCTGTATCTATCTATCTATCTATCTGTCTGTCTGTCTGTCTGTCTATCTATCTATCTATGTATCTGTCTGTCAACCTATCTATCTATCTGTCTGTCTATTTCTCTATCAGTCTATCTCT
>JAOTRJ010000036.1:3373302-3384418 GCA_028564905.1 Leptodoras praelongus | reverse complement strand
ATCACCAATTCACCTACCTGCATGTCTTTAGACTGTGGGAGGAAACCGGAGTACCCGGAGGAAACCCACGCGAACACGGGGAGGACAAAATGGCAAGTTCTGCTGTTTATTTCGGTGTGTGATACAATCAATTCAACCAAGAAAAAGGGATTTGAATTTGGACGCAAAGTACATCTGTCAGGATACAAGTGTTAAAATGTCTTTGTAACATCTGTCAAAGCTATCAAACACCAAACTAGATTTAGTGTAGTAGTCTGAATTAGCCATCCTAAAGAAAACAAGCTCTTTGGAAACATTTGTTTTCAAAGCAAAACATTCCTATTGAAATTCCAATTGAAAACATTCCTCACCCATGTTTATGTTTGTGTTGTCTTCAGTTGCCTATCACAATTTCGTCTATCTATCTATTTATTTAAAGTGTTTTTCAGCTGTGTAATGACGTGAACTCCTTGAATCTTTATTAAAATACACTGAAATACTTGGTAGGTCCCCCACAGGATCTTGGAGGGAACGTTGCACAGTCATCCTCTTGCTGTTTTTATGTTGAGACCCCAGCACTGAATTCCGATGGTCGAGGTTTTGCCAGAATTCTTGTAGTCACGGAACACCCTTTAAATGCTCATATGTGAAAATGCAAGCTGTGCTTCTACCTCTGAAATGCTACGACCCATCTCACGCGATCCAACTGTTAAACCGTGATAACTTGCCATTCTCACAGCAGAAACAGCTCTATAAGCTTCCATAAATGTCTGTCGCTTTACACGCTCTGGCGGACACAAGCAGTGACGTGCATAGGCGGTGTCGCTATGTATTTTGCATACAGTTTTTCTGGTACTTCAGTGTATCTTGTTACATGGATGTCTAAAATGTATTCAACATTTGTAGTTTTCTCTCCCCCAAGTATCAAAGTTACCATATAATATGTCAGCCTAAGTATGTAAACATAAAGTGTGTAAAGTATGCAAATATATAAACATATCATAACATACAATTCACCTAGGAAATTCAAATAGCTAATAAGACTTATTCATATTGATGTGTTGTGGTGTATCATTTACTGCATCCACAATGCATCTTCACCGATACTCATATCTACAGTAAAGCATTACCGGTGCACTAGCATCCTGTGTGTAGTGCTGTAATTAAGTCTTAACTGTGCTAAATTGTGGTCGAGGCAGTGGAGGGGTATATGGTAGAGGAGATCTGTTCCCTCAGCTAGAGATCAGCAGCATTACTTACTCTCTCAGGGCCATCATGTGCTCAGAGAGTGAGAAGAATGCTGCTGGACACATACCCAGGCAGAAGAGAGATGAGGAAACGATAGACTGAGCGAGAGAGAGAGAGCAAGCCTAATGGTGGGTGTTTGGCAGAGATGGTCAGAAAATGAGCTGGGACAGGAGAGAAACAGATAACAGTAAGAACAAGCAAGTGGGTGTTAGGAAAGATGGATTGAAAGAGGGGAAGAATGATTCGAGGGAGATAATAAGTGAGAGACAAAGCAAAAAAATGGAGTGTATGTGTTCTTAGAGAGCGGCAGAGAGAGCGAAAGAAAGAGCTGTATGAGCCTGGTGTTGATCTTCATGTTGTTGCTGGTGATATTTATGTTGTTCAACTCTTTGTAATTGTAATGGCCTGGCTCATCACCCGAGTCATATCTCCGCCAGCCAGAGACTGGAGACAGAGGCAGGGAGAGCGAGAGCGACAGAGAGAGACAGAGAGTCTGCCTTTCTGCCAGCACTCTTCAGCCCACACTACTGCACTGCCATTACCATCAATATTTAACCAGAGGGAGAGAGAAATGGTGTCAAGAGGGACTTACAATTGAAACGGAATAGAAATAAATGCACAGGAACACATGCATATACAAATGCACATTTATTTGACATACTGTCCTTAAGAGGACCTTTTATTGATATAGTTATTAATGCTAAACGTATCCACAGCCACAGAAACCAAATCATTCAGCTCTTTAAGTTAAAAAAAAAAAAATGTCTCTACAAGGTCAAGACAGATATTCCTACCCTTATGTGGACATTTGAGATTTTGGTGCATATTATCATGCATATGTCCAAACATCTGTCTGTCACTGTTTCTATAACATGACGTATTACTGCGGCTAATAATGAAATGCCTGCTCACTAATCCTAACCTCACAAGAGACAAGCTAGTCGTACATACAAGGTCATAATCATTCATTATTCCTATAATCATGAGGATATTTGGGCCTGTAATGATGTCAGTAAACACATTCCCATGCACACAGATTTAGTGCCAATGCAATGTTAAGCATGCTGTGTGTGCCTCTGTTCCTACCTTAATAGTCACTTAGTGCCTTGAGGGCTTATTTATTCCACTGCCCTCAGAAACCTAACTGCAATTGTACCGTTCCACTTCCAGTCAAACATCCACTCTAGTGTGTCTGGTCTTGAGAACCTTTACAGAATAAATGCAATGTAAAGTGAACCTGTTTTACGAATAGATTCTTACTACAAACGGTTCACCTATACAAACGCTTATGCATTTATACACACCACACCATTCCCTCATATACATGCAGCATATAGGCACGTGCACATCCAGCATGCTGTAGGTTTTATGTCAGTGGCCTGACTCAGTGATATTTATGACCACATTAAAGGGAGCAGGATTAATGCTGTAAATATTTAGGTCCACAGACAGGAGAGATAAATGCTCTGCAGTAAGAGTGTGTGTGTGTGTGTGATGGCAAAGTATAAAAGAGAGAGAGAGAACAGAGAGTGCAGTACCCAGGGGTATGTATGAGGATGTTACTGAGTTTTTCGTGTTCGCAGGTGCCCGAGATCGTGTTTCCATGGCGCAGCGTTGTTGTTGGGGGCGACGGGAGCGTGAGCCGAGTGAAGAGAGACTGGGTCATTCCTCCTATCAATGTCCCTGAAAACTCCCGAGGACAGTTCCCAGAGGAGCTTGTCAAAGTCAGTACACACACACACACACACACACATACACATACACATACACATACAAAGAGAATGACAGAGGCGTGCACATAAATCCCTGCAGAAACTACAGAAATACTACTGGTTTTAGTTTTTGTTACCATCTATGAGCTATGGTTTACTTCTTTCTGTTTCTGTACAGATTTTTTAACTGCAGAGATGCACAGCATTTAGACTTTTTTAATCGTTGTCATCTCCTGGTCATCTATGCACTAAGATTATTTGGGGGGGTGGCGGCTCAATGGTTAAGGTGTTGGGTTATTGAATAGAAGGTTGGTGGTTCAAGTCCCAGCACCACCAAGCTGCCACTGTTGGGCCCTTGAGCAAGGCCCTTAACCTTCAACTGCTCAGTTGTATAAATGAGATAAAAATGTAAGTCACTCAGGATAAGGGTGTCTGCCAAATGCCGTAAATGTAAATTATTTTCTTATGACCATGCAACGTTCAGTAATTGTTGATTATGCCTTTTTCTTTTGGTTGTTCTCTTTACTTTTTGACTCTTTATACTTCTACTACTATTAATAATAATACAGAAAGGCTCTACAGTATACACTACAGGGTTTCCCAGAAGTCGCCATGCATAGGGAAAATGAGAAATGGTAGTTAAATGTAGCTTTATTTACAAAAGATTTACATAAATATAATATACATAAAATAATTGTAATATTACAAATATTAAATATAATATGTTATAATATGTATAGTATATAGTATGTTTGTTCATTTTTCCTATGTATGGAGACTTTGGGCACCCTGTATATGGCCACATATATGTGTACACCTGACCAACAAACCCACATGTGGACCTTCTCCAAACTGTTTTGGACCTCACAATTGTGTCAGATACCTTTGTATGCTGTAGTAGTACAGTACCATTTGAAATAAGGGGCCCAAACCTGTTCCAGCATGACAGTGTGTCTGTGCACCTAGCTACACAAAGACATGGTTTGCCAAGATTGGTGTAGCCAACACCATTAACTCCTTTGAGATGAACTGGAGCACTGACTGCACCCCAGGCCTCCTCACTAACATCAGTGTCGGATCTCACTAATGTCCTTGTAGCTGAAGGATCAGTAGTCCACACAGCTGTGCTCTAAAATCTAGTGGAAAGCCTTCCCAGAAGAGTGGAAGTTGTTATATTAACAAAAAGGAACAACCATCCATGGTATCCGTCGTTCCATAGTAGTCGTTACATGTTGGAACATAAAATAAAAATTAGCTGGAGCGTAAAAAAAAGAAATGTATAAACCCTGGACCATACCGCAGTGTTTGTACTGACCCTAATCAGACTGATCATAGAAATTTGAGATGAATCTTCTTTTGATGGCTTGATTAATACCAGCTCAGTCTTTAATTATGACACATCACAGGTTCACAAATGTGTTTTAGTATATTGTGAGGCATGTCTCTATCACAGTGTGTGCCTCTATATTAGAAGTTCTTTTGTCTTTGCTGTAAGCAAATTGCACTGAGCTGGTTCATTAAAAGGATTTCAGACCTTTTTTTTTTAATATTATTTTTATATTATGGAAAACAATGTATTTCCCTGCAGGTGCTATGTTTCAATAATAGCACTGGCACACTTACAAACATGCACACACCACAGTGCAAAACACTACCACAAAATTAGATACAAGCAAACTAAAATGTGTGTTTGTTTTTAGATCCGTTCAGACAGAGATAAGATTAACACTCTGCGCTACAGTGTGACGGGACCAGGAGCTGATCAGACTCCTACCGGCCTCTTCATCATCGACCCTATCACAGGTCAGCTGTCCGTCACTAAGCCTCTGGACCGAGAACAGATCTCCAACTTCCATGTAAGTGTGTGTGTGCGTGTGTGTCTGTGTGCATGTGTGTGTGTTGTATCTTTACAAGGAACAAATAATGACACAGGGGTATGTGACAGTAGCCTTGTGGCTTTTGTGGGGCCCTTGTGGTCTCCAGCTTGTGGCAAAAGATTGCTTTGTGGTCGCTGTGATTCAGGGGCTGCACATGAGACAATGATTAAAGCAGACGTTTTATGATAATGGAAATGTTTTGTTTCATTCTGTCCTTTTGTCCACATCTCTTGAAAGCATAGCCCTTAAGTCACTGTGTAGACAGGCAACCTTTTGAATACGAAGGCATCGTGGTCCCACCTCACACATGGATGGCTCTTCACATTTACAGCCCACACTGGAGGAAAGAACAACCATGACAGACTTTTGAGCTGCGTTTGCACGGAGGCTCGTGATGTTTTTCTGTGGCGTTTGAATTTTTCAGGGGCAAAGTTACCGCCGCCCACTGGCCTGGCATACATACTATCAGTCGTTTTCTGCGCAGACAACGCTGAGTTCGCGAACCATTCGCGAAACTTCTGAAAACGCAAATGAAAAGCGTAATTTGGGAGACATTCCATTGTCGTGTGGACGGGGCTGTGAGGAGCATACATCTGTTTTAGAGGGCATGCAGCTCCCTGTGTGTGTTGTGTGCCCTCATCCAACAATCCTGCATTCCACTGAGGAGACGCTAATACTCCCATTAAACTGCTTATCTTGGTTACCATGGCAATCTGAGAAGGCAACTTTTGACCTCTGTTTAATCCACTCTTAGAGGAAAAAGGAGAGTAGGCAGATTTTTTTTTAGCTTAGAAAAAAGAGCTTATTCTAACACACACACACACACACACACACACACACCCCTTGTCCTAATGAGGACAGTGCATATACGCTCTGCTCACATTAAGAGCAATAAGCTTCACTGCCCTTAGCATTAACATTAATCTTTCACTATAGGCTACATTGTTTATTCTAGGTGGAGCACTGTAAAGGGTAGGGGAAAGGAGTTACAATAACAGTAAAAGGCATCTCTTGGCTTTTATGGGGCTTGATTTGGTCTTGTTTACATTTTTGTATGAGGTTGTCCAATATCCATCTTGCCGAGTACATTTTAAAGCTAAATCATATCACTTAGGATAAAAGCTTTATTGCTCTTGAGCTCTGCCTGAATAGTGTACATTGATAGGTGACAGGATTTATACTGTGTTATGGATAATAACAGTTCACAATTTGGAAGTTGGAAGATGGCTACACTTCACATTGCGCACTGTGGACGGTAAGAACGGAGCCGATTCCGACACAGCAATTGTCTTTTGTTCTCCAGCAGATAATCAGAGCAAACATGGCGGCAGAAGCATTTGTAATTGGTTAAGTGCTACACCTAATGAAAATGGACAGGATGCAGGGCTCGCCACATCGTCGGTTAAATAAATAGCCTGGTTCAAGCGCTGTTTTTGGAAATGAACCGAAGCCAGTTAGCTTTAATGTTTAATGAAACGTCCCCTGCTATTTAATTCATCCGCAAAATTTTTATTTAATGTGTTTAATTTAAGGTGTAATTCCTCTTATGTGACATAAACCTTGGGTAATAAAGAGAGATTGTGATTGCTTTTTCATATTATTGCAACATAATTATTATCAAGGTATTTTATTTAGCAGTTTATTTTCACAGTTACTGTATATTATATTATATTATATTATATTATATTATATTATATTATATTATAGTATGTGACTTGAAAGTTTGAGCTACTGTTTCATAATATAAGCACAGAGTGGTGCTTTCTGGCTCACAGCACCACTGAGGTGCAGTGTACACAACGTGGTTTATGCAGGGCCGTCCTGTTCAGTCCTTATGTTACTCTGCTTAAAATGCTGTTTGACATTTTTAATTTTAACAACGTATTTGTGTGTTACTGCAGCTGCGCGCTCATGCTGTAGACATCAACGGCAATCAGATGGAGAATCCCATTGATATTGTCATCAATGTCATCGACATGAACGACAACAGACCCGAGTTTTCCCATCAGATCTGGAACGGTACAGTGGATGAGGGCGCCAAGCCAGGTACTTAGACACACGCTCATCCACTTTCCTACACAGCTGACATTCTAATCCTCACGTATATCGTGAATGAGTCGCTCGCACCTGCTAGTTATTGGTCCGACAGATGGCCGTGGTTGTAAGAAATCCAACAAGATCACTGTTTATCTCCATTTCATGCAGGGACATTTGTGATGACAGTCACTGCACAAGATAAGGACGACCCCAACACAGCCAACGGCATGCTGAGATACAAGATCCTCTCTCAGAGTCCTGAGACTCCCTCCACCAACATGTTCACCATCAATAACAAGACGGGCAAAATCATCACTGTAGCCGCAGGCCTCGACAGAGAGGTGTGTGCGTGTGTGTGTGTGTATGTGTGTGTATGTGTGCACATTTTATATCTTTGTGGAGACTAAATGTAAAGGATAGGAATATCTGATATTTTTGACCTTGTGGGGACACTTTGTTGGTCCGATAAGGAAAGTGGGGTTTATTCTTGGAGTTTTTAACAAAGATTAAAAAAATAAAAGGGCCAATTAGTTGCCTTTTCACTACTGAGGTTAAGATTAGGGTTAGGGATAGGATTAATTAGCTGCAGTAATAATTACGTCAAAGGAAAATCCTCACAAGTGTAGCAAGACAAACATGTGTGTGTGTGCGTCTGTAGAAAACCTTTTTCCAGTGTCAGCTTCTTGTGATGTTGCCCTTCGTTATCTATATGCCTATTTTTCTCACCCTGTGTGTGTGTATGTGTGTGTATGTGAGCAGAAAGTGTCCCAATACTCTCTGATCATCCAGGCCACTGATATGGAGGGAAATCCGACGTATGGCCTGTCCAACACTGCTACCGCTATCATCCGCCTGCTTGACGTTAATGACAACGCACCAGAGTTCACCAGAGACACAGTGAGTTCATTTTCCATGTGTACCTAATTACAAAGAAAGTGAGAAAGCCAGAAATTAGTTTCTAATTCATTCAAACACAAAAAAGTCTTTGTTTCTGTTTGAAATCAGTTGAAATGTGACCCTGAAATTGTTTTGCATATGATTTAAACTTTTTTCTACTCTCTGGAGTGGAAAGAATAAAATTAGTGATTATATAAGTGGAAGTATAAGTGGAAGTTACATATACCACGCATAATTTCAGCACCAAAGATCTAAACCCAGGATATTTCTGACCCTGGTAGAAATGTCTTTCCTGAATGCACACGGTTCCACTTTCCATGAAAAACCGAGGGGCCGTATCGTTCCCACAGCTTCCAAATTTCCCGGATACTGACGAATCGCAGTATCAGGGGATAGTAACATAACATTTGATTTCCTAAACGTGTCTTGGCATGTCTGTTTGTCTTCTGAAACAGACGTCAGCAGTACTAATCTTTAGGGGAAAAGCCGTCAGATTAGGAAGTTAACCCTTTATACCCCAACAGAATATTGGACCAGTGCAGAAGGTCAATGAGAACAACAACAAATGTCCTTTGTTTTGGCATCCTCTAAACAAGCAGCTGAAAGAAATGACAGTTACAGGTCTGTGATGAACAGGATGATGGTATTGTTATGCTTAAGCATTGGGTTCATGAACCCAACTGTCATCCAAACATCACTGGTGCACAAAAATACTGTGTAATTCAGCGAGAACAGGAGCAGGCATTTCCCATATCTAGCTATAAACTCCCAGAGACACGGTGACTCCTCAGTCAGTAGCGAGATAACTAACAAGAAATGTCATTTTTCAGTCTCAAATTTAAGCTATGGTGTTCACATATGCATAAGTATGGTGTTATTTCATTAATGAGGATGAAACCACAGTAGATGTCTTGAAAAAACACGGCAACCGTGGGGGTTACAGTAAACTTCTACCAGGCTGTCCGCAGCCACTGTGGGGTACAGAGGGTTAATACTGGCAGTTGTTGCAGTTTGTTTTTTAGTCCTGAGTAGGTGATATAATCAGTCTGGAGAGGTAAAGTGGACCCAAATGGTCTTGTTTGAACAATATGAGAACACTGACGTACTTCCATCTTAATTCTCTGCTCTATTAACCATGAGCATCTCTCTCTCTCTCTGTCTCTCTCTCTCTTTCACCCACTCCCCACTGTTTATTCTCACCTTAGTTCTACGGAGAGGTGCCTGAGAACCGTGTAAACGTGATCGTGACTAATCTGACAGTGACGGACAAAGACAAGCCAGGCACGCCAGCCTGGAACGCGGTGTATCGCATCACATCCGGAGACCCGACCGGGCGCTTCTCCATCCCCACTGACCCCACCACCAACGAGGGCCTTGTCACCGTGGTTAAGGTTAGTTAGACACAATTTGTTTGGCACTGCCTAAAGTGATTTCACACACGCCCAGTCAAGCACAGCACGAAAACAGTTCCCATAGAAACAAAGCCAGTCACCAGCCACGACCGCCTCTTCACCCGCAATAAACGTTTATAAGTGTTTTAATCACAGGAGCTTTTCATTAATTATTAGTCCTCCCCGGGCGTTTATTGACACTAATATTCTTTTTATCTTTAAGGGCATTCAGTCTGTTTTATACCACTGCATAACTAGGTCGGTTTTGGTGTTTTGTGTGTGTGTGTGTGTGTGTGTGTGTGTGTTTATTTATCAGCCCATAGACTATGAGATGAATCGCTCATATTTGTTAACCGTGGTAGCGGAGAACGAGCTGCCACTGGCGGGAGGGATCCACCGCACCCGCCAGTCGACAGCCACCATTTCCATACGCATCATCGACGTGAACGAGAGTCCCAACTTTGAGCCCAACCCCAAACAGATCAAACTGGACGAGGGACTTCCCGCGGGGTCGATGCTCACCACATTTATAGCTCACGACCCTGACAGACACATGCAGCAGAGCATCAGGTAGGCCACACATACACCAATCAAAATGACATAAGGCGGAGATAAATGCACTGTTTTCCACGTAAACATGCACCCACACTTATAGGCAGTCTCAGCCACAGATGCTTTGAAGGTGCCACTGATGGTTTACGGTATTTTTTTGCCCAATCGCACAAGTTTTATTCTCACATGTACCTTAGGTCAGATAACAGATTGCTCTGTTAATGCGGTTCGTTAGCGTAAGTGTGAGCGCTCCATTTCGAACTCTGGTGCGCACCAAATAAGTGGATCAAGACTGCCTGGAAAGGTTTGTATGAAGTATGAACACAATACCAACCAAAGGCATCTAAACCAAACACGTGATGTCACAACACACCATGAGAGAACAGAGTGCAATGAAAGCAAATGTTTTGACTCCTTTATTCATTTTATCACCTCTAAATGTGTCTAAAATTACCACCGAAATATACATCATATGTGCATCATACATCATTTTTTCTTGTTTTGGTTCAGTTGTTAATTTGGGTAAACCAGGACTAAAATATAAGAATGGATCATTTTCTTGTTTGGACGAAGGGAACCGAACTATAAGTATAAACACACCCATTGAATGCTGTGAATGTTTTATTTGGTTTCCACACTCGAATCCCATGGGTGGTAATATTCTGACTTTGTGATTATGTTGTTCAGATTTGCAGCCTTGGTAAATGGGGTTTTACTACGATTCGCACATTCACATTGGATATGCGAGCTGCATTACACAGACTTGGATAATAGGATACTTAGGAGGTTTATTTCTTAGCTGTATCTTCACCTTTTTGTATTTAAACTGCATTTGAAGAACCTTTCATCATTGACCTGTGGTGTTTTTGTTTCCTGTTTTTGTATTACTGTACAAAGTTTTATGGCATTGGGTACTATTGCCGGCTAAATGGCTGCCCTGTTCACAAAATGTTTCTTTTTCTTTCGAACTGCTGTTTGTGCAGATAGGAATTTTTGGTAAAATCTTTTAAATATATCCATATATCATGTGAGCTGGGCTTTAGACACAGTGAACATCTAAAGCAGTCTGGATTTAAGTATCAACTAACACATGGTATTTGAATGTACAAATTCCTGCAATGTGGCATCAGTCAGCAGCGCAAATGCAAATAAAGGGGTGAACGAATCACATTATGTGTATTAAGTTGTTAGTTTTTTTTTTATTTATAGTCACCTGGCAGACAATTAAGCTCAACAACCAGAAATTTTTTTTTTTGATTTAAAAAAAAACTTTATTGTGTTTTTTTAAGGTAATGTGATGCACCTCACTGTGAGCTCACCATATGTCTTTAACCAACCTAAATGGACACATGTCACTCCACTACTCATTGAGCTCCACTGGCTACCAGTGGCTGCTCGTATCAAATTCAAAGCACTTACAATG
>JAOTRJ010000036.1:2969009-2979460 GCA_028564905.1 Leptodoras praelongus | reverse complement strand
CACCAATTCACCTACCTGCATGTCTTTGGACTGTGGGAGGAAACCGGAGTACCCGGAGGAAACCCACACGAACACGGCGAGAACATGCAAACTCCACACAGAAATTTCCCAGGTCGCCCCACCCGGGGATGAATATGCATATATATTTTTTTATTTGAAAATATTTTTTAAAGCATTTTGTCAATGTTTTTTTTTATTATTATTATTATATGTGTGTATTTTACAAACAAAGAACAGGTCACAGAATACTATTAATATAATATAATATAATATTAATAATATAACAGCAAAACATTTCCAGTAAACACATTCAGCCAACAGAAATGTCTGATTAAAGACACGTCCTGGTTAAAAAGACGTCGTGGATACAGGGCAGTATAAAATGACTGACACCGGAATGAACCAATGGGGTGAGTCCTGGGTGATAAGGGGCGGGGTTAGATAACCAATTTAACATTCGGAAGCACGCTGCTATAGAAACTAATTTGGGAGAAGCACAGTAGAGGTAGGTACAGCGATGGCTACTTCTGTCTAAACAAGAAACAGCAGGGAAAATAGCTTCAACTAGATGATCACAGCAGAATATATTTCGACAGAAAGAAGCAGAAAGCTAGTTTATGTATCAGTTGCCAGCCAGGAGCATATGTTACCCTACCATATGTTAGCTTGGACTAGCCTGTCTGGTCGTGCTAGCTTTTACACAGGCTTTGCCTCATGGTAAATGATTTGTATTTGTTCATTTCAGATCCCCAGGTTTTAGGGCGTCTCTTTTCCAGGGGTTTGTTTTCCAGCTTCGGCAGTCTGCATCGGGAGGATTTTTAGCTTCCAGGCTCTGAGTGACCCAGTGCTGCGTACAGTACCACTGCTCATCCAAACATTCATTCATCCCCGGCAGACCAGCGGTGTGTTTATGTCTTTGCTTTACGAAAACGCAGACTATTCGGACGTCAGGAGCTACGGATGGGAAAGGTATATACGCATTATTCATCATTTTTTTTACAGGTTAATTGATTTATTCGTTTTGCACGCGTTCTTGCTTGCCTCTCGCGCCTGCTCTGTAAAATGAGTTAATTCAAAATGGCGTCTTGCTTCCTTCCTTCATTCCTTCCTTCATTCTTATCTTCCAGTTCGCACTTCTACTCTGGAAAGGCTGACGGACATAATGGTGTTTAAGGCAGATATTTTACCTGTAACACGGCTGCAGCTTGGTGTGTTTTATATGGCAATCAAAAAAGCAACATGTGGTTTCATGCAGAGCTCTCCGACGTCTGCGGGTGATCACGTGTAATCTCGCGATATTTGGTTTTATTATCGATATTAACGTCCATGTGCTTAGTGCATGGTCACGTCCCAGTCGTGGGCTATGAGCATGACTGCTCTGAAAAGATAACTCTTCGTGTTTGGGTGGGAACCATGCTCAGAACACATTTTGGTGACTTTCCTGCCAACACATACAATATGCAAAGTATTTACCAAATCCAAGCATTGCAAGGTCATTATAAACAGACCTGTTGAGCAAGCCACACCCCCCTGTCTTTCAAAAAGAAATAAATATATAGTGAAACACAAATGATATGGGATTGATTTCTTTCACGCTTGCAGTCATGTAGCCTATCATTATTTGTTGTGAAATGCTTGCTACATGTAGTGTCCTTTGGGGCTCATTTATTTAAACCTACATAACAATACCGTCGGCGGTGCTTCAGATGCAGACGCAGGTGTTCCAAACACGAACTGCTCTTTTGCAGTAGGTACGGGAAGTAAATAACCTGAGCATACCCTGTCCGATCAAAGTGCTGCCGGTTTGTTCGACAGCGAGCGTCTGTACCCGTGTGTAATAAGACGTAGTGATGTAACGGTTTTATAAAGGTTATGACATGTTACTGATGTGTAGTAACAAGTTCCTTCATCAGATTTTTAAAGCGTACCTACATTACCAATTTGCCATAAATAAAGCAATGTTATAATAGACTAATACATTGATTTAAATATATACCCTTATGTATGTTTGTGTAGTTTATCCTAATGTATGCAAAATGCCCAACCCAACATGTGGATGAAAAATGAACCCATAGACCAGTGAATATGGAGGGACGTGATCTGCTGTCTCGTTTCTGTTGTCTTGCAGAGCTGTTGGACAGCTGTTGAAACCTGTGTGGGGGGAACTTAGTCTACGAGCTCGCCCCTTGGTGCCTGAGTGGCCAAACCATTTTCATGTCAGAGACCGAGTGTTCTTGCAGTCGTTTATGTCATCCTTTCCTTTCTGGAATACGAAAACTTGCCAATTCAAGATCCTGTTGTCTCGCTGATAAACCCTACACGAAGCCAAAATGTCTGTCAACGTCAACCGTAGCGTCACAGACCAGTTTTACCGGTACAAGATGCCTCGTTTGATTGCTAAGGTAGGAGATGGTGTGTGTGTGTGTGTGTGTATATTTTTAAAAAATGAAACTCAAATGGTTTAGGGAATATTGCGTTTATTTATTTGTGTTTTGTAGGTGGAAGGCAAGGGAAATGGAATCAAGACCGTTATAGTCAACATGGTTGACGTTGCCAAGGCACTGAACAGGCCTCCTACTTGTGAGTACTGTTTAAAGAAGGAGCTGTGTAAACGAGCAGCTTTTGTTCAAGCTTCAGTGAGACTCGACAAATAAAGCAGTGACATTTTAAAAATGCCGTCTTTTAGATCCAACCAAGTTCTTCGGCTGTGAGCTGGGAGCCCAGACCCAGTTTGACGCAAAGAACGACCGCTACATTGTCAACGGGTCACACGAGGCAAACAAACTGCAAGACATGCTGGACGGATTCATCCGCAAGTTTGTTCTGTGTCCGGAGTGCGACAATCCTGAGACCGATTTGGTGAGTAGGCTCAAAGTGCACGTGTGTATTTGTATTAGTTCTGCCTGTAGAAGTTGCCACTGCTTTCTCTTGTGTATGAAGGTCCTCGTTGACCTTTTGAACGATGATTTAAAGGCTGCTCTTTTCTGAGCGTCTGACCGATTCATGCTCGCGGGTGAACCTGGTGCCCCCTGTGTTTGTTCTGCCGGATTGCACGTTGCTGAGTATGCAGGGTGCTGCGCGCCCGCTCCCGGCATGTGACCACGCGGGTTTTATTTACCCTGTGGAAGTGCGGACGTGATGCCCGAATTGTTCAGGAGCTTTTGTGAGAGTAAGCGTCTCTAGGAACACTAATTGAGTTGGTGCGACTGGCGGTAGACGTCATTGGTACAGACATAACGCATCTCACCGTGGTGCCTGCATAGAGGCTGTGTTTAGTTTGAAAGGCTGTTCTGTGTGTGTGTATATGTTTGTGTGTGTGTGTGTATGCGGAGGTGCTGGAGTCTGGCCTTGTTCATTTTGCAGTGCAGCAGTCTGACTCCTGCACAGTCTCCTCTACATGGATTTCTGCTTAGACTGCAGTAGGTGTACATTGCCTCTAGCACTGGTGTAGTCTGTGCTGCGTTTTGGATAAGGGTATTGAATGTGCATTGTATCTGTAGAACTAAAATAAAAATGGAACAAGATTCTGTTTTTAAGCCCTTTCTCTAGTCACTTCTCTACATTGTGTCCTTTATTAAATTGTGTAGAGGCTTCTTTTAGAAATATAATCACACTCTAATATCTGGGAAAGATGTCCTCATTAGGTTTGTGTGTTCTAATGGTTTTATCCTCCCTACACTATATTGCACAGTATTGCTTATTATGTTGGGGGTTTTGCATAGGAGCAATTCCCCCTTTCCCCATCTTTTTTCTTTTCTTTTTTTTTTTCCCCTCAAGATAAATGCCTGAACAGCTTGTAATTTTATTTTTATTTATTGCACAAGCCTAGTCATAACTTTATATATTTTTTTATTATTCCTGGACAATTCCACCTGCAAAACCCAGACTTTTTTTTTATCGTGTGAAACATTTCATCATTAATGGCATGTTGGTTTTGTAACATTCTAGTAAAAAAATATATATATATTTTATTTATTTATTTATATTTTTTTTTACGTTGAACCCATTACAATGTATCTTTTGATTCATGAATATAAAAATGTTAAGACATTATTTTGAACTATTGATTGTTGATCTTCACTGTAATGTCCTCTGTTGAACTAAAATTGCAGCTCCTGTGGCTTTACATCACGGACCCCGTTTTGAGAACCGTGAACATCATTTAGCTCTCTGCTCCAGTCACTGCTTTTATCCCACTGTAATGTTTCAGTTTCTAAAGATTTAAGGTTTTAATGGCTTCACGGTCTGTTGAGTGTGTGCTTAAAATATTCAGCTCTACTCTCTCTGTCTTCATGTCGATCTTCAGCACATCAACGCCAAAAAGCAGACCATAGGGAACTCCTGTAAGGCCTGTGGATACCGAGGCATGCTGGACACCAGGCACAAACTCTGTACCTTCATTCTCAAAAACCCACCTGGTAAGTTACGAGTGTATTGCAGGTTTCTTTTGGTGTTACACAGAGCTGTTCATCAAGCAGGCATTTCCTGGTATTCGTACAAACAACCGCAGTCACTTTCTGTCACGTCGTTCTTCTGCATTATTTCTTGCAGATTTATAATTCAGGACTGTTGTAATATTTTGAACATGTTTATCATGCGTCAGTAATGAGGAGTACTCCTTGCACTGACTTGTCAGACTGGTGGGAAGGTTGAACTTTTACATTACATTTATGGCATTTATCCAGAGTGACTTACATTTATCTAATTTATCTAATACAGCTGAGTAGTTGAGGGTTAAGGGCCTTGCTCAGGGGCCCAACAGTGGCAGTTTGGTGGTGCTGGGGCTTGAACCCCCAACCTTCTATTCAGTAACCCAACACCTTAACCATTAAGCCACCCTTGCACTGCCTTGTCAGACTGGTGCGAAGGTTGAACTTGCATTTCTTGAGTAATGTGTGTCGTTTATGAAGTGAGGGGGTGTGAATAAAAGGGTCCGGATCTCGGACATTGTTTACACTTGGTTTTAAAACTGTGTCCTGAGCAATCGGGTGACGAGTGAACAGCTGAGGCAGATCCATCATGCGTCTCCGAAGTGACCAGCTAACCACTTGTGTTGGGTTTCGTTCCTGTCTGTGGCATTCCTGTTAGAAGGTCGAAGGGCCCTGTGCAGTTACTGCATCGCTCTCTAATCACCAGACAAGTGCCAGATTTGTAACACGGGTTAGCTAAGAACACAACAACGTTTCAAGAGCTCATATACATGTACGGCTTATTCCAGCATTCGAGACTCGCATAACTTTGGGGCGACGGCACCAACACAACCACCCCGTCCTGTATCGACGTCCTATTCCTATTACGTCGTCATCAGGGAGATATCGCGTACACACTATAAAAGATAGTGTATGTGTTTAAATGCATCCGAGACTACCTCCAGCAAGTGGTTTAATTGATCAGTTTGGTGTTTGTTCACACTTATATTTAGGGCTGTCCACTTGTCAGGCAGTTGCCCAACACCCCCAGTTTCAAGACCAAGTGTAGCCATTTTGGTTTCTTCTCATCCTTTATTGCCATTCAACACGTGTTTTGTGTTCTTGACTTGTCCCAGTAAGTCGCAGCTGTTTGGAACAAGTGGAGGTACATGGATTTATTTTTTTTAGTGCTGAAGCCCTGTGCTAGTGCAGCATGACAGGAAAATGGAAGAAGTCTAAAATAGCATGTACACTCTTAATCAGGGGTCTCAAACTCAATCCATGGCTTGAGTTTGAGACCCCTGCTCTTAATGTACGTGAGGTTTGTTTCAGTGTGGCTTCCAGGAACCATTCAGAACCCTAGTGCACAAAATCCCTTCAGACAAATGCAGATATCCGTAATGGCATTGCGTTCCACGCCTAATGCTTTACACCCTCCAGGCGAACTGTTACTCTGGCTTTGTGTCACATTGATCCAGAATTTTAGTGGTTTAATATTTGTTCTCGGTTGTTTGATGTTTTTTTTTTTTTTCCCCCTTGTTCTTCTATCCTGGAACAGAGAATGACAGTGGATCTGTTAAGAAGGAAAAGGAGAAGAAGAACCGCAAAAAAGATAAAGAGAACGGCTCAAGCAGTGGGGAGGCTGGAAACCGTAAGGACATAGACGCCCCTGACGCTGTGGTGAGTTCGGTCTTCAGTCCTGAACCGAAGGATTTTCCACTAACAATGTGTGTTTGTAAGCATGCACCGACCAAACGTAGGTTTTGCTAACCGTATCTGGTGTGTGACTTGTACGTGTCAGTAGGACGGAGATGATGATGATGAAGATTGGGCTGAAGAGACCACCGAGGAGGCGCAGCGCCGTCGGATGGAGGAGATCAGCGAGCACGCTAAGGGTCTCACGCTGAGCGACGATCTGGAGAAAAGCCTGGAGGAACGGGTCAACCTCTTCTACAATTTTGTGAAGGTGAGCTGCTTTATATGTGACTTTAGTCCTAGTTTGTTTCGGGGTGAATTTGGGTGTCATTTTGCCGCGCTTCATCCGTACAGCAAAAGAAGGAGCAGGGGGTGATCGACTCAGCCGATAAGGAAATCCTGGCTGAAGCGGAGCGGCTTGAGGTGAGGGCCATGGGGCCGCTGATTCTGAGCGAGCTCCTCTTCGACGAGAATATCCGCGAACAGATTAAGAAATACAAGCGCCACTTCCTTCGAGTGAGTCCTTCTGTGTCTTTGTATCGCTCCTTTTATTCAAAGCGCCTGTTCTTAGTGAATCTGACATGTTTACTGCTAGACCTGTAAACAGTGATGTAACGTATATAACATCTTCTGTATCTTCATCATTCTCAGTTCTGCCACAACGATAAAAAGACTCAGAAGTACCTCCTGGGAGGCATCGAGTGTCTGGTGAAGCTCCATCAGAGTCAGCTGCTGCCCCGCGTCCCCATCATTCTCAAAGACCTGTATGACGCCGACTTGCTCGAAGAAGACGTCATACTCGCTTGGGCTGAGAAGGTAGGAGTGAAGACGCACATCGACATCTTGTACTTTAATTTAATATCAATATAATAACAATTTAATATCTTGGCGACACGGTGGCTCGGTGGGTAGCACCGTCACCTCACAGCAAGAAGGTCCCGGGTTCGATCTCCAGGGCGGTCTGGGTCCTTTCTGTGTGGAGTCTGCATGTCCTCCTTGTGTCCATGTGGGTTTACGTTACATTTATGGCATTTGGCAGACACCCTTGTCCAGAGTGACTTGCATTTATCTCATTTATACATCTGAGCAGTTGAAGGTTAAGGGCCTTGCTCAGGGGCCCAACAGTGGCAGCTCGGTGGTGGTGGGGCTTGAACCCCCAACCTTCTATTCAGTAACCCAACACCTTAACCACTGAGCCGCCCCTACTCCAGGTACTCCGGTTTCCTCCCACAGTCCAAAGACATGCATGGTAGGTTGATTGGTGTCTCCAAAGTGGCCCTAGTGTGTGAGTGTGTGTGTGTGTGTGCGCGCCCGCCCTACGATGGATTGGTGCCCTGTCTATGGTTGTTCCTGCCTTGCGCCCTAAGCTGCCGGCTAGGCACCGGCTCTCCCGTGACCCTGAAAAGGAATAAGCGGTCAAGAAAATGAATGAATTTAATATCTTTATCTGAAGTACGACGTGTGGTGTTCCAGGTCTCCAAGAAGTACGTGTCGAAAGAACTGGCTAAGGAGATCCATGCCAAGGCTGAGCCCTTTGTGAAGTGGCTGAAGGAGGCAGAGGAGGAGAGCGAGGGCAGTGACGAGGAGGGAGAGGAAGATGAAGACAACGTGGAGGTAATAAGCGGTATAGATGTATGTGTGTATAAACGGTTAACATGTAGCCCTTTGGCGATTCGCTCATGCTCGGATGTTTTGCATCTCCTCACCAGGTGGTGTATTCCTCCTCTGCACGTGAGCTGAAGATGGAAACCAGAAAGCCAGAAAAGGCTGATAAAGAGGAGGAGGATATCGATATTGATGCCATTTAAAAAAAAATAATAATAATAACAAAGTAATGAAGCTGCCTCTTGATACTTTGCAGTGCTGCTCCTTGTTCAACCGTTTCTGCTCTTCAGCTGTAGGCCTGCGTCAGTGCTCTGCTAGAAAGCCTTATTTTAGTCACTATTTGAATCTGTTGCCAGTGTATTTATATGCATGAAATGCTTTGGGTTATAGGGTGCCTAATTCCTGACCCTCCCTCCCTTCCCCCACCCTGCCCTAATCCTCTTGTATTTTTGAGACTATTAAAGAATGTTTGCCATTGAATGTTTATGCTTCTGTTAACCTTTTTTTGCGATGAGTAAAGTTTGATTTTTGAAACCTGCAGCTGGTGAGGCTGAAATGCTCGTTTCCTGCATGCGCGCTGAAGCACGGGACGGGACGAGGCGTCGGCGAGAAAAACGCTCTCCGCGGCGCTACACCACTCTACATCAGCCTGGCGTCATTGCTTTATATCTTTATATCGGTGCAAATCAACAATACAGTGACGCAAAATCCGTGTGCACCTTGCACCAGTCTTTTATTAAAATCCAGAACATGTAGGACAGCAGGTAAACAATAAGTAATACTTTTAAACACTACAATATAATTTCACATAAGAAGGGTAAACATCTGCAATTTTTTTTTCCCCCTCAATTTTAGCCACAGCATAAAAGCATAAAATGTTTACAAGCAACATGTGTACCAAATAAATATATCTGCAATAACTACATCAAAAAAGTGTTTTTAATCATTTTTTTGTTACCTGTAAAAGGTAAGTCACAGTGGTTCTCCCCAGGTGGGGTCTTGTGTAAAATTGAGTCTAAAATTAGAAAATCAATACCACTAATTTACATTTTCACACATTAGTAGCTAAAGTATTTTGGCACATATCTTAAAAATATTAAAAGCATGTTTGGGGGGGGTATTGTGCAAAATGCAACCAGACTAAAACTCCCTTATACCTTCAAGTCCTGATTAGCTTGTGGTAATCTTAGTGCAACACGGAGGCAGATGAACTACCTGCTTTGTGGAAATAACACACAAAAATCATCCTGCCAGCATTACGAAAATAAATAAAACTACGTTAAAAGCGTGTAGCCATTGCACTTTACTGAATGAAAGAAATCCCAATGAATCTAACACAAAATATAAAAAGCAATGCGCAACAATGCCAACTCCCTTCCTCTAAACAGAACTATCACTTGTTAAACGTTCAATAAGTACAGAACACAGTCTCTCTCTCTTTTTTTTTTCTTAAGAAGATGAAAAAAAGTTATTTTAAAATGGTAGTTTTTTTTTAAGAATTCATTCTGCTATTATTATTTATTTATTATAATTTTTTTAAGTATACGGGGCCCAGGATTTCCGAAATGTTCAGAAAATGCTCAGGTTTGCCAGCAGAGGACACTGAATGCTTGGACTGTTTGCTTGTAGCTTCTCTTGTATTGCTCTACAGTTGCTAAACCTTGGCATGGCACCACTGGCATGGATTTCATTTGGTAAGAAGGGTAATCCTCCCCTCTTGCCCTGGTACCCATATTAACATCTCAGGTTTGAATGTAAATGTTTGGAAACTAACAAACGGTAAAAACTTGCTCTGAAGCACCAGAAGGTGGAGTAATGCTACATGCTTCCAAGAGCCTCACACTAGATACCTTAGTGTTACTGCAAGCTTCACTTTATCTAAACTGTAACGTAATAAAAGAGAAACACTGTTTTTTTTTTTCATTAAAGGCGTAATTCGTCCTGCAGTAGGGGCTGTGAAATCTCCCTGTTGGTTAGAGGCAAAGGGGGCAGTTGCCCCTGTGTCAACTGCTTCACGAATGTGACGAGGAACCCCAGGACGAGGCCGCTGCCCAGGACCGTGCCCACAGCCCAGGCATACGAGGGCTCCTTGGGTACAGGCGGAGGTACGGGTCTAGGTGTGAACGTCTCCACCAGCAGATCCCGCACACTCGGCAGGGAGCCGTTGTTAGGCAGCGCCTGAATGCCCAGAATACTACACATGAGAGGGTAGAGGTCCACTGAGCGCATCGAGGCCTTCGTGTAACCTGTACGGAACGACGGGCCACGGGCAACAAACACGGGGTGCATGCTGGGTAGGTGATTATCATACCCGTGGTTGCCCACTGTGAATAAGCAAACAGAACAGAATAACTGGTTTCAAATGAATATTCTTTCCAAAAATTCTTCAGCACATAAGAGCAGAGTTAACCCCATGTATACTCACACATAAAGAATCCAGTTCTGTTCTGTACGATCGTCCAGCCTTCTTTCACCTCGATAATGATCGGCATAATTCTGGCGTTGTGTTTGTAGTGGAAATGATCAGGAATGTCTTCTCGCTTGTACACAACCATGTTAGGATTTGCATTCTCCAGCAAATTATACACCTCATCAAATTTACCTTTGGAAAAGTAAAACAACAATCACTACAGAGGTATTCATCTACAGGGGCTAGACAATGAAAGTGAAACACCTGTCATTTTAGACCACAATAATTTATTAGTATGGTGTAGGGCCTCCTTTTGCGGCCAATACAGCGTC
>JAOTRJ010000036.1:2260395-2273442 GCA_028564905.1 Leptodoras praelongus | reverse complement strand
CTACAATGTAAATAGTCATGAAAATAAAGAAAACGCATTGAATGAGAAGGTGTGTCCAAACTTTTGGCCTGTACTGTTATAGGCTTACTTGATTTTGAGTTATTGAGGTTTGGATTAAACCTTTTCAATTCAAAGGACCAGTTAAAACATCTAATAATTATAAGAACTCCAAAATGTTTCCACTACTAAAAATGAATTTGAAAACAAGATCACAATTTACCATGCAATGCTGAATATGAGTTCCCATACCCAACTCTAAGACTAGTGCTAGTCAGATTATTCATTCATTCCTTCATTAATCTGCCTTCTGCTTTCCTGGCTGGAGTAACTGTGCAGTTTATTGCACAACTGATATTTGATTATATACATCCAGTGCACGTTGGTCTACGTACATACCAATGTAAATGAATATACACTCAAACTTCATTGCTTTACCAGAAGAACGGTAGAATGAAGTTGATTCTGGGAAACCACTAGATGTCCTCGTACTTTTAAAAAAGAAGCGGATCAGTGCAAGTCTGAGTTCATGGACGGTTGCTTGCAAGCATTGAACACTTCCTTTATAACAGAACCAGGTCCTCTCTTTCACTTCTCTTTCCCCTCCTCTAAGTTAACTTCTCACATCTTTCACCTGCAGGTGTTCTCTACCCATTAAATATCTGCTACCTACAGGAGTTGAAGGCTGTAAAACTAGTTCTCCGTTGTTGCAGATGGGAAAGTGGAGAGATATCTGAAACAAGACTTTTTTTTAAAGATGACATGCAGAGAAAACATGGAAGTGAGAGAGCCTACGGGAAAAAGAGAGTGGTGGGTGAGTGTGACGCAAAGCATGAAGAGAGAAAAACAGCACCTGCTCTGCAATTGCAGTCCCTGCAATGTGACCCCTGAATGTCAGCTGCTCAGCTACTGAGTTACTATATTGGCAGACGGACGAGTCAGCTCTCGACAGCAGGCAGCACCTCGTTCATCATGCACTATAGGATCCTAAAGCTATCAGAACTATAGCGGCACAAAAATAGACAGCCAAAACATCACCCCTTTAACTGACTAAATCTACACTATGATTAATGTTCTTCATTAATCACATGCTAATTTAGTGTCAAATGAGTTTGCCATTTTACTGCTACTGTTACAGTATCAGTAGATCTTATGGTCCTGGAAGAACCAATCTAAGATTCTGTAATGTACTTTCATGTAGAGTCTGATCGTTGTGCTGTATTTTTTTTTTATATATTTTCTGCATTTGCTGCATATCAATGCAGTTTTCAAAAGTGCAAGATCGTTGTAAACTAACAAAATAAAATTATTATGAGCTATTGAAACAAAGTGTTTCCTTTTGAAAGCTATTGACTTGATGCCTTAAGCAGCCATAGTTCTATTTTAGGGTGTGGAAAAACTTCAGCTGAAGGTTTTAAATTAGGAAATGAAGACAATAACCCAGCCTCCTAACTGCTCATCAGACGATGAATAGGCCTCTTTAAATTCTATCCTCTTCAAGGGTAGGTGTGTGTGAGTCAGTCAGTGAGTGTGAAAGAGAGAGAGAGAGAGAGAGAGACAGACAGACAGACAGAGACAGAGAGAGAGAGAGAGGAAGAGACAGAGAGCTAGTAGAGTGGTCTGATCAAATTAGAAATCTGAAAAGGTTCTCAGTCACGCCATGAATTGTGTAGACACCAGGAAGAAGCTTATGTGTTATGGTCTTTTGGTTTTAGGAGACACTAAAGACACACATGCGAAACCACTCACAGGCACTCAACCTATATGATATATTCACGACACATGCCCTTCATTTACTTGCCTTTGCTGAGGCTCTGCTTTTGCTCCCTATAGCAACAAATCCAACTAGCAAATTTCAAACGGTGATGGTAGTATCCTAAGGGGAAAGTGGTTAAGTATACATAAAAAGACCTAAAGATTAGTAATAAATTCCAAACTACTGTGCAATATACCATGCAGGAAAGGGTTTCATATTCAATGAGAACATAAAGCATTTGACACACAACTGCACTTGCTGACATTCATGTTCCTGAGAGCTAGGTTTGGTTTCTGTAGCATTACTCACGATTTCCATGCATGAATCGCCTGCCAGCAACTGGGAAACTTTGGCCTTAGTGGTGCTTAATTCAACCCATCTGTGTGAACATACCACTCCGAGGATGATGCATTGGCCACTGAGCAGAGCTTCTTGAAGTGAAGGGGGGAAAATCAGTCCAAGACATCATTTTCTCAACCCGGGAACATCTCAATAAGCCTTTCCCAGAGTGACTCTGTAACACA
This sequence comes from Leptodoras praelongus, assembly GCA_028564905.1. Taxonomy (NCBI): domain Eukaryota; kingdom Metazoa; phylum Chordata; class Actinopteri; order Siluriformes; family Doradidae; genus Leptodoras; species Leptodoras praelongus. The sequence goes on along the minus strand of JAOTRJ010000036.1, from coordinate 2,271,165 downwards.
CGTTTTGGAAACAATGTAATGTATATGCCATGTTGATTGTGCACAAGCTTCAGTTAAATGTTTTCATATCCTTAAAATGGACTTGAAAGTCTCAGTCTAATCCTGCCCTGAGCTCATGCTTGACTTTAGTATGATAGATAGCGCCTGGAGGACTGGTTCTGACATTTTAATATTAATTAGGATTCAGCGCAACTCTGGTATGGATAATTTGGAATGATTTCACAGATTTATTGCAGGAAATGTCCCCTCCCAAAAATTTCACATCCAACTAGACATGAATGTGAGCCATTCTGTGCTTTTCATTAAAAACCAGGCTCCTGGGAGAAAGAAAAACAATATTTTATATCCAGATTTAATTAGACATCATGCCACACTCTAAACCATGTTTTTTCAGTCTTTTATTTGAAATAAATATAAGGCTAAGCCTTCTATCATACTGACTTTGCCATACAAGAAATGGCAGTCACAATTAGTATTGCTTTACTATAACCATAACATTCAGACCAGTAGTTTCGAGTCCAATCTAGACCTCTTTCTAGCCAGACATAAACATCTAACAGATATAAATCCACAAATCTATTTTTCTCAGGGTAAACCTATTTGCAGAACAGGTGGTATTTTTAAAAAGCAGATTTTTTTTAGATTAACTACTTAAAAAGTCTAAACTGATCTTGAGATATTTGCTTTGACTGATTTTCTGTTGGAAAATTCCATCTGGGTGACTAAGAAACCTTACTTATGGAAATTCATTGAGATTAGAAGGTTTGGTTAAATGACAATCTCCTGGTGAATGGACATTTGTAAGAGAGTCTAGGAATGTGGTAATCAGTTTGAGCTAAAATAAATAAAGTGCCGGCTCCAAAAGTAATTCACTTTCCTGTAAGCAGTGACCTTGCCTCTTTTAAGAAAGGAATACCACAGCAGAGCGTAACAAATCAAAACAAACAATCTGGATTTAAGCCAAACACTTTTTTTGCCCGCTATTGCAAGAGTGGGCCAGCAAGTTCAGGAAATCTCCAGGAAAGCCAGGAGTATTAGACTCCAGGCCTTGGCCGGATGTGCCTAAGCTTGGGGTTCAGGGCTTCTTTTTTACCCCTCCAGCTGACAGGGAGAAATAAAGAGAGAGAGAGAGAGAGAGAGAGAGAGAGAGAGAGAGAGAGATCAACAAGGTAGTCAAAAATGTGTTCATTCTTAAAACTGAAGTCTCTGTTCCAACCATTCTTGTATCCTTATTGGCATGCCTTCACACCATGCCTCAGCTCCTATCCCCGTGTAATGTCTGGGCCTTCAAGCCCCATCTTTCACAAATTAAGCATTCATTTTTTTAAGGAACTACTTGGCAGCGCCATAGAGCCTGTGAACACTGGGCAGGAATATACCCTAAATGGGACACAAATCACAGACTAGTGGGTTACAGACACATGGAGCACATGTAAAACTCCACACAGGCAGTAACCTGAGCTCAGGATCAAACTCCAGACTGTGGCGATATGAGGAGCTATAACAATCCTATCTGCCCCCTTGCAACTATAATTAAAATTCTAACTAGCCTTAACTGTTTACAATGCTTTATGTTGGAGCCTGAAACAGTGAGCCGTTCCACTCCACAGTCCCACCAGACTGTCCTTTCCTGACCCAACTTATCCAGTTGCCGCTGTAAGTCAAGACCGGGTGGGTCCTTATTATTATCTCTTAGCTCTGGATTTTATCAGCATGAACGTCGTGCAATACAGGAAAACTAAACCTGGTTTGGATTTCTAGGCTATGCTCGGATCATATTAGAATAACAAGGCTGACATTAGCAGCACACCCAAAGTGGACCTGGGGCAAAGAAAACACAGCATAAGGAGGTATACTTTTTGAAACATTGTTGTATACGTTCAGTGCCAAATAAAACAGCTAGTGAATTACATTAGATGTGATTCAGCATTTCTCTTGTATAGCGTAAAATAAACGTGTAGGCTTTATCTTCATCAATCTCCATCATGGAAAATTTATTATCATATGTCTACTTGTAGCTGCAATGAACAATCCTTATCCAGTATGCCCATGAATGCTGCAGTAAAATACACGAAACCTGTTAAAAGTCACTTGTAACACTGGAAACAGCACTCTGTGAAGTAAGGAAAATGCCTTCCCTCCAGCTCCCATTCTCATAACAACAGAGCTATAATTACACTCAATTAGCTCATCAACTTTAGACTGGGTTAAGTGGTATTTACTCAACACTGCCTAATTGTTTGGCAGATGGTATGTGTGGTAAATAGAGGGGTAGAGGATTGTTTGTTGTTCGAACATTTGGGATAGGTTCGCTAAGGTTGCACTGAGGATTACCTGAGCTAATGATGTGGTGCCTTAGGGCAGGGAAGTGAGGCTTGAGAATTCCACTCAGTGGGGGTCCCTCCTCCCTGTGCTCCAGGCCACACAGCCCTCTCTACATGGTGGGGGAAAATGTGTATCAGCAGACAGAATAAAAGAGCAATTCTATAGCATACATACATGTATTTAACACATTTATTATATATACATATAAGCAGGCCAGAGATAGGATTTACTATCAGTAATACAACCATCACTAGATTTAAAGTGTTCCTAGGTACAGCTTTTGTTACTGATGTTGCTTTTTAGTTCTGCATTACTGTGTCAGTCCTAAAAATAAAATAATTTCATATTAAATTAAATGTTACACAATAACGTTTGTGTGTCAGTAACGAAAGCAACACGTTACATAACAGAGCACTTTTCAGACAAAACACATGATGAACGCTGCTAGGTTTTACATGCAAAAAAAGAAGTAAGTGTGACAGTCAAAGTCTGCAGAAGAGCTGTAGCAGATTCTTCAAGACACTCAGTAAAACATAAAAGCTCATATCCATATAAAAACTGCACATATTTCAACTAGGAACACGGTTTAAAACAAAGGCACACCGAATATTTCTTCTTTTAGTTTATTACTGTTTACTGCACTTTATTTAGTAGTGTTTTCTTTAATGTAGAAACATCTTCAGTATTTTCGAAGGCATCTTTGCTCTACAGCGAATCTTTGCATGTGCCTAAGACTTCTGCATTATACTGTACAGTAATGAGCTGGTGAGTTTTACTGAGCATCTTGGAGAATCTATCATAGTTCTTCTGGAGACTTTGACCTTCACACTTACTTCTTCATTTTTGCATGCAAAACTCAGCAGCCTTTGTTATGTTTTTTGTCTGAAAAGTGCTCTGTTCATCAATATCATGAATATAATGTACCCTATATACACTGCAGCTTTACTCTAAAAGTTAATGAGAGTAGTCCGTTGGTCATTACACTGGTTAGTAGAAATATAATCAGCCTATTAAGACATCATGTCATGGCAGAATTGAATTGTACAGGTATTCCTCAGTGTACTGCATATCCCATAAACCTGTGCTTCAGGGAATCTGTAACAAAAATGATGGAAGAGTTAGTGAACAAACTAAGATTATAAGATTTTATTTCTAGTGAGAAATAGCTGAATATTTGGTCTATGTTCCCCAGTCATGCTTTTCCGTCTTACCAAGCAGCCATTTTGGGTTGCTGACCAGTAACGTATGTCAGTAGCTTGTCAGCATGGTGATGTACGCTGCCTTTGAAGTCTGTTTCAAAAATCTTATTTCTTTACCTTCATGACCAGGATTCCATATTCAGTTTAATAATGTTTTTTATGTTCCATGTCGCTCACTATCTTATTATTTATTCCTTACCTCCTAACTCCCAAAGGTTTTTGAGTCAGCATCACATCTTGCAGGATTTCATTCACTGTATCTTTTTACATGCACTGAGCAGCACAAGCTATAATGTTACATGGCTTCTGTTCATGGATGATGAAACAAAGTAAATTAACCCTTTGAGAATAGGGTTCTTTCAACATAAAACCTCATTATTCTGATCTGTAGCTAGGGATGGACATTTATCTAGCTGGCATGGTAATGCAGGAATTTGTTGCCCGTGTGTTGCATTCCGTTTGGACTAAGAATCTAATTTAATGAAGTTAATGTGTTCAAAACAGATACAAATAGTGATACAGATGCATACTGTTAGTTTGTTTTTGATTTACAAATATAGATGCACTTACAGCATGCTTAGTAACTATGTAGTCAGGATTGCAGTGTTTTTTTTGTTTTTTTTTTTTATCATAAAATTTTGAACAGAACATGCTGCAGGTAGAGATAAGGAAAAATAGCTTTCTGAGTGGGATTTAAACAACGTCCTGCAGAATTTACAGTCCACACACTAATGGAGATATTTGAAGCATTAAACAGATACAGATAGTGGCAAAAGATTAACATTTGAATAGGACCAGCCTGGCTAGAAACTAAATGACGGTTTAGTACCCGAAAGGGTCTTACATACTAAATTATGAATGTAAGCTTTGTTACAAAGAAGTATAAGGTAGAAGATAAGCTATTTACTGAGGACACACTGACAGCTGTGAGCCTGACGGTGTTTCCAGATAGCTCTGCAGCTGTCCTACTTGGTCAGAGTGGATTGGCTCACTGATCCACTACTAACTGGACAGATCCGGACCGGACACATCACCTGCTCTGTCCTACATGGGGCACAGCCTGGCATAGGAGGAGTGGAGGAGTGAGGCCTGCGTTAGGGAGAGTGTGGGATCTGAGATCTGCTGATTTTGCTCTTCCATACTGCAGACCTCAGTTATTATTTGCACAATATTTACTACACAGTATTACACTATTTACAGGCCAGGGAAGACATGAATGTATAGCAGTAGCAGTGGCAGGTAGCAGGGTTACAGACTGGTAAAGCTTTCTGCCTGTGCAGTACAGCAGGCCATTCTGCCCTCTATGCACCATGATTTGCAAGATTCAGTATTTAGATTTTGTTAGTCAGCAAATTCATCTTATTATACATTTTGATGACAGCAAAATAACAGGATATTTTTTCCCTTAGTTTAGCCTCTACGGAAATGTAATAACCAAACATGGAATCTCCCTTACCCTTTTCTCACCACACCTTTTGTACTCATCTGAACTGACATAGCTTCAAGTCATTGGCCCACTGTGTCCTGTGAGTCCGGATGGATAAACCTGTTATATAAATTTCTGCTAAGCACAAAGCTGGAAACTAAGCAAGGGATCAATGAGCTTTCATCCTATCCTATATGGAATGTAATCTGTTATAGCCAGTTGGGTGCACACTGATTAGGTTATTAGGTTAGACATATATAATCCAATACAGAGATGTTTTAAGGTGTATGTTTTATAATGTCTAATGCACAGTTAACACTTTGCAAACTCATAGTGCCGGAATAGATCAATGAGTTTGGAAAATAAAAAAAGGGTATCACTCTGGCCTTCTGGAAAATGAGTTGTTACGTGTGCTGACAGACAAACATGCAGCATGTGTGTACCCCACAGAAGTGTGGGTGGCTTAGCACAGGCTTAAGGGAGGGGACATCTCTAGTTAAGGCTGATGAACTGTGTGTTTGTGAAGATTGTGCTTTAGAACTTGAGATGACTGAGGTTGGTATGGGGAACTATCATCTAACTGCCCTTCAGAAGGACATGGGAAGGGTGAAAAGGAGAGCGGGAGGAGGCAGGTATGACAAAAATGCTGATGTGCCAAGGCCACAAGGGTAAGATGAGAACAGTGTGGTACAGCATAAATGCAGTTGGCACCATGTGTAGCGGATGAGCTGGTTCTCAGTGTCTCACACCGTCCCTTCTATATCACTTCATTTTAAGCACTCCATGGGAATCTTTATGTGTTACAACTTTAATAACAAACAAAGTGACTTTTAAACTGATTATTAATGCATCCTGATGTATGTTTGTTACCGTAAACCCTCAGATTTTTCCCTGAAACTTTCCAACATTGTTTAAAAAATGGAGAATTCTCAAGCATATAATCTAAACACATGCCAAAACTTGATCGTTTCTCAAATAAGTCAAGTGACTTAAAATCCATGTGAATATTTCAGCTTTCTTCACCAATATTAATATTTTAGGGTGTCAATATGAGAAGCATTTGCCCATTTGCCAGACTGGACCCCACATGGTTCACCTTAAGCTGAGGGTTTATATATCCAAAACCAGACACCACAATAACTGCTCAACAGCTAACCCTTGACCCCAAATCATGCTAATACTTCCTCTTCCTTATGACAACAACCCTCAGCCCCTCAAAGCCGCTACAGAGGTGAGTTAAGGGAATTCCATAAACCTTACATTACAGCGTTGATGCCCGCACACCAGACACGTAGCTTCATTTCATGCGGGTGTGTGAAATGCATGATATTCTGTCTAGGAGAGAACAGCAGTGTATTGATTTGCTTGAATAATGCTCTGGGCTATTTTCATCCCCACTCCGGCGGCTGTCCTTCCTGATTTGATCCCCTAGGCAACCGATGTGGTCATTCCTTCCAGAAAATGGAGAGCTGTATGTAACCAAACACCAGCAGGGCCCCTGAAGAACTGGGGAGAGTGAGACAGAGAGAGAGAGAGAGAGAGAGAGAGAGAGACAGAGAGGGAAAGAGAGACGGAGAGAGACGGAGAGAGGGAGGGAGGTTATGGATACTTCTATATAGGAATAAAAAGGGAAGATGGTGTATTCACCATACAGTCATACAGACTTGCTTTGCCTTTCTGTGCAATATTCTGACAAGGTCTCATGCTGCACATTTATATCAAACTGTACATCTTAATTTGTACAAAAAGTTGCAATGATTAAGGTTAGGGTAAAGTATGTGGTTAGTGTTTGCATGTTGTCATTCACAGGAACTGAAACTACATTGTCACACGACTGATATTAATTATCATATGACCACAGTTAGTTGAAATACATTGAAATAAATAAATAAGCTTTGGTTAACTTCACCACAACGATGACTCTCATCATCGCTTGCCCAGTCAAACTCTTCACCACTAACCCCCCTCCCCACCCATCTCTTCCCACACTTCTCCGCAATAATTTCATCTCTCCTTTCCTTTTATCTACTTCAGTCTCTGGTCTCTCCCTCCTTCCCCATCAGGCTCCTTCCTTTCTCACCACTGCTTTTCACCTTTTTTCTTTCTTCCTCTTTCTCTCCCTCTGTCCCATTTCCTTCACACAGTCTGTGCCCTGCTTTGTAAGCCACCTTGAAACCCAAGCTGCCTCAAATAGCAACATCTTTCAGCAGCAGGCCCTTGCTAAAGCATTAGCTGCAACTCGATCTGGCCCTCAAACAGAGCTTTGTTATTGGGTAAATAAAGGGCAGCTGGAGAGCTGAAGGAATGAATATCTGAGCCTCCTACAGAGGGCACTAAAGGAGTGGGAATTTACATACTGGTGTTTTGAAATGCTACAGACTGATATAATACACTTGGTACATACTTGCTATGGAGCTGAACATCAACATGATATTTGTGTTGTTTTTGCATTTCAGATCTACCTGGAAGCTGGTATGTGGGGGGGATTCTCTCCTAACCATCATATTGTTGGAGGTTTGCCGTGCTCAATGAGCCATTAATATCATAACAAAGATAGAGATCAGTCCCATCTGATTCTGTTCTGAGTTCTCCCATAGTGGAGCATCCCAGAGCAGGGAGTGCCAACACTCTCTCAGGTGATCAATGTTAAAAAATTAGAGCAGTGCAGGAAACTCATACAACCCTGAATATGCCATGGAAAAGAAAAGCAATATGCATTAGAGTAAAAGTTGGGACAGTGAGACGGTGGTGCTGTAAAATATTGTAGAGATTTGTGTTGAAAAGTGAGGAGTGAGGAGGAGTGTCAGTGACCAAGGGAGAGTGTTTTGTAGCTTTGGGAGAGAGAGGTGCTCCCAGCAGGGCAGCTACAGGTCCTCTCTCACATGTGTTCTGCATCAAGGCAATCAAAGGCTAAGTCCCCCCCTGCAGCCAGACCTGCCCTGCTGTAAAGAGCCATCAAACGAAAGTGTGACAGACTGAAGGGCCTGTAATGGGTATATAAGGGGAGAGGGTCCCGACACACACAGACACACACAATTATAGACATGCATACAGACATAAAATAGCGGAGTTTGTCTTCTCTCACTCTCACTCTCGAGTGAAGGCAGAGGGCAGACCCGCTGCTGTAGGAAGAGGGGGAGAAAAGGCCCCGAAGTTCTCCCTGCTGACTGGCCTTTTGTGATTGCCCAGAGTAATTAGTCAAAGTGTCTGTGCGGAGTAAAAACAGCAGGCAGCTCATTCTCATTTACCCAGCTCTACAAATGGCCAAAAAAACATCTACGCCTTGCTCTTTTAGGTAAAGCCATACTACACAGACAGCAGCCGGTGTTATAAAGTCTGACCTTACAACAGACTGCTCCATTAGCAGCAGCAACTGCTGTCATCTGCTGCCAGTGTAGTCCATTATGCTTCATATTCCTCTTGAAGCAATATGTAACCACTGTAGACTGGACTAGTAAGAAACTACTTACAACTAGTATAGGTTAGAGCAGTTCTGCATTATTTATTATCATTTGAAAAAAAATTTAATGTTGTCTTTAATACATTGTACTATAAGTATACTGTTTTTCCTAAATGACAGGTTTATTTAATTCAACGATATAGTATACCATTTTTCACACTGACACTTCTACTAATACAGTCCAACTGGTGGGTCTCTCAGCCTGAAAGCCAGTGGTGTATAGGTGATGGGGTAAGAGTGGGGTTATGGCTTTCGCTGGGCAGGGTTGGGCTGGGCTTTGGCTGTAATGTGAGGGCTGAGTGCCACACCTGCTGGGTAATCTGTCATTACAGCTGGGGGACAGATCTCAGCTGCCCCCGCTAATCACCCCTCCCATGCTATCCCCTCCCTGAAAACACCTCCCACATTCCACATGCAGCTCCACTTACAGGCCTAGGTGTGTGTTAATGTGTAGGCCAGCACAGTAACATAAACTTTACACACTTTCATGGATGTGGGCCTAAGTTTATTTACATGTATTCTAGACACATGAACCCATACAATAGTGCACGTAAGGTTGTATGTTTGCGTTGGCACTTGTAATGAACTTCCACTTAGAAATAAAAAAAAAAACGTAAATAAAATCCCCTGAAAAAAATTGATCAAATGCAATCAGCAGCAAATACACATTTTCCAGTTTCCTTGTCGCACATTACACAGGAGCTCTGTAGTGCTTAGACTAGTGACAGAGGTTAAGCTCATTTGTCTGTCAGCAACAGGAAGTTTTGATGGGGTCATTTCCTCTACTACTCCTCAGTGTTGATGGATCTGGATTTGTTGAGATTCTACAGATCTGATCTCAGCAGTGAAAGACGGTTGGAAAGATGATGTAACTGAAGGATTTGTCCCAAGTCGTCCTAAAAAATGTGTTTCGAATTATACAAGTGTAAGAAACTTGTATCTACTCGGAAGATCTGAGTGTTGAGGCATCTATTGTGCCTTAGGACTGACCTAATTAATTGCAGTTACCTGACTGAATCAGCAATTCAGATCAGGTTCCTCATATCATAAAGATCTTCACATCAGCAGATATATCTATCATCTGGGTTTTACCACATACCTCAAGGCCACTTGACTATGTGTGCATTCTCACAAATAAATTTGCTCTTAGTCCTAATTATATGTTATTACCCTCAGGAGCACCTGTACACCTGCTCAATAATGCAATTGGTGTGGTATGTGATAGCAGTGCAATACATAAGATCAGACAGATCCAGGCCAGAATGTTTAATCCACCATAATCATTTACTTATTATACAAATATTATGATATTATTAGTTGTATGGATGGATTACTATATATTTGATGCATTCTGTGTTTACAAGATTTGCTAATAAGTTAATATATAACAAATATATAATTGTATAAATGCCTAAGCTTGAATATAGAGGATATAAAAAAGGGTGAAGGATGAAGGCTGTGAGCATGTTGCCTGCCTAGTTGACTGACAGCTTGTATTCTAGGTCTTAGAAGAAGCTGTTTGGAGTAAAGGAGCTACCTGGTGACCTAACTGCTCCCTCAGTTGGTAAGTGACCACATCTCCTGAGGCATTTGTAATGAGAAACAGCAGCTATTGCCCCTCTAAAGACCTGGATGGAAACTTGATCTGGCTGCTTCCAGCTGCAGTGGATTTTGTGTAGTGGGGGAAGGTGACGTTTTTGGGAGTACAGGAGGGACACTGGGGCAAAAAGTGTGACAACTGTGAGTGAAAAATACCAGTGCAAAATCCGGAACAACAGGGATATTACGAAGTGGTGGATAGTTATAGGTGAAGAGGAAAGGATTACATAAATAACAATGCAACAGTATATATGATCCACATATAACACCACATATAATTTGAATAAAATCCAACTCACTGTTCGGTATCAATGTTGTTATCCCCACAGATTCTAATGCAACAGGGTGCCAAATGCCTCTGACCTTGGATTGAAATAAACTCAGCCCAGTATGGAATGGTAACCCCCACTCCCCCCTGCCTTCCTGCATTCTCACCTCTCCTCCCCCACCTGCAAACAGTCCCCTGGCACATGCTCCTGATCCAGTGTTTACATGATCGCTTCCATTGCGATGGCAATGCCTCCAGGACAAGAGTGATAGAGTGAGCTCCTTCTGGTCAGGTATAAACAAAGGCACAGATTCACATACCAGTATGTATGTCACCAATCAGGCATAACATTAAGACCACCCCCGTTTCTCTAAACTCGTTGTCCATTTTCTCAGTTCCACTTACCATATAGCTGTACTTTGTAGTTCTACAATTACAGACTGTAGTCCATCTGTTTCTCTACACACTTTGTTAGTCCCCTTTACTCTGTTCT
>JAOTRJ010000036.1:2242037-2256419 GCA_028564905.1 Leptodoras praelongus | reverse complement strand
AAAAAAAATGGTAGCTTTACCCTAACTAGATTTATAGGGAAACTGAGGAACCTAAAAGTGAGGGATAGAGTGAAAAAACAAGAACAGAACATTTCTTTTCATATTTGGCACATGTGTATTATATGCCATTTTGTTCTTGATGTATCAAATGATTCATATCATTTCTTAAACATTACTACGGATCAAAAAGCAATCAGCTTTTAATAAATGTGATCTTACATTCTAGCGCTTTCTCCCAGAACACCTGCGAGCTCCACACATACTTAGGTTCCCAAATCATTTGTTTGATACTGACTCATTGACTCATATTGACTCATCATCCGTATGAGGGTTTTAAAAGCACCTTTTCTATGTTAAATATACAATCTCACTAATAAAGTACATGGACTGAAGAACGAAAAGTAAACACCTGCGAGGAACTTGGCCCGTCGCCAGGTCTGAGGCTCACTAGGGCAGAAGATTCACTGTGCCAGTAACTGCAAAAAAACGGAGCGTGCACACTTCTCAGCACTGAAGCATCAGCAGCAGCCCCTATCCACACACACACACACACACACACGGATAAGATAAGGGTTCCCACATTCAGAGACGGTGAAGGAAAACCTACTGTATGCACCTTTACAAATTCTTTATACGCTACTTCTAGTTAACTTGTGTGAGGAGGGAGACAAATGAGGGATAGGTGTTGATGTAGGATCTGCAGCTCTGTCCCTTTGCCCATCTCTTATCCATCTCTCTATCTTTCCATCATCCATCTATCATTTGAAAGCTTGGCTGTCAGTAGAGCATTAGACTTGCAAACACAACACAACTCAAAGCTCTTGGCTCACATAAAGACCCCTCACTGAGCAACACTGAGGCTTGTTTGAAAGTAATTACAAGAGACAACAAGAACCACAAAGAGCTCTTTATCCACAGTTTGTGTGTGTGTCTGTGTGTGTCTGTGTGTGTGTGTGTATGTGAACACAATAATATATGATACTAAAGTAATGCATACTGTAATATACACGACACTGCCTTCTGATGTATATGACGGATTGTGGATTTAAACTCAGACAATAGACAGATATGGTGTTTAACATTTAATTCTAATGCTGTATTCATTTACTAAACAATCAGTGAAATAAAAAATTACAAGTACAATTACTTGTAGTTAGTAGTATGGTACTATTTGCATAACCATTAAGCAACCCAAATTCCTTGGGTCAAATAATAGCACCATCTAAAGAAAGCTTCTTTTATTAGAAAGGAAAATATTAAAGCGATACAGTCAACTCTGGAATTATTCATGCCGTTAACAAGAATGAGTGAAAATGATTGTTTAACCTTACAATAGTGTGCAAACCTCAGAGACCACCATTTTCTTTTAAATCAAATAGCCATATTATTAATTATTTGGTGGCAAACAACAATGATGGGAAAATATTCTACTCTACGTGAATTCCATTTTCAGTCAAACCGCCATGGAGTATTTTCTTTTTTATTACAAATAACATATTTACAGAGTTCATGCTGCTTGAAACTTCTTCGCTTTCTTCATAAGTTCATATGAAATGTATTTGTTTAAGATTGCTCTCATTTCACTGGAATATTTGTCTTTGTCATGCATAGCCAGAGGGGAAAAGCAGCTTTAGACGTAAAGGAGACAGATGGTAGTTGACCTTCACTAGTCAGATAACTGATATGAGAAATTAGTCTACACTTAAAGGTATCATTGAGCACAATCAGGCCCATGTTTTAAACTAAAGTCCGGAGGAATTGACAATTTGCCAGCAAGAAATGCACAAACACAATATCTAGAGGCTCTTCTGAAGACTGATGGCATCATAAATTCAGTAAGTAGGACAAAACCAGGTTGATGCTGCTGGGATTTGAGAACACATAGAACTTTCAACAAGACGTCGACATCTAAACGTGCACAGAAATGGTTGCAGGGCCATCTCACTGCAAAGCTGTACAGGGAAATTCACAATACTGTTATTCTCTCAATATGCTTTAATAAATGTTAAATGTTCATTTTAAACACAGAGAAATTGTAGTGCTAAATTCTGTGTTGAAAATGTGTTAAAATACTGTAAAACCATTTAACATCCCTATGTGAATAAGCTCAAAGTACCATTTATTGCATGTGTTGTTCTTTTTTTTTGCATATTCATGCTGATAAATAATAAAAGTATTATACTGTAATTTTAAAAAGTATTTATATCCATTCATTCATCTTCAGTAAATGCTAATCCCATTCAGGGTCACAGTGAGTCCAGAGTCTAGCCCGGAAACATTAGGCATGAGGTGGGAGACTATTGGTTTAGTTTATTGATTCAAATATAATAGATGATATAACCGAGTGTTAGTCTATCGGTGATGTGAGTTGATGTGAGGTGAGCTGGTGATATGATGAAGCTGTACTGTGAGAGCGTGTGTTGTTGACAGTACACAGGGCAAAGACACACCCTGTACTGAGGGGCCTGGGAATGGAACGTTTGTTGGCACTACAAAACACAGCATTGTCATCAAACCAAAAGGTGACCTACCAAGAGGGAGGGGTATAGAATTAAGATGTTCTAGCTTGATTTTTATCAGAATAATTATTTAGATACGTTGTAGACCTGAATTAATGTGGACTACTATAAGTGTATTTTACTAACTAATAGCTTATATAATGCAATCTGCCGAATTAATTACTGATTTACAATTACAGCTGAGCAAACACATGAATATACCGTGAACTATGATTAGATTAATATTATATTTTGCATGTGTTGGTGTTGGTGTTCAGGTCTTTACACTAAAGGACCTGTTTATGGAAATACTACAGAAGGAGCTTTTAAAGAAGAAAAACCAATTATAACAAGGAGGTGATGCTTGACAAATGCCCTAGAAAGCACAATGAGAGATAACGATTAGTCCTAGCAGTCAGAAGGGTAATCTTTCTAAAAAAACAAATGCTCATTCTTCCAGGTAACATAGTCATTCACAATTGTCAATCTCACGGAGAGAGAGAGAGAGAGAGAGAGAGGGAGAGAGAGAGAGAGAGAGAGAGCGAGAGAGGGAGAGAGAGAGAGAGAGAGAGAGAGAGAGAGAGAGAGAGCGAGCACTAAAGTAGGACTTTCCCTCCAGCAGTAAGTGACAGCTAGATTACACACATGCCTACTCTACACACTCTGAATCAAAAGTCATAGTATTAAGCTGACAGGATTTTTTTTGGGAGGGGCTGGTTGTTGTCTTATTGTACACACTTCATATAAGCAGTGGACCTGCTAACATGTCATATTTTGTGATTAAGCAAGTGGTATTGACAATGTGTTATTAGTCAACAAAAGACAGAACAGTCCAGCAGATTAGCCCTCATGACCATGACAACTAAACAAAACAATAGGTTGGATGGAGAAGGAGCCATCTGCCTTTCATGAAGAAAAGACATTTTATACTGACAGTTCATTACTAAATAATTATTGCCATGCTTATATGTCTATATTCAGAATCTTATGTATTTACTAAGGCAACTTTTACCAAATTTCCAATTTTATGGTCCAATTTTATAAATGATCCATAACTGTAACTCAAAGGAGAGGGCAGTGATTATTATAAAGACCTTACCTTTGCTGTTTTGCTTACATTCCATCTGAAACTCAGCGTTGCTTTTGAATCAGCGGCATTTTGCACATTGATTGCTCAGATAACATTCTGACACTACATGAGAAACAGAGAAAGAAAAAAAAAACCCTCAAGACTGGTCAAACCAGACATAGGGGAAACTGACAAAGACAACACACACACACACACACCATCATGTTCAAAGAGCTGAGCTATGGGTTTCTCAATGTGTTTACTATCAAGCTTCGTGCAAGACGCTCCTGTTGCATTTCTGCCTCATTCACAAGCCCGCTAGTTATCATCCATGTTGGCTCATCTATGCTTTGTGAAGAAGGGGCTTTGTTGTGGGTGAACAGGGGCAGGTGTTTAGTTGTAGCCCTCAGGCCCAGGTTCAGATGGATGGGGAACATATGGAGAAAAGGGTGAAGGTTGCACTGGGGTTGGGGACGGTCGTGGCTCTGTGCTGGCCGGACCACAAAGAGCCCATTCATGGCTGTAGTGTTGGACATGTGGATATGCCAATAGCAATATAACAGACACTCACATTGCAGAAGAAGAGAAAAATATCACTGTCCAGCATGAACATACATATGAATGATTTGGCAACAGCTGTGAAGAACACATGCAGGCACATATAAAACCTCTGTACAAAAAAACAACTGCAGGCAATAACAGTAGAGGACTATCCCAATGGATAATAAAAAGAAAAGCAGGAAAAGCTGACTTTATGAAAAGAGCTAAGTTGCATTATCAGTTATATTCAATATCCATCTTGATAGCCTACATTTCATACTCTGTTTAAACATAGATTTGCCTGGCTTCCTGGTTCTTTCTCTCCGTCTTTCTCTTTCTCTCTCTTCATAGAACCAGCTCATTTTGACAAATTTATAACATGTGTTTTGGCTTATCTGCTGATCCCAGGACAGAACTGGGCACAGAGGGGAGCTGAATTGGCAGGAGCTCTCAGTGCCTATAGCATACACAGCTCGACTCACCAGCCTTATTTCACACAAACACTTAAAAAATGTCACAATCTTCAACAGCCATGTACGTACCTCAAATCATGCACTGCCATTACTTATCACAATGAGATTATTCTATGCTTTTTGCAACACTGTACACAACACGGTTGCTCCAGCGAGTGACTGATTCCAAAACTGTGTTATGCTTGTACGTGCCTCTCAGGATGCTCTTGTGACAGTGACTAATTGTTTGGAAATAGTTGGATTGTTGTTTCACTCCCTAAACTGAGATAGTCTACCTTAGGCCATATACACTGGCGGCCACCCCCACCCCCACCCCCACCCCATATCAAAAAGCATGTGAATGGCTCTCGGTGCACAAAGCTGATGCCAGGTATTTGCAGCATTGCTGGGTTTAATTTTAGGAGGTACTCGTGTCAAACTGTCCTCCGCTTTTTTACTAGAGGCTTCTAGGGGCTCCGTCAGCTGTTGCGGTTGTTGGCTCCTGCACAAGCCTACAGTTTCCAGTAAACAGTACGACAAACTAAAAAGACTCAGCCAAAACGACAAATAAACAGATACACAGAGAGACAAAAATATTTTGGTCTTGTCAACTAGGTACATTGTATGTAGCTTAAATACATGTTGGGTTAAATCCGAATGAAATTCATTAATTGATAATTAAATGGCATTGTGAGTGGCACTGAGCTGCATTCCTCTAAAGGACGTCTTTCCCGACCTGTATGAACAAGTATGTGCGTATAGAAGCGTGCCGGCTCCGTGATCACCTTAGCGCAGGTACTCGCTGCGTTGGTACATCACGCTTCTGCGAGCGCAAACATTTGTCTCTCGAGCCCACATGCTCCTCCCCCGCGGCGCTCGAGGCGGCCAATCGGCGGGCGTGCGACTGTTCGGACCCCCTTTCCCATACATACTGCAGAGTTAAACTCGCGCCGGAGCTCTGAAACTAAGATCTTTATTCTCTCTGCGCGGCGACCGGACACCTGATCGCGCTCGGATGGAGGGGTGAAACCCGATCTTCCGAATGTACTGCTGCCCACGAAACCTGGAGGAGTGACTCACCACCAAGGACACGTGAAAAAAACATGTCTTCTTCCGCGAGTGAGGTGATTGGCGCCGATGAGATCAAGAGGGAGAGCTCGAGGGCACTGGAGACTCGGGGGAGTGTCAAACTGGCCGCGCTCGGTCCGGCCGGATTGCCCATGGAGAACTCTGGCGCGGCGGCGGTGGCAGTTGAATGCGCACCGGCTTCTCTCGCGTTCTCACCGGAACAAGTGGCGTGTGTGTGTGAGGCACTGCTGCAGGGCGGCAATGTGGAGCGCCTTGCCCGCTTCTTATGGTCGTTACCGCAGAGTGAACTGCTGCGCGGCAACGAGAGCATCCTTAAGGCGCAGGCCATAGTAGCGTTCCATCAGGCGCGCTACCAGGAGCTCTACTGCATCTTAGAGAACCACAACTTCAGCCCGTGCAACCACTCGTCCCTGCAGGACATGTGGTACAAGGCGCGCTACACCGAGGCGGAGAAAGCACGCGGGAGGCCGCTGGGCGCCGTGGACAAGTACCGACTGCGCAGGAAGTATCCGCTGCCGCGCACCATCTGGGACGGCGAAGAGACCGTGTACTGTTTCAAAGAGAGGTCGAGGAACGCGCTCAAGGATATGTACAAGCGCAACCGTTACCCGTCACCGGCAGAGAAGCGGAACCTCGCCAAAATCACGGGACTTTCTTTGACGCAGGTCAGCAACTGGTTCAAAAACAGGAGACAGCGGGACCGGAATCCATCAGAGGCGCAGTCCAAAAGGTACCACACACTTTCCGAGTAGATTAAGAAGAACGCTGCAACTTTCTTCTCAGTGCGTGCACTCGCATCCACTCCAGGGTGATGTAGCTGAACAGACAGAAATTGTTCAGATTTGTTGCTTTTCGTGTAATAGCAATGCACCGGGATACATACGCATCTGATCCTAGCAGTGGTCCTGCTGAATGGACACACACTTTCACATTGTTTTGAAATATGAAGCTTTGGCCGTTCAAGTGAGGTGAGGTGTCGTTTTTAAGAATGGCAGAGCTCGCGCCATGCTCCGGGGTAAAGAAACAGAAAAGCCCGCGGCCCGGGAGCATGTCCAGACCTCCAAGAGCTCCTATAAAGGCACAAATGACGATCTTTTTATTGATCAGACAGAGTTAATTTGAGGGGCATTTGATAATTTGCCTGCCTGTGACAAAAGGTGCTGCTTTAGATATGAGTCATTACTTTAAAATACGTATTGTGTGTTTGTTTGTGGATTTTAGAGCCATTGTCTTCTCCTCCCTGGTAATCACTCGAGGAGATCTAACCATTAGGCCTTTATCTCCTGCTGTGGATACTGTGTCCGCTGTGTGTGTGTGTCTGTGTGTGTGTGTGTGTAAACTAACTACACATGAAACTCCCTGAGTGCACCTGGCCCCTGTGACATACTGACACTCAGGCGACTCAACTCACAACAAAAATAACTAATTTCTCATTCCACCCGCGCCCACGTCTTAGGTTGCTTTTATCATTAATAGTACATAGTATAGACTCGTAAATAAGGGAGGTCACGCTTTTTCCGTGCGGGTCAGCGATGAGAACACACGGAGATATTCCGCACTGAATAAACAATATACACAGCAAAATGTGTAGGCATATCTGAATAGCTGGGGTTAAATTCCTTAAGAGGTCATGTGTGTCTAGGTGAACTCTGTAAATCGTTGTAAAACATTTACTGTGAATATGGCTGTATATAACATGCATATCCTTCCTTTATGCATGCATGTCCTTTAGGACAAAAACTATCCAGTCTGCCATGTAAGTTCAGGATAATTGGATAGTTCTTTGGTTGTACTTAGTGCAGCCTGTCCACAGCTGTCAGAGTCAGTAAGGCGACTCCAAGGCTGCCAAATGCTCACAGCTTTTTATTTGTTTGCTGCCTCAAGGACAAAAAGTCACCCTTAGACGTTCCAAATGTTCCAGATTTGCGTTCCCCATTTTCTTGGCAGAACAGTGTTATTCCTCACATAAACAACGAGCATCAATTTAATTAGACAAGAAAAAACAGAATATATATGTAAAGACACCCTGTTTATATTTCACATTTTCCTTTTAATTGTGTTTATGCTCAGAATATTACAGTTTGAGATTTGAAGCAAAAATAAGAAAAAAAAATCCTAACCCTCTTTAACTAGGTGTGGGACGGATCAATTTCCTGCATTTTAGAATGAACAGCTGGCAGCTTTAAAGGAAGCACAAAGCTGTTCTAGAAATAGAATGAATAGGAATTTGTGTAAAATTTGGTGAATAAAAATCCACAGTCGCAGCATATGTATACTACTGCAACTCTTGAATACACCGTACCTGTTTAATGTGAAAATTACTTGTGTAATAAAGTGCATGTTTTAAGTGCATTAAAAAAAACTCTCCTGTGTCTTGCAGTGAATCAGATGGCAATCATAGTACAGAGGATGAGTCAAGTAAGGGACAGGAAGAGCTTTCTCCTCGTCCTCTCTCTAGTGGCTCTGCAGGTTCAGTTGGCCTTGGCACTAGCCCTGCTGTACCATACTCCGATGGTGCCACCACTGTCATCCAGCAGATCGGGGATGCCAAAATGTCTCCACTTGCCGCAGGAATGGGTTTCAATGGCGACCTGACAAATGCCAACTCTCACTACCTTAATGGAGGAGCATATGTTCAATCACATGGCAGCAACAGTCTTCTGAATGGACTTGGAACCACAAGTGGTCACTACTTGACATTTGATCCCCAGAGGGTCTCCCATGCCCAAGAGAGGCTACTAGGTGGCTCCTCTGTGTCTTATGCCTCTTATTCAATGGGGGCTCCAGAAACCACAGTTGGAAAACTAGAGGGTATGCAGCCTCTGGTTTCACATTCAGAACATGGAGCTGTGCCTTCAGTCGTCACCTTTGCCACCACTACATCCTCTTCCTCCTCTGCCTCTGCAGCTCATCTCAGCAGCTACAGCATGGGCAACCTTCCTGGGGTTGAGAACAACCTGGGTCTTCCTCCTTTATTGCTACCACCATCTTCTACAGCACCCTCTCACGGTAGGAGAATACATATTTTAGGTTGTTAACCACTGCACAGACATGTTGTCCGCAAATATAGTAAATACAGGACGGTTTTAGCCACTTTTAGAAATGCCTGGCTCTGACTTTCCAGACTAAATGCATATAAGGTTTTCGGTATAGCTCAATATAATGTTATCAATATGTATAATATAATGTAATGTAATGCAATATGTAATTATGCTTGTAATATAATTACGATTGTCCTAAGTGTATTTAGAATTTCTGTCTTACTCACCTGATAAATGTTAGAAGCTAGTGTGTGGGATTAGAACTTCAGGAATAGGGCTGAGTAGGCTGTGATATACAGACTCTATTCAATAATGGAAGCCCATGTACAAAAGATCAATTCAGGCATTAAGCTTCTTTGTTTCTTCTCTCCCCTGTGTCTGCACAACAGTTGGCACAGACTTCACACCAGACCTCAGCTAATTGCATCACTACTTTAGAGCGTATTAGGACAGAATATTATCTGGTCTTCATTCTTCTAACATCATACACAATGCTTTGATCTATACAGAGATCACTGGTTCCGGATATGTAAAAGAGAATTGTGAATCAGGAATAAGAACAGTGTATTGTGAATAAAATAAAGAGGGAATGGGGTGGGGGTCAGGTCAAGTTTGTGATGACTTCAGGGTTGCAACAAATAGCAGGCCTCAATGACATTATCCCCACCTCCTCTCCATGGTCCTAACCACACACTAATGGTTCTTTCCATGAATATTTTATAGCCACATCAATAACAGCAAGGCTGACTGGGTGCTGCTGCCCTCTCCCTACAACCCTCATCTTTTTTATCCTTTAATATGCAGTTTACGAGCCACATAAAAACAAACCCACCCCTGGCTGAACTTTTGATTTAGGAGGAAAATGGTTGAGCTTAAATGATCCACTAACAAAAAAATACAATATTAAAATTGTTTCACCAAAACCCTCTTTTCTTCTGCCCATAATTTTAAGGCAATCCAATAAAATATGAATCAATAAAACACTGGTTTTGAAGTCCAGTGCTGCAAAACAGCCATTCCAGTTGCCTTTTCCATTTAACAGTGTTTCAGTCTGTGACAGAAAGGCTTGTATATGAATGACAGAACCTATTATAACAAAAGGAACACACACTAATATAACATATTGCATAAACTTATGCATGCCTTGGAAACATATATAGGTATTTGGTTTGCGTTTTGATTCTTTCACAATTTGGGAGCAAGAAAATGATTGAAAAATTGTGGTTCTTCCTGTAGTAAATGAGTTTGAGATTGTAAGAGGAGGAGGCTGGCGCTGTGTGATTATTTATCAGACAATTCAGAAAGCCTAATGGAAGAAAATGTCCTGGCCGATTGCCAATAAGCTATCACTCTAGGAGTTACGTGCCAAGAGCTACATTCTAGAGTTACAAGGAAATCACAGAAACTGTAACCGCAAACAGAAAATGAAAAAGGTGTTTCATTTTATGTTTCACAAAAAAGGACTTGCAAAGATGGTGGTGTGACTACATAAAGAGGTAGAAATGAGGATATAGAGAGAAGGAGAGAAGCATAAATGATGCATCTAAGATGTACAGAAACACATCATCATGCAACCTAAATGTTAAAACAACATTCCCCCTTTATTTCACATCTCTGCTTTTTTTACTCTCTGCCAGTGGTTATTAGCTGTGAGAAAGACTGGTTCTGCCATCTCCTAAAGTGCACAAAGGGTTTAACAGGAAAAAGATCAGGGTGGGCAAATCAGGATTTAGGCCAGGGTGTGTACTGGGGGATTAACCTGTGGTCAGCCTGGTCAGACAGGGTGTGGTGGCTTACTTAACAACATTGGCTTATTCTGTTTGTCGCCCCCAGCAGGCTCAGCTCCACTTGACGGGGTGGTCAGCAACTCGTCCCAGCACGCAAGCCAACCCCTGCTCTATACGCTCAACCAGGCTGTCAAGCAGGAGCCTTTGGACATCGGGGTGGCCTACACATATCCCTCCAGCGTGCCCCTAGACCAAAGTGGCAACTTGGGCTACACAGCGTCCCTCTTTCTCTCCACCAACCTCAGCCACTCACCCAACAACGGTGGCCCCCTGGCCCCTGCAGCCACGGCTGCTATCACCTCTGTGCTCTCCAGCGCAGAGGGTCACTCGGGTCTGATTCACACCGCCCGCGGCCTCCAGGAAACTGGGGGAGCTCTGCCCTCAGACTACAGGGCACAGGAAGCTCAGCTGCCCCTGTCTGACAATCTTGAGACCCCTGCAGGTACTGGAGAGGGCCCTCCTGGAGTGTGTGGTGATCTGGACATGGAGGAAAAAGAGTTGGCCAAGCTGCAGACTGTTCAGATGGACGAGGACAGCAGTGACCTATGACCCTTGTAATCACAACTTCTGAAGAGCTGTATTTCATTAGCGGTTGATTTTCTTGCACTGCAGCATAACTATAAAGGTCTCCTAAGCACACATCAATCTTTTTATACTTTGTCGCTTTTACGATAACGTATGCAAGATGTGTGTAAAAGGGTGGAACATATGAGCAGTGCCTTTGTATAAATAAATGTAGCCTCACATGTCCTGACTTGCACTCAGATGGCTGCAGAATGTACTTGTTGATGCACTGGCCCTGAACAAGATGTCTCAGGACTGTCTTTTCTCTCCTATTGCAGTAATGGAGATTTTAATTCAGTGAGGGATGGAGAGTATAGAGCACAGTGGACTGAGAGAGAGAGAGAGGGAGAGAGAGTATAAAATAGCAGATGTGTTTGGTGAGTCTTGCAAATGTTTCTGCACTATTATTGCAGCTTCATACTGATTCATTATTTTACTCTCCAACATTTTCAAAGCACAGATGTTTAAATTTTTGTTGATGTTTGGTTTTTGTATTTAATTTTTTGAAGCTTGAAATGGCAATGTGAACAACGTTTTATTATGTTTTGTTAAACAATTTAAGTTCGGCAAGGACTTAAAGACAGGTGAGAAATCTTTGTCCTTGATATATCCTTGATTACTGTATTATTGGGTATTCAGCAACTGGTCTCATGTGGCTTCTATAAAAAAAATGATATCCTTACAGTAGTAAATGATTCCAGTTGTAAGATAAACAGGTTTTAGGCCATTTTGCTTTACTGTATAAAAATCCCCAACCACTACAATTCATTAAATGATTCTGCAGACTATAACCCTTAATGTATGAGTTACAGAAACAGATTCTGAGACTTACTAGTTTAGCCCTGCACCCAGAAATGGAACCAACTTATTTTTATAAACCATTCACCTCTATTAAATCTTTATATTTATACATGCATAATGAATGGTGAATGGATTTTATGTGTCACTGACACCAGTATTTCACACTGGAGTCCGGGGTTGACATTTGGATAACTGAAGAAAATGACCTCACCTGGAATGAATCATACATTATTGGAAGCAGTAGGTAAGTTGGCTCTGTGTTTTACCCAATACTGTGACGTCAACAGCAAAGAAATACAAGACTCTCCATTTAACAAGATTAGGCTATGACTTGGACCTCTAGGACAGCTGGCCATGATGCTCAGACATTACTAATGCATGAATGTATGCATATGCAGCATAATGGAGATCATATTCTCATAAGCTCAAATTCTCACTATGGGTGTCCTCTGTGATCATTTGCCAATGCCTGGCAGCTGCATGTGCCAGATCATTTTTAAAGTGCCATCCTAAAAGACAGAGTGGTTGTGGAAAAGCTGCATATGCTCATTGGATTTCTCAGAGGCTTCTGCACATGACCAAACAGGAACAGACTTCTGTTGAGCTTGAGCTGTTATTTGTTAGCACAAGATAAAATCTTGTCTTGTAGGAACACTTTTACAAACTGTTCAAGATCACAGTTTGCTCTGCATGTACACCTACATGTATGTGCATGCAACAGCATTTCATCAGGTGTTGATTTCTAACATGAACGTGAAAATGTTTATCAAAAATATAAGGTCAAGTAAGGGTGGAATTCATGCTTCATGAAGGGATCAGGCTTAAGTCTTTGCTGTTTCGTGGGAACATTTCCTCCTTGTGACACTAAGGCTTGTGTCCAAGCTGATTGAATGGCAAGAAGGTAGGACTGGTTCACACACATAAAGGGGAAAAAATGCCCAGGTAAAGAATCTATTGTTACCTGTGCAAAGGTGACCCTGTTGCCTAGGGCAGCAGATTAGCTGATTACTAGGTATCAAATGGCACCTCCTGGAATATTGAAGAGTAAGAAAGCACTTTTGTTTGGGGCCTTTGAGCTAAGAACCAATGGCCACTGCAAATGGACATGTGTGTTTCGTGTCCCCCGTTTCCCTTGGGCTGCCTGCGTGTCAGCCAGTGTGTGTAACCTGGGGTATCTTGTTGCCTTGCTGTATTGTTCAGATATGGACGTCACAGCGTCTCCAAGGGCAGTGAATGGGAAGGCATTTTGTGAAACCCATTGTGAGCTTATCATCCCCTAGGACATAAATACAGCACAGAAAAATAGAGTGAACCTTCACGTCCATCCAATCTCATATTTCACAATAAGTATGAGGTAAGGTAGAAATACTTGAAGATGGAAATTTGATATTAAGATACTACCCATTATCTTAGTATTCAAACATATCTTTATTGTTCAAACTGTTCAAGAAACCCAACCCTACCCATTCTAGTTGTCCTTGTGTACATTTTCAAACCTAGCACAGGCATAGAAATGCTGGCTGTAGCAGGCTGTAAAAAAAGAGGGAACCGTGTAGAAGTGGGGTTATTAAAGAAGCTGACCCCTGACTTTTGCATGCAATTTCAAAGCATGACATTTAGTGTGCTGCCATAGCCTGTGAGGCATGGGTAACCTGAGCTGGAGCCCTGAGTGCCCCAACCCTACACACTGTGCTAATGTGAGGTCAGAGGCCAACTGGGTCTGTATGATTCACAGACCTACCACTTCACACACATACACAAACACGCAAGCAAGCAAGCAAGCAGGAAAGCACAGTGATGATGAAGCACACGTTCAGTGTAATTGTGTGTGATAGAAAGTTGTAGTTATGAACAAAGCAATCACACATACTCGTAGAAGAGAGCTGCTTTTGACTGGTTTGAGTAAGTAATTACAAGCCTCCGCAAATCCCTGTGAGCAATTCAGTGAAAAAAAATGTCATTAAGAGAGATGGAAAGGTAATTGATTACAGATAGGCTCCCACAGAAACTTTCTGTTACACTCACACATATATGCATCTTCTATAAAACAGGGCCGTGACTGTCTTCATATGCATGATGAAGTTCTGAGGCAGAACCAGAATATTTATCTGAAGAAAGCGTTGAATGCTGGCCAAGAGCAAGACAAATTTTCTCCAGAGCAACAGAGGTCACTGTGGTTTATCTTGTCCTATATGAATGATGCAGGGGAGATTCATAAACGTCTGAAAGTATTGAGAATATATTTATTTGCTTTTTTTTTCTAGACAGATGGCTCAGTCTGCATATAGGAAGGAATGGAGGAATATTTATTTGACTAAAGAAAACTTGCAAGTCTCACATTTTCACAAAAATAATTCATGCAGAGATCTAAAATAAATATACATTTAAATGAACATTAATCACTTGCAGGAAGGTTAAACACCAACAATTCGTTGAAATTAGCAGGATTTAATCAAATACTCTTGAGACTTTTATGTTTATATATATATATAGGTGTGTGTGTGTGTGTGTGTGTGTGTGTGTGTGTGTGTGTGTGTGTGT
>JAOTRJ010000036.1:2227065-2241937 GCA_028564905.1 Leptodoras praelongus | reverse complement strand
CCAAATAGTACCTGATCTGTGCTGGTCCTGTGGGGGTCCTGACCATTAGAGAACAGAGTAAAGGGGACTAACAATGTATACTGAGAAACAGATAGACTACAGTCTGTAACTGTAGAACTACAAAGTCCAGCTATATGACTGTAAAGAAAGGGAGGTGGTCATAATGTTATGCCTGATCGGTGTATAAAGCTTCATCATATCAATGATTACATATACATTAATCTGTGTTAAATAATAGCACATTTTTCATTTCATCAACCATCACATATGTACAACAAAATCTATACCTGCTTTGGCGGTAGCCTCAGTGGCGAAATCGGCTGCAAAGCTCTTGAGCACCTCAGCTACCTTCTCCTCGACAAAGAGACCAATGAAGTTGGAGGAGATGTAGAGCTCCAGAGGAAGGGGGGAGGGGAAACGGCCTCGCCACTGTCCCACGACAGTCTGCAACGCCTCGCACAGTGCCTCGGCCTTGGCGTCCGTACACTGAACACACAAACACAAAAACATATGGATATAGTACCCAAGGTTTCTGTTGAACGTCTTTTTGCTCTCCCTCTCGTTCTCTCACAATCACATTAGTTACTTTTACTATATTGAGCCATATTAGCTTAATCTCACATTGCAAATATGACAGAAATCTAACCTTTAATTCAATATATTTACTTTTTTTATTTTGAAACCATAGGTTACGACTATCAGCACCCCTGCAATTAATACGTTTTGCAATGCAACAATACATTTTTCATTGGGATCCATGTCTTGGATTATTGTCACAGTGAAAGTAAAATATAAATTGTAAAATATTTCTATTACATTTTGCTTATGAAATATGAGGTGCCGATAATAGCACCAGAGTTTAATTAAAATATATTGATGAAGCTTTCCTTGGAAAGAAATTCAATTCATCACAATTTATTCCATATCATTTCTGGACGTTATTAATAATGGTGCCAATAGAGCTGACTGTGTTGATAGTATTTGTATCATCCAGCCAGATCAAGTTCTTAAATAACCATTTCTTGAATAATAAGATTTAGAAAGATTTTTCACTTGCTTCACTGCTACTACGTACACAACATGGCTAAAAGTATGTGGACACCCGACCATCATAACCATACATAGTATGGTTACAGCTTCCACAAACTGTAGCTTCTCCAAAATGTCTAGAACGTCTTTGAATGATTTCCTTCCCTAGAACATAAAGGCTCAAACCTGGTCCAACATGAAAATGCCCTTATGCACAAAGCAAAGTTCATTAACACCTTTAGAATTAACTGGAAAATTATACGCCAGGCCTCCTCATAGTCCCAGACGTCATGAAAGCCAGGTGTCCACATACTTTTGGCCACCGTGTGTTTCATTCTAATAGTTCTTTAAAAAGCAACTGTAAATAAGTCTGACCATGAAGAACTGGCAAAGCGTGATGTGGGGGAAGATGTTATGCGCTTTGTTCTTGCCACACAGGACACGACTCTGCTGCCAGAACTGAGAGAGCTGATGGAGCAGCGGCCCACTCGGGCGTAGGTACAACACAAACTCTCTTGGCAAAGGGTCATCAAGAAACGGGTCGTCCACATGAGAGAATAACCTGCAAGCAGAAAGAGAAAAGGCAACTTCTGAATGAAAGGAAGTACGCTTACTCTAGAAGTACTGTACTTGAGTACAATTCTGAGTACTCTACTCAAGTTCCTTGACTCCACTATGTTTCAGTTTGAAATGTTGTACATACTACACGACTACATTTATTTGACAGCTTTAGTTCCATTTACGATGAAGAATTTACACAATGGGTAATATAACCATCATCAAAAATGCAACACATGAAACAAAAGCAGTGTCACGTTTCAGATGTATAGGAGTTGTTAAACAACACCACAGGAAAGTGAGTCTTCCCTCGAAAGTTCTCACATGGTTTCATTTTAATAAATGTTCAAATGATCCAACATCTGAGCAAAAATGAAAGATTTGAGAAAAAAAAATTAAAACCAATTTGTGTATAAAAAAACGGTATATAAAGTAGTTGAACCTAGCTCCACCTGCTGAGTCCATGCTGATGCAACAGTATTAATCATCTAATGATGCCACATATACAAAACATCAGTCAGAAGGACCAAACCAGCACTTTTACTTTATTACATTAACTACATTGTGCTGTTAATACTTATGTATTATTACTTAAGGAGGATTTTTCATGCAGGACGTTTACTTTTAATGGAGCACTTTTACAGTGATGTACTGCTATTTCTAGCCAAGTAAAATACCTAAATACTTCTTCAACCACTGAAAATATTACAAATTGAAACTTGGAGGCTGATTTTCATTTCTGTGCTAGCAACTTTCACTCATTTCATTAATGGAAGAAAAGTGGTTTGTATCAGCAGGGGGCAGTAGAAAGCCAGGAAAGGGAGAAAATAGGTAAAACAGGTAGAACCCTGAGAGCGAACCGTGCCTTCTACGCAGATGTTTGTTGGATTCTGTCTGGTTTGGTTGTTTGGCTGAAATCTGGTCTGAATTGAACAACAGCATCCAAAGACTGTATGACTGACAGGGTTCAAATCCAATAATTCTGTACTAATTCTGTATTTGTACCGTCACTGTGTCTAAAGCCTTCACTGATTCACCAGCATTAAATAAATCATTATTTAAGAGTCCCATTATAATCAGAGCCCTGCCAGATCAAGTTCTAATATAATGAGATTTAGATTTACAAAGATTCTTCCCTTCCTTCATTGCTACTACGTACACAACATGGCTAAAAGTACTTGGACACCTAACCATCATAACCATACATGATATAGTTACAGCTTCCATAAACTGTAGCTTCCTCAAAATTTCTAGAACGTCTTTGAATGATTTCCTTCACTAGAACTAGAAGCCCAAACCTGGTCCAGCATGAAAATGACCTTATGCACAAAGCAAAGTTTAACACATTCTCTGCCAAGGCTAGACTGGAAGAAATGGAGTGGTTTGACCTCAACCCCACAGAACAACTTTAGAATTAACCAGAACCCTGACTATATGCCAGACCTCCTCAAAGTGTCGGGCCTGATGAAAGTCAGCTTTCCACATACTTTTGGCCATATAGTGTTCTTCATTCTAATACTTCTTTCAAATCCTGCCTCAGTGCGGTCCCACAAGACATACCTCACCACTCACATTTACGCTGAGATTATCAGCCATTCTGGGCAAATGGATGTGGGGCTCGTTTTTGCGTACACATTATTACACAGTCTCACATCGAGAAAAGTAGCTTGTGTTTGGAAAGAATCCTCATAACGGACACTTCAGAGTGTAAATTAACCTTAACCAGAACTCTTTATGTCCATTCCTATGTCCACACTGAACAACTACTCTGAGTAGCTAAATAGTTTTACACACTGAGCTTGCTGCTAAAAACGTCCTTGTTCTTTTATATAAAGGGAGAATTTTCTAAGAAATATAAGCATTTAAAAAATCCTGTTTCTGGGTTCTGGGGCAAAGTAAATTTTGCATTAGCAAGATGAATGAACTAGCCAATATTAGCAGACAGAGATGGTGTCCTATATTAAAGCAGTAGCTTATATGAATTAGTCAACTGGCGTGACAAATGAATCTATCGAACACTTGGAGTACGCTGAAATATCCAAGATAAACTAGCTAGCGAAATTCACTAGCCAAAAAAATGAGAGAGTGACGCCTGAGGTAATGAGAGTGAAGAAATGGTATGGCCCGTTATAGGGGTGTCGGAAAGTGTAATGCTTTAAAAACAGGTTTAAAACGTATTATTATTAAACATGGTTCTATGTTTAAAATATTAAAAATACTAAATACTTCTTAAGAACACAATCTTTAGGCTTTGTTTTGTGAGGTTTTAGGCGTCTGACCACACAACTCCCCCTGTAATTAACCTCCTGGAAAGCATTACTCTGTTTAATGACATAACTCCAGTTTTATCTCACACACACACACACACACACACACACACACACAAATTGAACCAGACAACAAAAAAAAACCTAGGGAGCAGGAAAAGAAAGGCTGGAAAACAGATTTTCATTTAGAAGGGAGGTTTATGAGCAGTGGATGAAGTGGATGAGCGTGTGTTTGTAGCAGCTGCATGTTGTGATTAACTTCAATGGCCACAGACGGAGCCCTAATAGACTCATAAAGGCAGCTGGCAAATAGCTATGTTCAGTTTTAGCAGGTCATGTGTGTGTGTGTGTGTTTTATATATATATGTGTGTGTGTGTGTTTTATATATATATATATATGTGTGTGTTTTATATATATATATATGTGTGTGTGTGTGTGTGTGTGTGTGTGTGTGTGTGTGTGTGTGTGTGTGTGTGTGTGTGAGAGAGAGAGTATACACAGTAGAAGTTTATATATAAGGGATGAACGCGTGCACTTCGGGTGCAGTGTATGCTCTTTTTTTATTTACTCGTCGCTTTTAAATCCCAAGACATATTAAAATCCCTAAAGAAATGTAATCTTATTAGCCTAATGCACTGGCGGGATTAGGCAGACCAGCCTTCAGTCATGACACTATTAACTTTCCTCTGAATTTTACTACTACTTATGATTTATTGTTTAATATTGTTATTTTTTTTAATCAAGCTACAACACAGTATTATACCAGAAAATAAATCTCTAAAATATATAGTTATAAACATATATAGACATTTTATAGGACTGATAGGATTTACCGGTGAGTAGAATACTTAATAATTATAGATCCAAACGGCGATGTAGAAGAGTGTCGCAAACACAGGCTAAGATACGGGTTAAGATACGGGTTAAGATACGGGTTAAGATACGGGCTGAGACAGGGGTTGAGACAGGGGTTGTAAAGAAACCATTTTAAAATGTTCACCTTTAAAATTATGATACAATAAGAAGATATGGATTTGATATCGGCTAAAAGGTTGAAATAGAGTTGAAATATAACTGTATATTCATACAACGTAAATTCGATTTTAATCATAAAGCACTAAAATTAGCTCTCATTAGAATAATCATATCTATCTATCTATCTATCTATCTATCTATCTATCTTGTTATTATTATTATTGTTGTTGTTGTTGTTGTTGTTAATAATAATAATAATAATAATAATAACAATAATAATAATAATAATAATAATAATAATAAACTATCTATCTATTTATCTATCTATCCTATTATTATTATTGTTGTTGTTGTTAATAATAACAACAATAATCTATCTATCTATCTATCTATCTATCTATCTATCTATCTATCTTTTTTTTTATAATAATAATAATAATAATTATTATTATTATTATTATTGTTGTTGTTGTTGTTGTTGTTGTTTCTGCTGTTAATAATAATAATAATAATAATAATAATAATAATAATAATAATAATAATAATAATAATAAAAACAGCGTTTCACATTTTGCTCGATGTCGATGGCACAGGGTTCTGTCATTTAAAATAGGTCTTGTCCAAACTGGACTAGACTAGGTCCTGTTCAAATCCCTAATTGTTTATTTAAATAATTAACGGTAATAACCCGGTAACAATAGTAATCTCTCTGTCCCTCTGTGTGTGTGTGTGTGTGTGTGTTCATTTTCAGCGTTGCGGTCTCCAGCCCCTCGCCTTCAGGCTGTAAAAGAGCACATCTTGAAATGATCAGGCTCGACCAGAGCCTTTCGGCTTCAGCTTTAAGACGGGCGTCTCAGTGTAGAGGAGACAGAGCCGTCCATCACTGACCTGAGAGAGATGAAAAAGGTCTATGGACCAGCTAATAAAAGACTTCAAGTCGTTAAGTTTAAGAATGTCCCAAGTCCCCAATTCCTATATGCCAAAGATCGTATATACACCTTTTTAGAAACGTAGGCCTAAAATAAATTATTTAAATAGTGGCTAAGTACGAAGCATTTATTGTAGTCTATTTAACATCAAATATGTCAGATTATGACTTCGCGTGCACATATTGGCGTATGAAGAGAGGTGTATGAAACGTTATATAATAGCTACATATATTTTTCCGAAGAGGTGGATGGGCCATCTTTATAAGACTTCTGTTCTCGCCGAGCCTCCAGAGACAGGGGGCAAAAAAATGTTTTCACAGGTGCCTGAATTGCCCTCTAAACCTAATTAAGTCCTTACTTTATCTTAGTGACCCAGAGCTAAATTCATAGGAAAATCCAGACATCAGTTCAGGAGAGTAGGATAGGGAGTGTGTGGGCCACTGAGTGGACTCTGTGGTCTTCTTGAAAATGGACGCTCCATCTCCAATTAAATTATAAAGAGGTGCTCCATTCCGGGTAAGTGATCGTGAGCTCCGCGTCGCCCTGGTGTCATATTGCAGATTTCGGCGCAGATAAAGAAATGCGATCTATTCCTTAAAACAGCGACTGGGTAGCAGAGAGCTGGACGAACACTGAACTCATTTACTAATGCACCGGTTTTCGGTTTCACTGGTCCGGGGGTGGGGTGGGGTGTAGGGGACGCTGGCTAAGGCAAGATGGGGGGTAAGACTCGCACGATGTTAAAGGAAAACAAAGTTCTCAACTGCGGAATCTTGCTCACGCGTTTAAACTGTGTGTGTGTTTATGTGTGTATATGTGTGTGTGTGTGTGTGTGTAAAAATTGCGCTGGTGCGTGGATTGAACTTGTGTTTGGTTAATTTAAATGCTCTCGGATGCTTTGAAGTAGGTTTTTCAGCAAAGGCTTATCTCTTAGCAGCGCTGTGTTATCTCTCCACCTCTAGAGCTTGATTGTTTCTTAATGGGACGCTAAGCATCTAATCACCGCGGCGTGCGCGCTGGGACCTCACGCACTACTGAGTACTTTCACAATAAACGCCTGGCAAACAAAAAAGCAGAGAAGCTGTATGGAGGTTACAGTGAATTCGCAAAAAAAATTATCCATCCTTTTTTTTGGCATTTTTGCTGAGACTTATTTCAGACTTGGATACGTTTTGGATAGGCTGCATGCTCAAACTGGAGAAATATTTCTTGAACAATCTACTTAAGCTAACCCCCATCCTCTTCCAATTCACACATTGCATTGCATACACTGTTCGTTAATTCATTAATAATGTAATGGCTTTGAAGTTGTTTAAGTTAAATGTAAGATCGGTAAATGGGCAAAGTGGGCTTGAGGAGGGGATGAGAGTGAGCGTAGCCTTCGGAGACCCACTGTAATTGATTAGTATCGAGGTGCTCCACTCCCTCAGGTAAAACTGGAGACGGGAGATCTGGTTTCAGACCACAGAGTTCCCGAGGGAGGAAATGGCAGCAGAGCTCTTGCTTTAGCGCTATTCGGATAGGGCGCATGGAGAGCCAATCAGCGCGCGCGCTGCGCTCTTTTAGCGCGACACCACTAGACGGGGCGCACAGCGTCTCCAACCAACGTCCAAAACTTAGGAGCTTGTTGACACGGACATCTTTAACCAAGGCGTTTTGCAGAACCTTTTCGAAAACATTTCATTAGCATCAGCACTACCGCATCTGGATTCAGACCCCATTCCGCTCTTTTCCGCAGTCCAAAAACAGAGCGGCTTGGCCGACAGGAGAAACGCGCCCACCGTCGTCCGTCATGTCCATGTTGCCCTCGTTCGGCTTCACGCAGGAGCAGGTCGCGTGCGTCTGCGAGGTGCTGCAGCAAGGCGGGAACCTTGAGCGACTGGGCCGCTTCCTTTGGTCCCTGCCGGCCTGCGACCACCTCCACAAGAATGAGAGTGTCCTCAAGGCCAAAGCTGTAGTGGCGTTCCACCGCGGCAACTTTAGGGAGCTGTACAAAATCCTGGAGAGTCACCAATTTTCGCCGCACAACCACCCCAAACTGCAGCAGCTGTGGCTGAAAGCCCACTACGTCGAGGCCGAAAAGCTGAGGGGGCGGCCGCTGGGTGCTGTGGGTAAATACCGAGTACGGAGGAAGTTTCCTTTACCGCGCACCATATGGGACGGAGAGGAGACCAGCTACTGTTTCAAAGAGAAGAGCCGCGGCGTGTTGAGGGAGTGGTACACGCACAACCCATATCCCTCTCCACGAGAAAAAAGAGAGCTGGCTGAAGCCACGGGGCTCACAACCACACAAGTGAGCAACTGGTTTAAAAACAGGAGACAGAGGGATCGAGCCGCTGAGGCCAAAGAAAGGTAAAATGCAGGGCTGCATGAGAAAATACAAATAGATCAGAATTCAAATAATATTTTGAAATGTTCTCAGTCTGCTCTTAAAACCTTCAGATCACTGAAACATAATTAGCAAGTTAACATGAAGATCACTGCTAAATGTATGATGACATGTCAAAGTATGACGGATTTTTATCATTATTTTAAGAACTGTTCACATCAGCCTTGACGTAGTGATTTGTTTTTATACTCCTCTTTTAAAAATATATATAATTAATATATTTAACCAAACTGAATATATTAGACGTTAAAGTTATGCAGTTGTGCTCGTGTAAACAACCATAAAAGCAGACCAGAGTACTGCACCAGTGTTTGAATAACACTTACTGAATTAACTGGAGCACAGTTTAACTGGTATTTCTTGGGCTCGTCGAAAAACCAGACGGGATCATTTATTACTGGTGTATTTGCAGTGTGTGAGAAATATTACCCGCAGAAATTGCTGTTTTAACATATTTCAGGAAGTATGCTGGGTCACTATCATGTGCTGTATCAGTTACACATTAAATATCAAACAGGGTGGCATAAATAACTAAAGGGCCTAAATAAATGAATGCAGGGTATTGTAGACTAACTAAGGGATAAACAAACCATTTTATTTGCAGTAGAGAACGACGAGGAAACACTTATCTGCTGTTAGCGGGTATTTATATATTTTGAAAGCAGTCATCGAGATATCCCAGCTGCATCACTGACAACAGAAAATATGAAAATATGAACAATAAATGTTCAAAATATAATGAAGAATTACTATATATTTTCTATAAACTATTACGAGCTTTAACAATGGGTAATTTTCTGTAAAACATCATGCAACACAGATGCTCAGATGTCAGTGCTCTGATTTTATTTTTAATCGCCTTTTCTTCCAGACAGCTGTATTTTTAGAGATATGGTTTTAATGCAGAACAACAGATTTACAGTTTATTTAACTGTGGGTGGCTCACTTAAGCTTAGCATTGTATTCACTGAATAAAACAATTGAAGCTGAGTGGATGAAAACAGACAACGATTCCGGTTCTTTTTTAAAATAAAAACGGAAGTACTCAGAATTACATCCTATTCATGGAATAAATTCGGATGGGTTTAAACAGAGCGGTTGACATGCAAATTAAATGCGCTTTTCCTTTCCTTTTAGACCATAACAAATGCTTGCATGGCTGCTTCATTAGATAGTCTAATCATGGTTAATTACAAACTTTACAATCCTGAAATAATGCCCAGAAAGCTTAACAATTTTGTACTTTGCTTCCCTCTCTAACTTTGGCAGAGAGAACAGCGAGAACAGCAATGCAGGGGCGAACAAACAGAACCAGCTGTCTCCGTTGGACGGCGGCAAGTCGCTAATGTCCAGCTCAGAAGAGGACGAATTCTCTCCTCCGCAGAGTCCCGAGCAGAACTCCGCTCTCCTGCTGCAGGCCAACATGAACCACCCCGCCTCCTCCTACAGCATGAGCAGCCTGGCCATGCAGAGCCACCCGCACCAACACCAGCTCCACGACTCCATACTGGGACCTCTGACCTCCAGCCTGGTGGACCTGGGCTCTTAAGCCATTAAGACTGAGATTCTATTTATTTTTTTGTTGCTTTATTTTGTACGGATCATTAGAGCGAGCTATCCTGCCACTTTACTGTAGATATAAACCTCGAACGGTATAATGTGAACACCAGAAGCTGTAGGGTTTTTTTTTTTCCTGGTCAAGTTTGACAGTAGGTTTATACCGCAGTAGCAGGCTAATAGCCGCATGGACTGACATTTGCCAAGTCGTTAAACTGGACAGAGGACAAAACCAAAATCAGTAAATAAAACCAGTCTTCATCACTCTCACCACGCTTTTTTTCCCCACTGTTTGATTTTGCAGCAACTGTGCATCTTACAGCCATTAAATGCAAAGTTCAAATACAAATGACCAAAACACGAAACAATTGACGTTTTTTTTAATTGGTGTTGAAGATCTTAATACAGCTGCAAGATGAGCAGATCGTAAACAGAAAACCGATCGCACACTTTAGTCACATATTGACCAATACGACGTGCGAAAATAATATAAAAAAAATCCGTATTAACATTATGCGTTTGATTTGATTTCGTTTTATTCTATTGGAAGTAGACAAATTCCGTGCGAACGTCTGGTCGCTGGTTTCCCCGGAATTCAGTAATAATAATTAAAATAAATTCTAAAACATAGAAAAAAAATATGAGAGCAGTTAAAGTGCGACAAGAACAAGATCAATAATAATAATAATAATAATAATAATAATAATAATACATTTTGTGGATGGTTTGTTCTACAAAAATATGCCTTTCTATAAGTCTGCATGGACGGATACGGGGAGGGTTGTTGACTTTTCGGAGCCCCGGGAGGCGCGTGCTGCTTATCCGCTCGCAGCGCCTCGTTCCGTTTCTTTGGCTGCTGTTTGCTTTGCGCTCTCTCACTGTTTGCTCTGGTGGTTCAGGGCCAAAGAGAAGACACTAGCTGCCCTGAGCGCGCTCACGCTCCTTCATCAGTTTTCTTGACAACAATACGTAGAATACGTAGAATGCAAACACATTTAAGGCAAAGCTGATATTTTTTGCTTGGTTGATAAATTCCTATTTCGGCTTAATGCTTTTTATTCTTTCTTTTTTTTTAATGGAAACAGCTTCTTATTCTATGAGGCGTGTTACAAAAGATTGATGTGATATGAGCAGTCGGATGCTTTGTCATCAGATTGCTGTATGCATGCGTTTATGAAGCTAGGATCCAAAATGAACCAGTAGCCCTAAACGGCATGTCTATGATTTGGTTAAAATCATGTAGTTTTTTTATGCAGTGATATATATGCTGATATAGGGTGTCGGAGCCTGGCTACTTCCGTCCTCTGAGAGAGAATATGCAGAACATTTTCAGCTGAGTAGCAGCGATTTGGACCTTCTGACCTTGGAAGTCAATCCCTTGAGGCAAATATGACCGCGCCCATTTCAATAGCATCCAAACGCTTTAGTCCTCCAGTACTTCAATGCGCTAATAAACAATATCAGAAGTGCACAGTATTTAGTATTATATACGTACACACGGACAAATCGTGTTTGCTTGTTTGTCAGACTTGCATGCAGATCTTTCTTCTTTGTTTGCTTGAAAGTTTTGGTACCCCGCGGCCTCCCACCCAGCCCTGCGCGCTCATGTCACACTCAGTTTTGAGCAGAGAGCACCGCGGATTTCCGGTCGCTAATCAGAACCAGGCGCTGCAGCAGTACTGAGCAGTGGTAGGCAGCCAGTGCTAGCCATATACACAGACCCTGTTACATTCTTTTCTGCTCAGCAGCCGTGTGAAATGATCTTAAGAAGACTCTATTGATATTCGTAGTAAACCTTTACACATTTCTACTGAGATTTCAGTCGTCCTGTCTGACAATAAACATATTACTCGTTTGAGATTCCATAGGAAAAGCTTTAACCAGACTACTGCCAAATCCCTGCTAATATACAGCATGGTCTGAAGGGCTACCAGCTGCCTAAACAGAGATGGTAGAAAACACAGTCAAACTGGTAGGCCCTAGAGTTACTTTCCTATAGCCGGCTCATAGATGGAAATGGTTTCTGAGTTGTTTCATTGTTTCAGGAAAATAACACACCATTAAGGAAGTTAATTGATTAATGTAATCAAGTATAACCTACGAAAGACGCTGGAAATGAATTTACCAGATGGCTAAGCTTGACCAGCTCATATTTTGGGTGGCTAGTATCAGAGCAAGCTGGATCTTTCATGTGGAGCGTTTTTTTCCCCAGTTATTTAAACTGTCATAGAGGGGATCTTTTTTACACGTTTTAAAAATATGCAAAAATGGTCTCTGATCCAACCTACTTGCTGACTACCTGCTGATTTTGCAGCAGGCACATTACCTATTGAAATGACAGCTACTCATATTAACCTTTTAAACCATTTAAAGCATTTCTTTTTAAATAACCACATCTCAGACTTCTTAAAACCTTCAGCAGGACTACATCAAACGCAATATAAAAATGTTTATCAAATCAAGACAGTGAGAAATGACTTATTTCAGGCAGACACTATATGTAAAACATATAGACCTGTAAACAGTATCAAATTGTAAAGGTTAAATTATTACTTGCTATTGATGTTAAACCATGGATGAACTTTCAGAATTAGCTTTTTGACTCCTGCACTTTCTCAGCTGAACCATTATTTAGTTGTTGCCCGGAAAGCCAGTGGGCTTGGTACCAAAGTTTGGTGGTTGGCCAAGGCAGCTTTTAAGATGGTTCAGGTTTCTCTTTCCTTGCTGCCTCTTAGAGCCAACTCTCTGCTGCACCACTAAATCAAGGTGAGCACACAAAGCGTCAGTCTGTGCTAGACGTGAATAAGACATATAAGGAGTTTCTTCTGTGGGAAGAAAAGGGTTCGGCTGTAATGTGAGCAGTCCCTGTGGGGATGAGGTTGGGTGTACAAGTGAGTCCCATTCTCTTCACTCATAATATGGGGGGAGAAAAGTGCAGAAATAGAACAGGTGGGCCTCATATCCTCCCCTTCCCCCACCTACCCCCTTAACTTCTGTCTCCTGATCTTTTGCTGTCCATTAAAGTCTGACCTCAGTTTCTGACTCAGTGAGGCATCAGAAAATTACAAACCATGACTACATGACTAATATTGAGACAAACAATAAACTAGGAACTAGCTTCAGCTTAACCCACAGTTTATGCACTTAAATACCTTCAGGGCTATAAGTTATGTACTGTATAATAAAAAAACATTTTCTATTATTTCAGTATAATAAAAAAAAAGCATTTTCTAAGGTGAGAAAAATATATTACCAATTAGAACGTAAAACAGCATAAATACTTACATATTTCTTGATATGAATAATTAGGGATTTTAGATTATTAAGTACCATGGCAAAATTTGTTAACTGTTTTGTTCAACAGCTGATTATTATTGGAGTTATTGGAGTACTGGGAATAGGGTAGGCATTTTAAAACGGTATGTTAAAGTAGTTTTCCATATGGAGGTGCATCAAGGGGTTTGACCTTTGGAGACATTTGAAATGCCAGACTGACTATATGGATTTTACAAACCCAAAGGACTAATAGCTTATGTTCGTGTTCTGAGCTACATTAAGGATTACGACTGGTGCTAATTACTGAAAATATATCAATCACATGGGTATTTTTACATTCGCTTAAAAATCGAGATTTCTACAAACTGAAGTTCAGAGCAACTTTGATTTAAGTTGAGTTACCCTGACATGGCCTTGACAAGAAATCAAGGCAGCTGAGTGGGAACAATGTAGCATAATCATATCAGCGTATAAATGTAATGACTGATGCTGTCATCACCATGAGTCTATCACTTTGCCTGTTCAACTTCACCACAACAAAACAACATAAAATTATGTAGGCTGATAATATTATACTGGGAAAGTGTGACTTAAGAAAGCAACCACACTATGATTTATATTTATGTTAGTACATTGTACAACTGTTTAATTGACTGTCATTCATAGACAAACAAAAACACAACCAGACAGACAGAAGCACCCAAACAAACATATGACACAAAGGCCCATGCATAAAAAGGAAGCAGCCTGGTCCCAGCTGCACACCTGCCGTCTATCTACACTCTCGCTTTTGCCAGTACAATGACGGCTAATTTCAGGAGCCGATCTTCTGCATGTCAACTACAGATGCTTTAGAAAAACAGCATTATTTTGACCTCCCTTCATGCTCATCATGGTCAGGAGTGGAGGGTCACATGCTCTTCACCATATAGTCTCTCTGGTCATGGCCGATTGGTGCAGTGCTGGATAACGGATTACAGCAAAGCGGTCACAGAG
This sequence comes from Leptodoras praelongus, assembly GCA_028564905.1. Lineage (NCBI taxonomy): Eukaryota > Metazoa > Chordata > Actinopteri > Siluriformes > Doradidae > Leptodoras > Leptodoras praelongus. The sequence continues at coordinate 2,227,960 of JAOTRJ010000036.1, read as the reverse complement.
GCTCGGGTTTCAAAGTCCAGGCAGGCTGATAGACGAGCGGAGGCAGTTGTCTCACAGGCCGGGAGCTCTCCATCAGCAGGGTTTAAGGTGATATAGCAGGGTTCTGCTCCTGCTCTCACCCTGCCTGGCGTCAGCCCCTTGCTGGGTTCACACAGCAGGTATGTGTGGGTGATGACCGCAGAGCAACTCTAGAGCAGCAGCACAAATGAGTGACACACAGTGCATACAGCTGCACACACACACTTATTCTACTCAGTAATAAACTTCGCTAACACTCTTCCTTCTTCCTCGGTTACCTATAAATATGAAGATGAATTTATATTTCACATTAAGGAATGCATATAAAATGTAAAACTCCCAAGTGAGAAAGCATAATCATAATCCACAAACAAAAGCCAGTGTAGGCTAGTGGCCATTTCAGCTTATATGTGTGCCATCTGCTAAATTATATTGTATAGTAAGTGTGTACTATATGCGCCTGTGTGTTTGTGTATGGAGAGAAAGAAGATAAACATAGATAATCACATTTCAGATGTGGAAGTAAAGCTCTGACCACCTTCTCTATCCATCTCTCTCTCTCTCTCTCTCTCTCTCTACATATCCACCTACCTACCTATCATGGATTATCGACATGATTTTATAAGCCTATCAAAAGCTTTAAAGACCTATTGTTAAAGTACTTATTACAAAAACAAATAATTAATAAGCATTTAAATAAATAATATATTAAAAACACTACATTTTTAAAGACACATTACATGTATGCAATTCCTATCTATTGAATATCAAGCCTATGAATAGGCACACAATTAACCTTTCCTTTCCTAGTTGCATACAGTACAGGCCAAAAGTTTGGACACACCTTCTCACTCAATGCGTTTTCTTTATTTTCATG
>JAOTRJ010000036.1:1908414-1918569 GCA_028564905.1 Leptodoras praelongus | reverse complement strand
GCATTGAATGAGAAGGTGTGTCCAAACTTTTGGCCTGTACTGTAAAAGAAAATACTATAAAGTGCAGTAAACAGTAATAAACAAATGGAAGTTAATATTTGGTGAGTTTTTGGTTCTTAAATAGTGTTCCCAGGTAAGCAGTAAACAGTAAGTTCTACTGCACATTATGGATTTTGTTTGAAAAGTGGTTTATGTAATATGTGGAATTCTTTTCTGACATACAAACATTTTTCTATAACACATCAATCACACACTAACACACCATATTAGCACTCTCTGAACGCCACTTAACCAATCAAATTAGTGGACCAGAACTAACTGTTGTGTAATACACAATATCTACAGTTCTATAACAAGTAAAACTAATGCTGGGGAAGAAAATGTCCACAAATAGATTCAGCTACCTGTTTTCAGAATCAGCTTTATTTCGCCAAGTATGTTTACACACACATGGAATTTGGTTCCGGTTGATGGTGGCTCTCTAGTACAATATAGTGATACATATAATTTAAGGCTATACAATATACAGAATCTATAAAATGGTGATACTGAGGTGCAGTGTGCTTTGTAGTGGAACAATAATACAATAATGTGCAGTGTGTGATGTAGTGCAACAATAATAATGTGCAACATGTTTTGTCAGTAACCCTAGGTTTAGTTGATTTGTGCTATAAAACACACAAAGAAATAATTTATTACAGTGCCTTATGTACACTATATTATAGTGTTATCACCCAACATTATTATGTATTTATCCTTTGTTCCTTTGTTAGCTAGTCTTTGCTGGGTTGACCCCAACACCTGCATCCAGTGAATCTTCTGAATTGCATTTGTTCTGGTCTTTTCAGAAAAAGAAGAGAGGATAGCTAAGGAGAAAGAGCAAGGGATCTATAAGGAGAAGGTGAGTGTATGACTTTTGTGACAGCACTAACCCAGGATGTTGGCCTCTGACCTGCTCTTGTGCTAGTGTCCTCAAACACACAGCTCTCCCTGGGATCTACATGCTTTCTATTTTAACCAGGTTACACCTCTGGTTTCATCCCAGACCCCCCTGTGCTGTCTGTACTTAACCTCGTTACATTGACATCTGCACTGCTGGACCTCTAATAAGACACTGAGAACCTGCACATAGCATGTACAGACTTCAGGGCTGTCATGCTGCGATTTGCTCCACTCTGAAACATAAACTCTGGATATCTGAAGATCAGTCATGATGTCTGTGGGGTTCATCTATTTTTTATACTGGCCCCAATAAGAAGAGTGTGCAGTTAATTTCTGTTAATAAATACATATTTTAGCCTTAGAACCTTAGCAAAGGTATGACCTAAATCCGTTTCCGAAAGCCAGAGGATTGTCTGCTGTGCCGAGCAGCTAATCAGTACAGATTCTTTACACATTTTCTAGTTTTCAGAGCTTTGTCCTTTAAGCTTGTCTGATTCTCTTGTCTTTGTGTCTGTGCAGCCCAAAAAATCATCCAAGAGACGAGAGCCGATTCGGGCCAGCACTGCAGGAGAGGCAATAGAAAAGATGCTGGAACAGAAGAAGATTTCAAGCAAAATCAATTACGATGTACTGCGAGACCTGAACAGCAAAGGCAGCAGCAGCCCAGCACACAAAACAGAGGAAGCGCCCGGTGTCGTCCCCGGACGCAAGAAGCTCACGCGGCGCAAGAAGCAACCCAACAAGAGCAATCTGGGTTTGGCCAAGCCTGCAAGCCTCATGGGGAAAAGGTGAGAATTAACAAAGAGGTCCCTTTCAGCAGGGCAAGCTGTTTAGTGATTGCTGTTTTATAGAGTAATGGGTTCATTTGCACTGAAGGAGCTTTCCCTTATTGTCCGCACCTGCCTTTTATAATAGTGCCGCTTTTACCGCAAGTGTCGAAATACTTCTTTTGTAGCTCCAACAAAAGACAAGATCGAAAGGTTCTGGCTGTCCTTGATAGAGCACTTTTTCCTTGTCCAGAGGTATAATTTTGTCTTGCTTTGGCTGACCTTCAGAGTCATTTCCACTAGGAGAGACCGCGTCATCAATTCTGTGCCAGTCTTTTCTGTTTGCTGTCACCTGGCACCCTGCGGTGCTTTCTCTGAGCTTGCCCCTTCTCCAGTTAATGGTCCTCTAGGGCTCCAAATGTCTCTGTAAGAAACGTAATAAATCTGCGCCAGACAGACTTTCTCCGAAGGTTCTTATTGTGCGCTTAGAAGTCTCTAAGTTTCATACGTAATATTGACTAATTTCATTTTTGTCAAGAAGAATCAGAATTATGATCTGCAGCGGAAGCCTTGTATTCCAGACATACACTATAACAGCAAAGGATCATTTCTCTACATTTTATGCTCACGTACAATGAACAAGATGTAGAATAAATGCTGTCGGTGCCGTCTTTAAATATTCTTGAGCGGTAAAATGATGAATTGGCTTTTCAATAGCTTTCGACTGCTGAAATTAGCTTTCTTTTTTTTTTTTTCATACAATTGTTTTGTCCATAACATAAACTAAAACAGAAAAAAAATCACTGCAAAATCAGGTTTGCCCCCCCCCCTTCCTTCCTTCCCCCTTTTGCACTGACTGGCTAAGGCTTATTAAAAGGTATTAAATTATGTCACGGATGGCACGTGGAACAAATTTGACAATAAACTCTAATTTAGTTACAGCTTTGCTTGGGAGAAAGCGTTTCGTTTCCCTCCTGCTGGAGCATGGGAAAACACTTAATGAGCTGTCGTGGGAGGGCAATTTGGCCTTGGTGCCTTAATTTCTTATACCAGTCAAACTTAGCCATGGTTTATTGACAAAGCACACAAACATTTTGTTCATGTTTGCCTGTGCAAGAATAAAGTGTTGAAAGAATGAAAAAATCTGCCGCTTACTCTCAGTGAAGGATCTCTTCTCGTTAACGCATTACAGCCCTTCGCTTGTGCATGTTTATTGTAGCATTTGTACTCCGCAGACTAAGAGCCGAGAGACACAATATACAAATACAATACAAATATACAAGCAGTTCTTAAACTGAATGACCCCACACCTCTCTCTTAGTGCACCCAAGAAAGCAAACACACTTGATTCAACTGGTTTCAACTTCACCATCCATCAGCCATGACCCCACATAACCACCCCTACCCCTACGCCGACCCCTACCCCCACACACACAGAGGCAACAAAACCAAACCCGCTGCATGACCTCCATGTTGAGCTGGAAAAGAATCTCTTCCCCAGGAAGAGTGCAGCAAGAGTAAATGTCATAAAGTACCTTTCTTTTGCTCTCTCTTTTGTCCTTCATTCATCCCTATATGCACTCTTGCATGTTGTTAAAGGTTCTGAGTCTTTAGTACTCACAAGACTGCTTTTGAAGTGCAAATCTGAACTTGTTGAGGCAGGATGACCTGCTTATGAATCCTCTCCGCACATAATTTGAAGAGAGTGACAACACATCCAGACATGTCTCCTCCCAGAGTGCTGTGTGATGCCTGTCTGATCTTCTTGTTACAGTATCTCCTCCTGCTTCAATCATAGCCAGAATGTTGGCATGTAGCTGAGAATGTTACTTTATCCGTGCTGCTTGCTTGCTTAATGACAACATGGCTTGAGATTCCACTCAGTATTAGCCGAACGTCCGAAAATAAAGGTAAGAGTTCATGTGTGTTTGTTTCAAGGGCTATTAAGTAAGTAGAGTCACAGTCATAGTTCCACATGACCCAAGTACAGAGTCAGTCTGATGCGTTTTACAGGCTGTTACATACAGAGGCTTCTTATTCCCAGTGGAAATGCAACGTTTACCACAGCTAATGTCATTGTTTCCACTCGACTCTTGCTTTTCATCCAGCGTTATGGGTTTGGCTAGTCGTCCCCCACAACAGCAGATTCAGCACAGAGCTTTCAGCCGTTAAACTCAAACATCATTTCCAAGCAACCAGTGGTGGAGCATGCCACATGGCTGATACTGATGGAGCTATATGTCACCAAATCCCTAAAGCAACTCCCCTAGAAACCAGAGCTATAGAAAGGGTGCTGGGTTTTCTTATAGTCTGGTCGTGTTGAGCCACAGACAGCATGGCCGCTAAGATACATTGAGACTGTGATAGATTACGTCTCTGAAGGCTTCGCCCTCCCTCCCCTCAGCAAAAGCTTTCAGCAGCCATGCTTGGCAGCGTGAAAGGGATGATGCACAAGAAAATTGCTCTTGGAACGGGTAGGGAGAAGTCCAGATCAGCGTGGATTACCAAGAAGAGCTACGCATAAAAGGAAGCTTGGAATTTTGTTCAACAGTTTAACTAGCTAAACTTCATTGTGTGGTCATGACCACTAGCCAGGCCATTTCATGGCTCGCCTCTGACCCAGAAGGTTTTAGACAAGATTTCACAATGTGGAGTCTTCTATTGTTTAGCGATGTGATTTATCAGTGGGCTGTGGTCTGCTAGTCTGGAGGACGCACGGTGGTAGGAGTCAGGGAGCCACTTCCTGCTGATGGGAACTACATCCCTTGTAACAGCTGGATGTTGCAGTTTTTGTATGCAGTTTTCTCAGGGGAACTTAAACATGTAGATTGCAAATTGTTTTCTGTGGTGACTGATGACCCCCGTTGCCAACAAGCTTATCAAGCAACATATAAGCAACTTCACAAGCTCCCTCCTAAATGAATTACCAGTGACTAAGTGAATTCCACTGAAATAATTCTGGCTATAAATGAGGAGCAGAATGATTTATTTCAGTAATGCTACCTGTGATCCCTAAAGTGTTCATTTATAATCATTATTGTGATTTCACTTATGTGATTCAAGCGCATGTTGCTCCTCTGCTCAGCAGAGATTAAATGGCTTGGTTCAGCAGCAGGGTAGGCGCATGGTGAACAGTTAGCACTGTAGCACCGAAAGGCCTTCTTGTAAACCCTTTGGGCTTTCTTGCCTTTGCCTTTCCATCTGCTCTTTAGGTGCTAAGGGAGGTTGAGTCAGTCACATTTCACATTGCTCAAGCTGTCTCAGCAGGAACCCTCTCCCACTCTTCTCAACTAAGCCAGACTAGACCTCGTCTGTTAATGGAAGCTTATGTCTCCTGGTGGCATCAAGAATGTGTGTGCTCAGTGACATGAGCGGAGGTGGCAAGACGCATCCTCTCTACTCTCCTGCACTTTGGGTTTCCTTGTCGTTCTGACCAGATGCAACAAAGGGCATCACGATGACAGCGAGCGCTGTTACCATGCTGCACAGCCACACACGATGGGAAAATTGGTACTTCTTTTACAGCCACCCTGCACCATGTCAGATTCTTTGTACAATCAGTTTAGGGCATATTTACTCCCCCGCACTGTTTTGTTCGCTAGGCAAGGCAGGGTGGATTTAACAGCCTCCACAGTACATGCTTGTGAATTTATGTGCGTCACTGAGTGATTGAAAAGCAGTGATTCTCTGCCTGATTTGGCAATTGACGCCATTTTCAGGGTCCAAATTTCTCACGGTCCAACTTCTTCTATACATGTATTCCTGCACATAATAAATGAACATTAAGAAGGGTTCAGTTTTTGCATATTTAACAATGCCTCTATGACTCGCTGTATGTACGAATAGGCAGTCTACGCTCACAACGTCTACTCGGAAGGTTTGCTTTGTGTCACTGTGCAGCTTTTCGAGGTTTGGGTAATGTCATTGAAAGTGTGCAACTTGGCTGTTGTATTCAACATGGCGTGTTACTCTACGGCTGGGGTCTCATACTCAATCCACAAAGGACCAGTGTAGGTGCAGGTTTTCCTTCCAACCAAGCAGAAGCCACACCTCATTCCACCTGCGTTTAATCAATGTATTCAGTCAGTGGATCTTGACGTTCAGTAGTCTGAGGCTTCTGCTTGGTTGGATGGAAAACCTGCACCCACACCGGCCCTTTGTGGATAGCTTTTGAGACCCCTGCTCTACGGTGTAAGTTCGTTGGTTTAGTCCAGTGTAAAGCAATACACCAGATACAGTCAACAGATACACGTCAGCAAGTGCAGCATTCATTTCAGTGCTTTATTTATTGAACAGGTTGATCATTATAACCAACAGTCTGTACTGATTATCAGAGTATTCTGAATACGTATTATCACTGTATATGATCACGTAATGTTTATCAATCCTATGCTCTGTGACGGGTACATACATTACTGCATTCATTTACAGCCTGAAACATAGCCAGTGCGCTCTTTAGATTATGGACACACACTGCAAAATATGCCATCAATATTCAATTTGTAGTGTTTTTTGCTACCGAGCACTCCCATGAAGCAGGTGCAAAAAGAATGCACGCACAAAAGATACACCTTGTTCAGTGCATGTAAGATCTGAATGTACAATATCACAGCATGTTGGATGCTGTGCCAGCAGATAATGGAAGGAAATTGAAGAAACAGCTCAGGTTAATGAAATGTGCCTTGTGATGGCAATGGTGCCAGGCTGTACTCTCATCTTGCGCCCAGTGTCCCTGCTCCTACAGAAGTGACAAAACATGAATGAAATAAGGAAATGTTGGTAAGTTTAGTTACAGTTAAGGAACAGAAAATATTCCATAAGCATGTATTTGGCTCTAAGCCATTTTATTATGTCCATGCCAGTAGGGTGAGGTTGTCATCATAGGGTCGCTGTATGCCCATTTCACACAGAAGGCATCCTGTGAGAAAATGGATTTTGCAGAAGTATGAGCCAAGCACAGTCATAACAGTGGACGACAACCCCCCCCCCCTTATACTTCCTTCCTGCTGAACCACTGGAGAGGAAGATAGCAGGAGGATAATCACTTCTTCCCTCTCTGCCCTGGATCCCTCCCCCCCAAGCATCCTCTTTCATCCTCCAGACGCTGGGGGGGTTTCCTCAGCGGTCTGCAGGACGTGTGATAAGCTGTCTTGACACCAGGAGGTGTGGAACTCGCCCAACTCCTAATGTATGCACCCTTCCAATATCTTCTTCTTCATCGCACTGGAACCGAGGGTACGAGCTGAATATTTAATGACTTTCTGCTTTTTAAGCAAGCTTTCTTTGGTCTACCTTAGGCGCTTTAACCTCTAATCCCCTTCTCTGTGTGTGAGCCTGATCACTGATCTCCTGTACGTCTGAAGACTCTCTTCCTCTTCCACAGTGCAAAGTACAGTACCTTGAACCTCCGCATGATTGATCATCATTATGTCGTGGTCAAGCCAGATGACTCTTGTTGTTGAAAAGATATGACGGCTGTGCTCACTCGCTATATCTCATATATCATGGGTATGTCCTGAGCAAGGGCTCATGGGGAGTCCATTATATCCTGCTCTGCTTATCTGAAAGATCCTTCCTGCAGCATGCAAAGCATAGCACTACTGGTCTCTGCTGGGTTCTTCTGAAACGCTCAGTCGGACGCTTTTGATGTGTTATTATTACACTGCATTCACCCCAAGCAGCCACGTTACAATGCGTCCACAAAGCTTTCGTTTGTATTAAGATTTGGTAAGCACCGGCCGCAGGAGGCCAGGCATTCATGTGAAGATCAATGTGAAGTTGGAGTGGTTGAAATGCGTAAAGATTTTGCTAACTTTGTGCACGTGAGAAGCGGAATGATATGACCAGTAGGAGTGAGAAAGGGTGATAGGACACCCCACCAAGTCCCACCTTCAAACCTGTGAACCTCTGTATATTTTAGTTTCGTACATTCGTTCCTACTTGCAGCTGGTGATATTCTCGAAGCTGCTGGGGGGCTGAAGTGTTAGATATGCTGTTGGTATTCACTGTTGTCTTTTGATATGTTGAACACTTCAAGGCTGTTAAGTAAACAGCAGAAATTGTGAAAAGCATTGCTTTCACCTTATACTAAAACTGGCAGACAGTAACACACATACTTGAAAACACATGTACCTGTATGTACATACTATCACAATTCTAATATATTTTAGCAAGATATCCCATTTGTGCAGGAAGATATATGAATTCTGGTCTAATAGGGATATTTAGGAGATGTTTGTGGTTAGCTGTGGTGTTTGTTGTGTCTGTAAGGTACTAGCCAGACTAAAGATGAGGAACAGGTGATCTACTGATCATGGCAGAGTGATTTACAACACAGGGTTGGATAGAACGCACGGTTTAATATGTCCATTTATTAGTTTGAAGCAATTGAAGCCTCGTGTTCTCACTGGTTCCCTACTATTGTGTAAGCACTGTTCGGTTTAATGAACTATGATCTGCTGTTTTAGGGTTTCTTTCAGTCAGCATTTAGGAGCATTCTGTATTCATGCAGTCTCAACTGACATGCAATATTGAATAAACAGAATTAATATTTCCCCCTGTCGGATGTCATTGACATGCCGTATTGACTGACTGGCAAAATGGGCCATGCAGGGGTGCGGAGCTCATCTACAAAAAAAAAGCGTCGCATTTGTGCTTAGCTTTATGAGCTCACGATGGTTTTTTCTACCTATAAAGCCCAAAAATATAGAAGAGTTTGAATCTTAACTCCCCTCTAGATGATCCCGAACTGTTTTATTACTACAATTTGGCTGAATGACTGAAATACTAATGTCTGCTTTGTGGCTAAAGTGACACGAGACGGAAGATGTTATTTAATTTCCATTGAACGTGAAACTTTCTTTATTGCATGGAGAAAATATTCGTCTGTTTCCAATGTGTGCACAATGTTCACACAGGAGCCCACTCAATGGTAGATCTATATACTGTAATATGGTTATATACAGTACTACTAAATAATTCCTTATTGTTTAATTCTTTGTGATTCTCTTGCTGTGTTTGTCTCCATGTGGGAAATTATTGATGATCTGGCAACATGGGGATTGATTGTTAAGTGGACAAATTTATCGTGCCTGAATTCACCCCATTAGCCACCTTATCTGCCATCTGTCTTGGGGTGGGAGAAGGCAGGCAGCCTGGCATCAAGATGGCGTCCCCCTCTCACCAGGACAGCCCAGCGTTCTGCACTCTCTGTGGCTGTCCCAATGCAACACAGAGCAAGTCATGGACCACAAAATGAACCTATTCTGCTTTGTGAATAAGCTCTCCATATGGCCACTGTAATTTGCCATTTGTGAAGATGTTTCGTTTTAACTTGCATTTTATTTTTTGTGGTTTGAATCGTTTTATTGCTTGCCTGTGATGTCTTATGGTTTGAATAATAGGAGAACAACAATTACCAGATGCTGTATGATGTTTTCAGTGTGGGGCTTTCCTGGCATTACATGGGATAACATGGAGTGTTTAGCTGATCCATGTGGAATTCTGAACGACTTTGTCGAGCAAAGATAATCCATTAAATCTTTGTGGGCTTTTATCTGAAAAATTGATTTAACCCTCTCCTTATAGAAGAGATCGTCTTTGAACTGAAATCGATGTCGACCTGCTAATTACCTAATGAATATAACACTATACAAAAGCAATGCGAGGCTGTGTTCACTGTTTGAATTAAACAGTAGGGTTGTACTTTAGCATGACCTTTGCATACTTCACAAAAACATTTTGATAAATTCTGTTTTGCCAAGGTGTCCTTCACACTCCATTGTCATTCACACCTGGCTCCCATGTTGTTAATGCATCCACACAGCCCCAAAAAAAAAAACTGGCAACGGATGTTATAAGGGATGTCACTCCTAGTTGGCTTTGTTTTGTGTGAGTTGCCAGCCCACAGGGATTCTGGGAGCTCACGTGTGGACGTGCTGAGTCCCAGCCAAACCCTCCCGGCACAAGAAAATAAAAACCACAACAATGGAAAGCGTGTACGGCGAAGGGTCAGAGTTCAGTAGTCACATTTAGAGCCTCACCCCATGAAGCCTTTTAAACACAACACACTCACGCTTTTATTTCTTAAGAATTACGGTGGCTTTGTGCTCCTAGAACAAACATCTTGCTTCTGTGGCCTTGCTACATTAAGCACATTTGCTGCATACTGTTTTTTTTTTTTTTTTTTACTGAGCTGGCCAGCCCTGCATAATCAGCATCAAGCTAAACTTAATTCTATGTGACTGTATAATGTGTTTCAGCATTACCGGTGCTTAAATCTGTCTGACCCTTTTCCCAATGTGCTCTCATAGTCTTCACAATATACAGCCATGCCTGAAGCAGCAGGTAGATATAGAATTAATACCAGCATATATATATATATATATACAGGGGTTAGACAATGAAACTGAAACACCTGTCATTTTAGACCACAATAATTTATTAG
>JAOTRJ010000036.1:1775573-1788248 GCA_028564905.1 Leptodoras praelongus | reverse complement strand
ATATAAAATAATCAGACCCTGTTATGATCCTAGCACGTCTCTGTGATCAGATCCTCACAATGCATTCTGTAGCTGCGCCCTGTTTTTTACTGAACTTAACAAAACACACATCATTTTTAATATCCATCACAAGATCAGCATATTGATATCCAGCAGACACACGGTGTGCATGCTGTAAGAATATTTCCTAGTCTCTGTACAATCATAGTTTAATCATAATCATTCTTTTCTGTTTGTTTTTGACGGTTCGATTGAACCTATTTAAGTCACGTGACCAGTCAGGTTTATTATAGCTAAAAATAATAATACCACCACCACTAGTAGTGCTTTGTGTTGGTCTCTTGGTGTTGATCTCTATTGCTCTATATGTAATTCATGGGAAAATGGGGAAAAAAAAAGGAGAGAGAGAAGGGGGGGGGGCATTATGGTTATATGGTCACTTGCATGAGAAAAGGGTATTATGTTAAATACAACAACAAACCCCCATGAAAGATGCAAATACGAGACACGACGCGCTGATCTTTGCAGAATCCCGTAAAACCGTTTAGGATTTGGATTGTTTTCGTTTTTAGGTTTGAGATATGTTTTGTGTTCTGCTTCTTGGTTATTTGTAATAAGACACTAAACTAATGCAGTCCTTCTCAAACAGTGGGGTGTGGGGGGGGCACATGTGACCCCTTTTTAATTTTCTTATTCTCATTTTGAAAGTAAAATGGTATAGGATAAACACACAACGCAGAGCAAGTGATATTATAGGAGGGCCCAAAGTGTTTTCTTCTTCCTAGGGGGGGGCTTAACAGAAAATAATTGAGAATCACTGCACTAAGGGCTCCTCTTGTGTTTGCCGCTATGGGCGTCCACAAAGACGTTTGCTATTATAACCGGGCCTTACTCATAATAGACTGTTTTCTGTCATTGTAACCTTTGTCATCTATTCACAAACGCATTACTGTTAACAAATTTATTCCTGGCTCTCTATTCTATGGGACGTCAGAGGTGCAGTAAACTTTTCATTGAGTTCATGAACATTTCCTGATGTGACGTTTTTTGTTGTCCTGACATGCTTTAAGTGCTCGGTTTTTGTGGGGCACCTGCAGTCGCTTCCTCTCTGATTGTTGGACTCCATCTGTGCTTGGCATTATGTGCATTTTTAACTATGTAGTAATGCTTCCTCTGAAGTTAAAGTGGCAATCCCCAGGTCTAGGCCTATTGTTCTTTACGCCATGTCTTAGTCAGCCGCATCCGGTGCTCGCTGCCGGCATGGATGGAATGTATGGTGCAATCACACTCTGTGCTCATGGGACTCTCACTCATTTTTGGTACTGCAGAGTCGATGAGGTGATGCGCATTGTGCCGGCAGATCACTCTCAGGCCACGCAAAACTCACATGATCTGGAAGACCAACATTTCAGCTTGATGTCATTAGCAAAACTGGCTTCGTGCTCGGCAGGCCGTGTTGAGATGATGTTGGGTAATAGGCTAATGATGCGATGAGTGTAGAGCGGGAACATTGTGAAAGGTTAAAACCGCAGAGGAAGTTCAGAGTATGGTGAATTTTTAATATGATTTTATATTAATAAGTGAAAGTTGAAACTATGATACTGGCAGACGGACACATTAAAGGAGAAAACAACGGCTCTGTCATGCTTTGGGGGGTTGTTTATTTTCCTCGCCCGCTCTGCCTCCATTTGCCCACTTAAAATGAAGCGTCACTGCAAATCAATACAGCGTTCTTCACTTATCTAATAATGAAACGTTTCTATCCTGATGGGCCTGGTCGCTTCCAGGATCTCTCCGCACATGTGCAGGGCACGAAGGCTTCCTGGATAGTTCGATGAAAATAAAAATGATGTAACTCGTACGCTGTGGCCTTCATACTCGTCAGATCTCAACCCAGTTGAACACCATCCAATCAGCTGAGAGGATTTTGGAGCCATGTGTTAAACAGTGCTATCCATCTCCATCATCAAAATGCCAACCGTTGAAAATCTTTAGAAGGAACCGTGTTCATCAATCCAGTTCCAGAGGTTTCAATCTAGCTAAGACACAGTGTCTTACTCTAACACACTTGGAGTTGGCCATATGGCTTGTGAAATGGCTTGACTCTATCAAAATAAGACCTTCCTCATTCAGGTGTGTTAGGGAATTTGGTGGTGATATTGATGGTGATATTGACCTCTAAGAACCTCATTGGTTAGTAGTTCAGAAACTTCAGAAGTAGATGTTTCAAAGGAATTCTGTAGAAAATTACACTTACTCTGTAAGCACATTGAAGCATCTAAGCTCATTGGTGCAGTTATTATTGACAAAAGTGATATGTTCTCAATATTATAGTTGGGTGGTGCAAAGGGTAGAGTTGCCTTCTCGCAGCTACAGCCTCCCTAGTTCCACCCTGAGTGGAGTTTTGAATGTTCTCTCTGTCCGCATGGGCTTCCTATTCAATATACTTCCAATTTCAAACATACCGCTAGGTGCGTTTTGAGTGTGTGTTCATGGTGTCCACAAATGGACTGGAGACCATGAACCATCCCTGGTGTATTCCCACCACTCTCCCACACTGGGGAAAAAAAAAAAAACCTCATTGAATTTGCTTAATTCCAGTGCGAACATCAGTCCCGCATGATTGAACAGACTTACATTAACCCAGTTTGGTCTTGTACATCCAACATGATTTGATCATGTCATTTCGAAGCCCTGAATTAAATAGAAACCTGCCCGCTCATGAGCTTGAGGCTTGAACTTGGGTCACTGGTGTTGTGAAAGTGTGACGCTTACCGCTGCACTGTTCTACATCATGTTTTAAGCACATTTGTTTAAGACCGCAGTTATTTCTTGGCGTCAGCGGTGACGTCCTCACAACGTTGTATAATGTTATTGGACCACATTAATATTACTATATAATATTACATTATTATGAACTAATTACACTCACTGTATGTAATTCAAGCTAGCAATTAGAAAGTTATATTTAGTATAGGCGGTTAAATCCCGCTTTGATGTGAAACGAATATATCTTTACGTAAACTTTATGTAGGATGTTCTTTTAGATCTGATGGGTCACGCATCTGCTTTTTTCAGTGCAGTGTTCCAGAGATAAACTCCAGATCCATTGGGACCCTGATCAGAATAAAGTGGCGACCGAAGATGAACGAATGTTATGGTTGATCAGACGAGGGCCTGCTCTGACTGGTACTCGTGATCGGCAACCTCAATATCTGTAACTCACAATGAATCTCTTGGCTTGTACAGGAATTATTCAACCTCCTATTGCTGTCAGCTGTACCACAGGGCCAGCTTAAAAGGACGGGAGAAGGTACCTTAAAAGCTCAGATCGAATTGCCTCGCATAGTCTTTTTTTTTTTTTTTTTTTTTCAGGCGCTGCATTAGATAAGTGGCAGCTCCCCCTCCCCTTAGATTTTGCAGCAGCCACAGCAGCCGCAGCACTGAGTCAGTGTGCTGTGCCACCCACATGTCCCTGCTGGCACTGTGTACCAGGAGACTGCTGCTACCAACTTCCTTACAAACTGTAACTCTTCATATTGTCACCGCTGTGTTCTCGGCTTGGAGCCCCTGAACACAGTGCTTTAAAATGGGGTTTTCTGCTGTGCAGTGCCTTCTGTCACTTTTGGGCAAGTCCACCAACGCTAAGGCTGCCAAATGAACTTTCACACAGAGGAAATTCATTGCTATGCATCGATTTCAAGGCCCTTCACTATGTCTTTGAAGCATTTCTGAGTACTATTGACCTGTGCCTGGTCCAAATTCAGATAGCTCGATTGGCCTTTCTCTTTGCAGAACTTTGGTCAGTTGTGTCTAGTATTTCTGAAATAATTTCTAGTACGTGGGCAGCCACAAGCTGTGGTTGGTATAAATTATAATCATCTAATACAGACACACTGGTAGATGAAGCCCTAATTAATTAGTCAGCACACTGAATAACGAAATTCGCCTTGCGCAGAGCTCCGCGAGTGGTTCTTGTGCAAAACTGGGATTCGGTTGTTTCTTGTAAGCCAGCAGCTGAGCCAACATGGTCAACTGCTCCAGCTGCCAACCTGCTGCTTTAGCCACAGGAGACTGAGTCAGAGAGGAGGGGTATCAAAGAGAGCATGCTGTGAAGAGGTATAAGAAGGCAGCGGATTAGGACAGGGACTGGCGGATGGACAACGGTACGGAACGGGTGGGGAGGAACAGATGAGGAACAGTGGGGGCAGGCACGGTGGAGTGAGCAAAGGGTGAGGAAGACAAGGAAACATGTGGCAGTCACTGGTCAAGCGCCAGATCATTGGATGCTCGTATTGGGCAGATGTTTGGGAGAAAGAACAGAGGTGTTTAAAATTTCAGATTCAGATGAACAATGTAAAGGTCTTTTTCTGACTGGAGCCATTCTGAAAGCATTGCATGAGAGGCAGTTTTTACATTTTCACAGATGTGAAAAAAACACTAGTATGCTCCAGCCGATTGTGATCTCTGAGTGGAGAATATTCTGAGATGTCAGATGGCTGTTAAGGTCACCCTGGAGAACTAAAGCACAGGTGGTCACTGAGGTCAGTGATGTCCTTTGACCTCTTCTGATGTGCTCTTTTGTTGACACTCCACTAATCAGGGGTGGTGAAGGAAAGGTGAGATGCTTTTCAGTTCTGTTGGTTTGGCAGCCAGCTTCTCGAAGAAATGGAATCGTCTGACGGTTTTTTACATCTTGTCTGTTCTGCTTTATCGGTTATAGTAGCAGACTTTTCTAGCATATTCTGGCCTAGTTATTACTCGGGAACTCTTGTAGGATTTGCAGGAGAAACGTGTCTCCAGCGCTGTGGCACTACCACCCATCTTATGGGAGTGAGGGAATGAAACAGCCATGTCTGTTTCCCAACATTGTATGGCCTTCACTTTCTGGTACCTTCAAACTACTTCCTCAGCCTGTCTGAGATATATGAGCTATATAATAGTGAAAACTTGGTGGCAACTAGTTTGAGAACATTTTCCCACTGTGGAGTAGCTTCGGCCCCGTAGCCGGGCGTATTCAGTCGCCACTCATGGCATTGTTTTTATGTCCTGTGTATCACTTCCCTGTGAGATTATGGATTGTTCATAGGAACAATGACTTTTTGGGGCTCTGAAAGACTTCATAAATCACTGACACGGTAATATAAAGTACAGTGTCTTTGGAAGGAATTGATCAAAATCTGAGGCTCTAATTTGTAAGGAAGTGGTGGAGAATCCGGCAGGCTCATGGAAGGGCCTAGTCATGGTGGACCAACATGCATAAGCTTTCGGTTTGGACCATGCTGCGAATGAGGGTAGAGGATAAAGGGCTAATTTGAGCATTTACACTTGCAGGATGGTGTTGAAGGAGAGTGGATGTGTTTTGGGGGGTGAGGGGGTGGCTAAAGACAGCAGATGGACACAGATTTAACTCCCTCTGCTCTGTTCTGTTCTTCTTTCTTTGACTTTTCCTGATTCTGTTCTCTGGTGCGCAAGAGTTGAGGTTTTAAACCCACAAAGCTCCTTTAAGCTCTTCTTGGCCTCCCTGTGTTATTTACGAGCACACAAACGTATTTTGTTTCAGGACAAAATCGACGTATTTGCTCACTTTGTAACCTCCTTTCTGTTCTGTACTTTAGTGCTCATTCATTTCTAGATTCAGTGCATGTGTTTGTAGAGGCAGCTTGTGCTGGTGGGTAAGGAGGCGTTTTCTGGTTGTTTATACAGCGCGAGGTTTGTTTGATAGGTGTCAGGGTTCTGTTACACCGGTTGCTACTTGATGTAATTAACGTCGTATTGTTTACCTTAGTGATCTTGACTGTTTATGTTGCAGCAGAGCACAGAATGCCATTAACGTGTGTGCATAAGTGAGGTGGTGTGAGCTGCATTGTTGCTGCAGTTCTCTGGATATGTGCAATCAGTCAGGATGAAACAGAGTCACATTGTAGGGGTGGACTATCAAATTCTTATCATAATATTTTTTATGATCCAGATCATAATGGTATGATATCAGAAATGTTCTAAAAATGTTGACTTAATTAATAATAATAAGAAGAAGAAGACATAGAATGCATTGTGTATATCATCATTGTATTTTCCCATGTTGCACATTTAAAAAAAAATATGGCTCGTATTTACTGTACATTAATCACTTTCGGTCTGTATATACCCATCTATCTTACTGTATCCATTTATTGTAGTTCTGTGCATATAAATTAGATTTATGGGCTATTTTAGGTTTAGGCTATGGGCTATTTTTAAATTTCATTAGGCCTGAAATTTGGCTTTAGGCTAGACGTTGGCTCCATGCACAGGGGCTATTTAAAATAAAAATTGGCACATTGAGCACAGTTGTGGTTTCAAGCTATAAAAACTACAAACTGAGATTCTTGCTGTATTTTTGCAGTGTACTGTCTTAGCACACAGCCCATATTTCAGCCTTATATATCAGCCTGAGCTCTGATGCAGGTTAAAATCAAGGCTTGTGAATCAGTAGTGTTATAATGCATGTTTATAATAATCTGACTGTCGTTATAGACGTGTAAGATAAAACAGTTCCCCTGAAAAGGATACTTAACCAGAACACAAAAGCACATGAGCAAATGCTTATGTTACGCATCTGTCATGGTTTCTTTTGTGCTTTCCATGTTTTCCATTTGTGATAAATGTTGTAGGCTATTTGTCTCAACAGTGGGCTATTAAAAAGAAAAACAAGGATTTCTACCAGGTTTAAGGAGAGTATAGGGGAGGGTGTAATAATATTACCTGCTGTGCCATTGGGAGCTGTATCAGTCATGAAGCTTAGCTGGATGGTGGCTTTTAATGTACAGTTTTTGAACATCTGTATTAACCAGCACAGGAGAGAGCAGATAAACATTTTTAACTATCATTGCTAAAATGTTCCTTTTTCTGTTTTGGCCAAAAAACCTTGATAAAGCAGTTTGTGGGCATTCTTGGCCAATGTTTGGCCCTAACAACTATAGATTAATGGTAAATTTGGAATTGTCAAGAATTGTCATACATTAATAGGTTTTATTCCATTCCATTGAACTCGGATCGTTTTGCATTTACCTTGGCAGAAAGCGAGGGAGCCTGCACGAGTCGAGAGCACAAGATGAGGAGTAGTGGGCGGGGCTATAAAGAAGTGTCTTTTAATATTCTTCTCTTTTTTGTTCTTTCCTCAGTTTACCCTGATTCGGCTTACTCCAACATTCATTTTATCACACGTGTGTAACCCAGCGTTAGATGCATTATGCCCAGCAATAATAATCTGCCTGCACCATCACTATAAACATACACATACATTTATTTAAGCTGTTTAATGTGTCTCGTACTGAGGCTGTTTCTGATGCACTGTTTTTCAGCTTATTACAATATTCACCATATGGTCCATAGAGTGGCACTGCATCATACCAGTATTCACTTCAGCAGTGATATAGCACTCAGCCCTTTCCATTATAAGTCTGGAGCAGATAATTATGCAGTACTGGTCTGAGGATTATTATCTGCTCTTGTGCCTTACAAATTTTGAGGCAGTCCAACAGTGTTCTAGTTGGTGTTTTGAACACATCAGCGCCTCCATCTTTCCTCTCATGCGTAATGTCTGCAGGGGTTTAATTGCCACCTGCACTCTTCAGCCACTTACTCATTTAGCATCTCTATCCCCATGAATACTCATTTCTAATACTGGCTGAGAGCGATTGCCTAGTGGGGATGGAGTGTGATGAGGGCTTTAAATCTTGAGAAGTTGTACAGCACATGGTGGGAATTAAAGGCCCTGATTGTAAATGGCAGCATGCTGGCAATTGAATTCATGACAGCTGCTGGGGTCACAGCATTATAAACTGGGAATTGATGCTAATTAGACTTTAAGCATCCGAAAGTACAAGGCCTACCTCGCCATCCCCTTTCACTTCTGATCTTTTATTGCAAATAGGAAAAGGGAAAGAACATTAATTTTGAGGTCTTATCTCCCCCTCCTTTTGGCCTTCTAATCTCTATCATAATCAGTGTATTTGGGGATTCCCAGGGTTCCAAAGGGTTTTTCACACTTACTGTGATAATGAGGAGCCCTACCATCTGCGCATGCACCATGCACAGTCCTCATTCTGCATGGGGTTAGAGAGGAAAGCCTACAATACAGGAACGGGTACTTCAGCAGGTCATTGTAAGCTAGTGTTTCTCAGCAGTGACATAACATGGTGCAGTTTTACTGATCATCTTCACCAACAAGGCAATGTTTTCCAATGGACCATGAAGATTTTGGTTGGAAATTACTGTTGTTGTGGTTTCATGCATGAAAGTAAATGTAGGAATTCTATATATCCTGTAGAATTGTCATAATACTAAAAGTTTGACTTTGGTGCCAATGTCAGGAGTACTGCAATACCAAAATAATGAATAAGAAAAACTATTCCTTATATCCCACTGTGGATGGATTATGGATTTTCTTAAACTGGATAGCCTCCATGGAGACATATTTATTGGAAGAGAACATGCACTATATTGCCAGAAGTATTCACTCACCCATCCAAAAAATTTTATTCAGTCATTCCAATCACATCCATGGCCACAGGTGTATAAAATCAAGCACTTAGGCATGCAGACTGCTTCTATGCACATTTGTGAAAGAATGGGTCGCTCTCAGGAGCTCAGTGAATTCCAGCGTGGGGCTGTGATAGGATGCCACCTGTGCAACAAGTCCAGTCATGAAATTTCCTCACTACTTTACATCGTACTATGTTACATCACCAAGCGCAATGAAAAGCGTCAGATGCAGTGGTGTAAAGCACGCTGCCACTGGACTCTAGAGCAGTGGAGATGTCTTCTCTGTAGTGACAAACCACACTTCTCCATCTGGAAATCTGATGGATGAGTCTGGGTTTGGTGGTTGCCATGAGAACGGTACTTGTCTGACTGCATTGTGTCCAAGTGTTAGTAAGTTTGGTAGAGGGGGGATTATGGTGTGGGGTTGTTCTTCAGCAGTTGGTCTCGGCCCCTGGGTGAAAGATTAAGAGTGAAAGGAACTCTTTATGCTTCAGCATACCAAGAGATTTTGGACGATTTCATGCTCCCAACTTTGTGGGAACAGTTTGGGGATGGCTCCTTCCTGTTCCATGATGACGGCGCACCAGTGCACAAAGCAAGGTCCATAAAGACATGGATGAGTGAATTTGGTGTGGAAGAACATGACTGGCTTGCACATGTTTGGGATGAATTAGAGTGGAGACTGTGAGCCAGACCTTCTCGTCCAACATCAGTGTCTGACCTCCCAAATGCGCTTCTGGAAGAATGGTCAAAAATGTCCATAAACACACTGCTAAACCTTGTGGAAAGCCTTCCCAGAAGAGCTGAAGCTGTTCTTTGCTTAACGGCAAAGGATGGGCCAACATCACATTAAACCCTATAGATTAAGAATGGGATGTTACTCAAGTTCATATGCGTGTGAAGGCAGACGAGCCAATACTTTTGGCCATATAGTGTATGTTTTAAAATATTCCGAAATATGAATATACTGTGAAAGGTACTTTGTGAAAGGTACATAAGGTATGTTTTTTGTAGTTGCCTCTCACTTTTCTTTGGCTAAAATGTGTCTCTGAAAAGCGTTTAGATTATGAGATGCTGTTCTTCATCTAGAGTATAAAGTCCTATTGTATTCCGTTATGCTGAACAATAAGGTTTAATCTGCCAACAGCATCATTTCCAAGTACACAACAGCAAACAAAGCTCTTAACAATTACTTATCTTTATTTGATCAAAATCGACTAGTCAAGTGCAGTGTAGCTCAGATGTTGGACTACCGACCAGAAGGTTATGCATTCACATACCACCACAGCTAAGATGCCACTGCTGAGCCCTTGAGTAAGGCCCTTAACCCTCAACTGCTCAGTTGTGTAAAATTAGATGAATATAAGGGCATCTGCCAAATGCCATAAATATAATGTAATGCCCTGTTACACTACACTGGATAGTAAAACAGACAACTTACCTTTTGTTCTCATATCGTAACCATTTTACAAGAGATCCAGATGAGACTTTAAGAAGATATGATGAACCAGAGAGAAGTGCGTGTTTAGTTCAGTAGTATGTATTCTCACGTGAAGTGATCTCAAAGGGGTTGATGAGGGCTTAGAGTGAAAGCACTTGTTTGACACTGGCCCAAGGCAAAAGTACTTGGATAGGGCTCTTGCATTGTTTGATGATGCAGCAAGATCTTATGGCAGTAATTACAGAGGAGCTCTGTAAACCTAAGGTTCCACTTTAAAACTGTTTTCTCAGCCTTCAGGCCTCAGTCAGATTGTGCTTTTCTTGTAAGAGCATGTGGCTGGATGATAGCCTGTGCATCACTTGCACTTTCCAGGCGTGTCGTGTCAGCACCATGTCTTCATGCTACTGACTTTACAGCTCTGTATGAACTTGCATGTCTTTCCGTCTAGTGAGTTTGCTCTGGTCAGCTGTCATGATCATCAGGGTTAGTGGGAAGTAATGGTTTTGCTTTTTGTGGAATCTGATCCCACAAGCTTATGAAAAGCAGTGACGATTGCATCACAGTTTTATGCAGCTGTGTTTCCAGGTACAAACTGAAGTACAGAAATGCCTAAATAAATTATAAAAGAGTCGGTCTTTGTATGCACGTGTACCTGCGGTGTGTCTGTGGGTTGGCATGTGGACCATGGTCCTGGAGATGCCCACTTGGAAGCTTACCAGCTATCTTTTACTGTTCTCCCCTATCCAAACATGCCTACTTCCACCTCCACAACTATGCACTCAAGTACACACTTGCCAGCGATGGGTCGTTTTGGTCCCTCCTCACCTTGCCCAATGGGAAGAAATGATGGATTTCACGCCTACACAAAAATGTTTGGATCACTTTGAAGTATGAGGAACAGGGTAAACACCTCTGCCCTGGCGTGCACTACAACAGGCATTTATTATACTTGATTCCTTACAGTCTCTGAGGTGCATGGAAATGAGCTCAAGCAAAAGGTGTGCATGCTAATTTTAAACGTGTTTTGTGATCCAACACCTTTTAAAAAAACTTTGTTTTTTCCAGGTACAGAAATGTGTTTTAATTAAGAAAATCACAGTTTGTAGGTATAATTGGTATAAAAGATATAAAAAGTTTTTTAATTGAAAGCTTCCCACTTTTCCTCAGCATAACTCCACCACACTCATGAAGGTTTCTTTGAGGGATTTTGGTCATGTCTCTGTTAAATGAGACTATTTGCAAACATCTGACATACATTTGCAAATTTTCCCTCCAAAAGCTCAAGCTTTGGAGCCGAACGTTGCGTTATAAGCACGAGCAGCAGTGACCCCGTGGGCCTCTCTGGCCTCGCTTCGCTTACCGAAGCTGCATGCAGAGTCACTGTCCCCGCGCTGTTGTTTTAGTCCAGTGCCTCGGGTTAAGCATGAACATTTCCTTTAATGGAGATTTGCTATTTATTAACCGAGATCTCCTGCCACTTCGAGAAGGTCATGCTCGGGGTGTTAGGCCAGGACGAGGAGTTGCATTTTTTTGAATAGTAAAACACCTGTTGTCAGGTTTTAGTGATTGTCCATGTTCTAATGTTGTTTTAGATGTTTTGTTAGCGTTACCCCATGGGCCTTCCAACCGACCCAGCCATTACTAACCAATAGCCATTACCAACCAATCCAGCTATTTCCAACCCAGGCTAACTATCGTGGGCCTTTCAGGGACTATTATTTTCCCTTACTATCATAATATTACCAAATTATTACCCATTGTATTTACAGTTCAATAGTAGTCCAATGCGTCACTTCTTTGCCAGATTAGCATGCATAATCATCTTCCTGTGGTATTCCTTGTATACAGTTTGCTTGCCACATCAAGAATTATGAAGTAGCTTGTCATTTTTTAATTTCTGTCAATTATTAGATAGTTACCAACATTATTAATTGAGCTTTAAAGGAAGTTGTCAGTTTAATATGGACAATTTAATATATACCATTTGAATGAGTGAATAAAAAGAATGAGTGAATACTCAGGACTGGACACCATCAGTATTGTGGCCTGGAGAGGTATTTTCAAATGTTTGGGTTTTTTTGAGACCTACAGTATGAATAGGTTTATATAGGCAGTTTTTTTATATATAGTTTATATATAAAGTGGTAGCTGACATAATGTAATAATGCATGGGGAGCTGTTCTGTATAAAGCGAAATGCATTAATACAGACTAAGGCAACAAGCAAAATGTGTTTGCACTTTTGATAAAGACAAGCAAGTTCTTGGCCTGCGTTCCAGCTATGAGCTGTGGATCTCTGTCCTTACGTTGCATGTACAAACTAATAATCGATCTGGTTAGCGTCTTTATTTTCTCTCTATATGTTAATGCAAAGTGACTGAGCTCTTACTTGCTAATAGGAGAGGGATATATCAGCTTTGTGCTGCACTTTATTTTACTTGGGGTTTTTGAGTGTTTGGACATACAGTACAGGCCAAAATTTTGGACACACCTTCTCATTCAATGTGTTTTCTTTATTTTCATCAAAACTATGAATGAACACATGGAGTTATGTACTTAACAAAAAAAAGGTGAAATAACAACAGTTATGAAAAAACAGTTTTATTCTAGTTTTAGAAGTTTTATATTCTACTTTCTTCAAAATAGCCACCCATTGCTCTGATTACTGCTTTGCACACTCTTGGCTTTCTCTCAATGAGCTTCAAGAGG
>JAOTRJ010000036.1:1724174-1740549 GCA_028564905.1 Leptodoras praelongus | reverse complement strand
TATACAAGGCAACAGATCCTATGAATTGATTAATGTGCTCTGTAAGGTGATATTTTTTGCCAAATGTTTTTTGCATATGATGCAAAGTTTCTAATCAGCACCTTTTTAATAATGTTATAATGGATGGCCTTATACTGTCTTAATTGATGGCAGAAATGTGTGTGAGGTGCTACAGTGGGACAAGGCAATGATTAGGGTCGAAAAGGAATGACTTGGTTGCCTATATGTTTGTGTGAGACCTCCAACGGAAGGCCATGAAATATGGATGAGGAGAGGCATCCACATTACCTTTCCTGAGAGCCGCCTCCCCCCACCATGACCACCTCTGTCTCTGACCAACACTCCCCCACCTTCTCTTGCTATGTGCACCCAGAACTCCTACCTCTTTTAACCCAGCTGTCATCAGGCTGGAAGAAGGCTGCTATGACAGCATCCAAGATTTTTACTTAAGTGTGGTTGCTGCCTGCTTTAGCCATGAGCTTATTAATACCATGTCTAGTGGTGGGAGAGAAAATGTCAGACCAGATTACCTCCATTTTTCCATAATGTAAATACACACCTGCAGCCTCACTCACAGCCTGCTAACTGTTCCAGCTGTCCATGGACAGGTTTAGTGCTAGAAAGAGTGCATTCTTAAAACAGATCAGGTTGGATTCATTTGAAATGGACTGCTGGTGTTTTTTTAACAACTGTTAAAACGAACAAAGGAGAAAATAAGTGTAATGACTGGTGATTCATCAGATACAAATGACAAATGATGGATAGTAACAGTTATGGATAAAACCTATAAGTTTTGTATGGATTGTATGTCTTTGTAAAGCTGATTTGGGACAATGGGCATTGTTAAAAGCACTTTAGAAATGAAATTGAATTGAAAATAGTGTAAGTGCAGATACACAATTAATGACCCTAATGCATCTGTAACTATGAACAATCTGTCACTCTCCTAGTCATTCTATCAGAGGAAAAAGACCACTACAGAACTGCTACTGGCCAGATATTGTTTAAGTGGTGGATCTTTATCAGCCTGGAAAAGACATTAACACAGAACTGTGTTTGTGGTACTGGTATGGGTATATGCAGAAAAGCAGCACTGTCTGTGTTTAAACACCTCAGTATTATTTTTGGATTTAAAACGGGCCACCAACCAAAAAATTTCTAGGCAACAGAGGGCCTGTGGTCAAAAAACAGACAATGATGAATGAGAAAAGGATAATTACCACAAATTGTGGGTGCAAAAACATGAGCTATCAGATGGAGCAATTGACAAATGCACTTGATACTAATACCATCCACACTAAGATGGGGGTTTAGAAGCTTTTTGCAGCAAGGGGGCCCTTTAAACATGAACTCCATGGACTCCCAAACGTTTACTGAACACACAATACTGTATATGGCCAAAAGTATATGGACACCTAGTCATCACACCCATATGTCATTCTTCCCAAAAAAAATACAATTGTCTAAAATGTGTTTTATGCTGTAGCATTAAAATTTCCATTTCCTGGAACTAAGAGGCCCAAACCTGCTCCAGCATGACAGTACCTCTGTGCACAAAGTGAAAGTCCATGTAGAAGAACTTGTCATCCACAGAGCCCTGACCTCAACCCCACTGAGCACCTTTCAGATGTATAGTACAGTACAGTGTAGTGTAGTATAGTGCAGTATAGTATAGGGAAGTGTAGTACAGGATAGGATAGGAGATCATAGTGTAGTGTAGCATAGTATAGGGTTGTGTAGTATAGGTAAGTGTAGTATAGGATAGGGCAGTGTAGTGTAGTGTGGTATAGTATAGTATAATATAGCATAGGGTAGGGTAGTGTAGCATAGTATAGGGAAGTATAGTATAGTATAGGGTAGTGTAGTATAGGATACGGTAGTGTAGGGTAGTATAGTATAATATAGGATAGGAGAGCATAGGGTAGGGTAGTATAGTATAGGGTAGTGTACCCCCTCCCTTTATAATATAGGGTAGAGTAGTATAGTATAGGGTAGTGTAGTATAATATAGGGTATGGTAGTGTAGCCCCACGCTTTATAATATAGGGTAGAGTAGTATAGTATAGGGTAGTGTAGTATAGTATAGGGTAGTGTACTCCCTCCCTTTATAATATAGGGTAGTGTAGTATAGGGTAGTGTAGTATAGTATAGGGTATGGTAGTGTAGCCCCACGCTTTATAATATAGGGTAGAGTAGTATAGCATAGGGTAGTGTAGTATAGTATAGGGTAGTGTAGCCCCACCCTTTATAATATAGCGTAGGGTAGTGTAGTATATTATAGGGTAGTGTAGCCCCACCCTTTATAATATAGCGTAGGGTAGTGTAGTATAGGGTAGTGTAGTGTAGTATAGTATAGTATAATTCCACTATAGAAATATAAGCCTTTTATTTAAGTCTACTATTTTATTTTACCTGTTTATTAGAGCCATAGTGTTTTCCTAACACATTAGGTTCAAAGTCATGTTATTTATAAGCCTGCTTGTTGTGAGTTCTTGAGTTTGGATTAATGATGTTTCTGATGTCATGTCTGTACTGTGATACATGAACACTGACCTGTCTCTTGCATAGTGCTGCTGTGTTTCTAATGTTTGGTTGTACTGGAGTGCAAACTGTGTGAAAAGCTTAGTAACTATAATGATGGTGATTTGTACTTCCCACTGCTGTAACAACAATTTTAACTTTGAGAATAACTGCACTAAGATGCAGCTGTCATTTTGTCTGCTGAGTGCTGGCGGGTCTACGCTGGTTCCTCTCCACTGACAGCTGAGCTGGAGCTAGGAGAGAAGATTCTGTATAGCAAAATAAATGACTGACCCAGTATTTATATACATACAAAGTGCACCTATATGGCAGGTTTCCCTGATAAGGGTCTGTAAGTATAGATGGTGTGTAGTTATTACACTGAGTGTATGAGCGCTGCTATGTGTGTAAGTCCTGTCCTGCAGTGTGCGGGGAGCAGCGCCTCTCTGCCTCGGTGTGTTACAGAAGGCCGACATGTCCGAAAGAGGGCGACCTCAGCTGCGTCACTCCAGAAGCGTCTAACGGAACAAAACACAGATATTACAGGACTTGCCTTCTCTTGTTGATTTGAAGAAATAAAAGGAATTAAACGACGGAACATTTTTAAATTTGAAGAACGGTTTTCTCAACTTGGAAGAAATTTACCTTTCGCCTGTTTACATCTGGTCAGTCTGTCGTTCATGTGTTAAGAAACTAAATTAATAATGACTCGGAAAAAAAACAAGATAAAGTGTTCATGAAGAAAATAATCCAAATAATTTATCGTCGTTTCGACTTTACAGGTCGCACTGATCATTTAAAATGTGTGTATTTGCTAATAATTGTGAAATATTGCACCTCTGTGGTGGCACGGGCAGCTTTTTATTTTATTTTATTTTTTCCTTTTTTTATTATTTGGAGAGCCCCGCCCTTTACCCCGTGGTTGGTTTAGAGACGACGCTCTGCCAAACGTAAGCACGCTGATTGGTGAGTGGTTTATCCGGCTGCCAATCAGCCGAGGCGGCCCCAGGCGTGCAGTAGCTGGGAAACATAATCATTTGCCGTGGAGTGATCTGACGGAGGGAGAGGGAGTGTGTGTGAGTGAGAGTGTGTGTGTGAGTGAGTATGTGTTTGCTGTAGCTGGACTGTCGCCGCACTAAACAGCACGCTTGCGAATTTTTGCATGTCAGGAGCGGATGAGGATCCTGTCGCCGGTCATCGGCCGCTGCCCATCTTTCGTCTCTCTCCGCTTGTTCCTAATTAATCAGCGGCATGTGGAATTGCGCGAGGATAACCAACTGGCTTTGCGTAGCGTGCCTGCTGTTAACGACGTGGACCAAGGTGAGAAGCTTGGCTGCAATTCTGACGCGATTTCGGATCAATTCCTGTGATCTTGACACGAAAGTTGACAGGAACGGGCTTTCAGTGTAGCTGTTTGGAGAGAAGCTGAATTTGGTCCGCGGTGATCGATGATTGAATTACGCAGTCGTGCTCTCGGAGCATGTGATCATGCAATTTTGATTGTCAAGGTTTCAGATGTGTGAAATTTCAGCTTAACTCCCGGCGCGATATTCCTGTCATGCCTGAGCGTTAAGGCGTGCTGATTGTATGCCACACGGCTCGCAGTTTTATGCAAAGAACAGAAGGACGTTTCACACCGATTCCGTGCAATAATTCTTCTAAAAAAAAAAAATTGCGAAGGAACCGTAATGCACGCGGTGGAAACACGAGCCGTTTTCAGCCAATCGCTCCGTTTTAATGCTAATAATAAAATAAAACAGCTGACACCAAATTCGTGTGTGCATTTGCTACTGAAAGGCCTTTTGTTTAATGGATGTATTCCTTTTTGATGTTATTTTTAGGTGTCCTGGGCTTCGGGCTATTTCGAGCTGCAGCTGATGAGCGTGGAGAATGTAAACGGGGAGCTGTGGGACGGAGAATGCTGCGACGGCGCGCGCAACTCGCGGGACCAGCGGTGCACGCGCGACGAGTGCGACACGTACTTTAAAGTGTGTTTAAAGGAGTACCAAAGCGAGGTTACCACCACTGGCCTTTGCAACTTCGGCAGCGGATCTACTGGCGTGCTGGGTGGAAATATATTCTCTTTTAAAAACGCCAAGAGCAACGGCAACAAGATCAGTGACGCCGGGAAGATCGTCATCCCTTTCCAGTTTGCATGGCCGGTAAGTGCGCGCGGTCCTCAAATGATTTTGTTTAAATAATAATAATAATAATCAGGCGAGATTGGTGAAGTTAATGATGACAGACTCCGTCATTTCTTGAAGCTGTAGCCGGTGTGGTCCTGTCTTGAGGCCAGTGTGAGCAGCAAGTGTGCGCGTGTGTGACCCAGCACTGAATGAAATAGTTTTATCTAGCCTGCTATATGAGATTTGAGATGCACACACACACACACACACACACACACACACACACACACTGTAACACTTAGTGGACCTTAAGGTGAATGCATGCCGTCCTGCTCAACCAGGTGCAGGTGCAGGACAGCTCCTGTGTGTGTGTGTGTGTGTGTGTGTGTGTGTGTGTGTGTAGGTCCGCTCCAGGGATGTGCGTCTCTTTTCCCATTGAGCCTCCATCATTCTGCAGCAGCACACACCTGCTAGGCTTCCACCTGAGCATTGCTTTCTTTCCTCCACAGCAGCTCAGCACGCACTGTAGTAATGATGTATTACTCCACTATGGGTGTCTGGGTATCTGAAACAGCAGGTGCTCATGCACATCTCGGGTATCGGATGAGAGAGGTGTCGCACCTTTAAACGACAAAAAAAAACCAAACACGCCGTGTAGTATTGTCTGTCCGCTTTGGCCACCTGCCCAGACTTTCTGAAATCGCTCAGCTCTCACTGACCATGCTGGCTCGAACTAGTGGCCTGTTTACAGCCACTCCAACGTCTTGCCTCTGATAGAGCTGGTCCACTTTTCCCCCAGCCCCCATCCTCATGCTTAATGTCCAAGTTAATGTGTAACCACCTATCAAACCACTTTATGTGGGTTTTATCAAATGCTTTGTGTACCTTCCCTAACGTGTGTTATGTTCAGTCAGTTTCCCACGCGTGTCAGTCCCAGAAAACCTGATCTACTGTGTGTGTCTGTGTATTTGTGTGAAATATATAAATGTATACGGTTTGTATAGACTAAGTGCTCCAGTCTTGCCGTGCTCCTTCTGCAGTTCCGGCTGATCTCTAACATCCCTAAATTGAACGAGTTCTCCAGTTCTGCTGCATCCGGAAAGGCGATTGATTTGTGCCCAGTGTAACCGCATCCCCTCTGTCTTGTAAAGAGATACTGTATGAAGCACCTCTCTCAGGCTTGGATAGTGACTCCACCACCTGTTGGAGGAGATAATTCGTTCTCACTATTTGCATTTGTGCTTTGTTTCCTAAGGTTAGTCTATGATGAGTGTTCAGAGTGACTGTATGCTTACAGCCCGATAACTGGCCTGTGCCTTTAATGCACAGCTATATTTGTAAGCAGATACTGTAACTGATAACTGTAACCTTAGAGGTGTGAAGCAGTGTGTATTTGTGAGTGTGTGTTTTTTTTTAATCCTGTCTCTAGCACCTCATTGTGGTTTGATTATTGCTTAAAATCCTTTGATTGATTACCTTTAGGGGCAGTTTGTAGTGACCGTTCACCTTAGTGTCCATGGAATAAAAATGAAAGTGAGAGTTCTTATCTCAGGGTCTATGGAGGATTAACTTCATGGTTGGGCACAGCAGCTACAGTCGCCTGGGCTGCCACGAACCAGGGCTGAAACGGCAGCATCGGCTAGACCTGATTGGGAGCTTGCCGGGCGGTTGCTAGGAGACAGCTACACGGGCCTTTAGTAAACAATTATGTGCGGCGCTCCCTTCCCCCTTAACTGGGCTTTCAGTACAGCTACTTGTTCAGACCTCACCTGGGAAAGAAGGGCTCAAGCCATACTACTGATTGCACTATTGACCATGCAATTAGGCAGTCACAGCTGGCTACATCTTCAGTCAACAAAAAGCGATAATTGTCCATTTAAAACAGGTGGCTCCTGATGGAAGTTGTTTCGAGCTTTTTGTCCAGTAAGTTTTAAAGGACACTCACTAGGCCGTGGTAGTCTTTTTGGTGACCTCATTCAAATCTTCCTTATAACTCTTGTTTATGGCGATGTTTGGTGTAGATAATAAAAGCCTGTTTAAAGCTCGTTTATGACTTACTGTTGTGTAAAGCTTCAAGGCATTTTAGAATTCATGTTGAATTGTAATAAATGAGAAAATAAAGAGAGATGGTAAAACATTTATGGATTGTATTAATATATGGTTTATATTTATAATAATTTATTCAGCCAGCACAACCAAAATATAAAGACAAACCTAAATTATTAGCGTCTCTTTTATTTTGTACAATTTGTCCAGTTTTTGTGATATCGATATGTATGTATATATATATATTATTTGTAGACTGTTTTCTCTTGGGGACCTACTGTAGTCATTTAACAGGAAGTCTGGGATCAGGAGGAATCTCTTACTTGATCTAAGGTGCTTTTTTCTGTTTGTCCTTTTCTCTCTCTCTCTCTCTGTCTCTCTCTCTCTCTCTGCCCAGAACAAAATAGGTTTTTGTTCTACTACCTCAATAAACATTTTCTTTCTTGTGACCAGGGGCCAGTGCTTTTGTGTCGTCCCATGAAATGGAGGGAAGGACAATTAACGGTAACATTTTTCTGCCCCTGAATGCTTCAGTCATGGAAGAGATATTTTTAGGAGCTGAAAGATTGGGCCAATTAAGAGCCGATGCACCCAAGGGTGACTTTTACTCAATAAGCCTCCAAGGATTTTCCTTTTACCTTCGTATTTTGGAGGAGATTTCCTGGTCTTCATCTTTATCTGTTATTAGTAGAGACACATGTAGTGCATCAGTACTGTAGTCTGGTTTTCTGCTCTCTAGCCGAAACACTCCTAATGCAGTAAAGTCGAAAGAGAGAGGGAGGGAAAGAAAGAATGCTTGAGTATTTTGGAAGAGTACAGGCCAGCCACCTCCCACTCCACCACTCCTACATGTTGTGCGCTTAAAAACAAAGAACACTCTCCTTTTAGAGACAGTCTTTGGCAGGATGCTTTCCAAGCCCTTGCCAGAACACAATCAATCGATTAAGTGGTGTCTCGGTTAATTTAGGTGGCAATATATTTTGCTGTTTGCAGGGAAAAATCCAACACAAAGAGATTCCTGCAAGGGCATGTTGTACGTAAACGGTACGCAGGAATTCAGGCTCTTTGTTGACCATGTGTACCGGTGGCAAGGAAGGCTGGGAGTGTTCCCATTTACATTGACGGCATTTAGAGGGCACTCTTATACAGACTTACGTAAAGTAGTACTTTTCATGTCTCTATCAAATACATCAAATAGGAACTCCTGTCTATGACGGATACCTTCTTTGGCATTCTTCAGAAATGCTTTGAATGTTCCAGGAAGCGATTATTATGAGGATTTCAAAAACGTGGTGAAGAAAGTAAGCCTTTGTGGTAAGACTGAAGGTGGAAGTAAGGTCTGTCCACGGTGCAACAGTTGTTTTAAGCTCTGATACTGCTCTAGTTGTTGTCGGGAAGGTCTACAGCGTGCCATTCTCTTTCACGAGATCCAATTGAGCAAAGACCTCTTTGAAACTGGACGTTTTGTATCGCTCCTGCTTGGAATGCAGTATTTGCAGGAGCTTGCTCAGGTGTTCTCTTTTTAACTTGGCGCTGTTCCTTACTTTCCACTTATTGGCATGCTGTGGGTGAGCTGGGTTTGTTTTGCCTCGTCTCTTTTTTTTTTTTTTGTTAAAGCAGATAGAATGCATTTGCCTGTGATTGTGCACAGCTAATGCATGCATGCGATGCTTCCTGTGGGGATAGGAACACTGAGCAGGTGCACTGCTGTAATTAAAGTGCATTAGTGCACAGCCAATTTTTAATTCCCACTTGACCCCTGAACCTGCTAGAAATGATAATGATGATAATGGAGCTTTGGTTGGCGTCAGTGTAGCCGTAACCAGGCTTCTCAACGCTACTGTAACTAGGCCACTAGGATTTTTTTTTTTAAAGATCTAGTAGATTGGCATTTGTCATTAAGAAATGATTTGCCAGGGGAGACAAGTTTGATGGAGGTGTTGTGTCTGGGCTGGTTGGAAATGTAGAAATGAGGTTAATGAGTAAAGCTGGAACTGCTTGTCAGAATCAAGAACTTCATCAGCTAGTTCTCAGGAATGTCAGGTAGCAGCTGTGCGAGGAGTAATTTAAGAGTAAGAGCTGATCACCTGTTAATCCTTTGTAGTATTATCATTCATGTCATTCAACTTTGGGTATCTGATGTTAGATGTTCAGTGTTCGGCATGGGGCTAAGGACTGTTCCGGGGTGGTTGCTGGGGTGTTGCAGCTCTCCGTTTGTTTTTTTTCCTGCAGGTCAAGGTCGTACAGGTCATGCTCACTTCAGCTGCTAAGAATACTACTCCTGAGGGAAAAACGACTCCCCACTTTCTTATCTCTATGCATCTCTGTCTCTGCTGTCTGTCTCAAACTATTAATTCTTGTAGATCCTAAATATCTAGCCCTGACTGGCTTTGCCACTCAGAATGGTGTGCTCTGCTGTTTATACAGTGCTCTTGTCTCAAGAGTGCTCCTTATCTTTGAGAACTTTGTGGCACCTTTTTTGTGTACATGCATGTGTGTGGCCTTTGCTGCTCATTAGGAGACGGGGAGGGGTATGTTGTGTTGTCAGAGCATTGCCAATGGTCTTGTTGGCATAGTAGCGCCATGCTTAACAGGCAATATGTGTACACACACACACACACGTACATGAAAAGAAAGAGTATGATGGACTGCTTAGACTCCTGCCAGTAAGTCACTTACCTACCGATTGCTGGCTCAGGCTCCCACCATTTAAATAATATACAGGCACACTCACTTGAATGTGTGTGTGAGGTTAACATAATGCATTGTGTTTGGGCCTTGTGTGTCTGTATTGTTCCCAGTGGAACTCAACCCCAGTGAAGGGGAAAGCTAAAAGAAGGGTGGTTCCGATGGACGAATATCATTTACCAGCTACAGGGCCCAAAGTACATGTCAGGCTGTGTGTCCCTGCCTCACAGGCGCACAAAGCCCCTTAAAAAAAGGTATTGTCTGCCTTTGTGCTCTGGAAGCCTTGCGGAAAATGGCAATTGTCTGAGTCGGAACAAGAGTCACAGCAAATGAGCTCATTGCCGAGGGGTCAGTGGCTTTTTTGCTGAGCTAGGCTGTGCAGCGAGGGTTTCCAATAGTTCAGTAAGCCCTGGCATCCAGAGCTGATTTGAAACAGAGCTGTTCACCTGGGGGTATTCACTGTCTTTGGGAAGGATTGTAGCGTTGTTGGCAGGGTTGAGGGAGACCATGAGATTGACAACACCAACAAAGGGATGTATTGATTTTTCGTGGTGCTGTCTGATGGGACCACGTTCTATTCATGGCCTGTGAATTAAGGCTTAGTGAAGCAAGATACTGGGAAATATGGAAAGTATGAACATCCAGTATACATTTTGGAAGATGATGTACATTCTGTTGCTATTGTTTTCGTTTCAGTTTTTTTTTTTACCGATAAAGTTGACGAGCTTTAAAAGTTATCGGGAGCCAACGATAGAAAAACAGCCAGGAAGCTCTTAAAAAGTCTGGATTTTTGCTCAGAAGGAAAGGGCAAGAACTATGTATAGCCCCCTTCTTTCCACATGGTTCCCACAGGACTGACATGAGCCATTTCTGTCTGCCGTTTCCTTTGATGTGGCCCCATCCCTCTACCTTGCTCTTGCCCTATTATTACCTGAGCTGTAGGATCCCGCTGAAGCAGACACATAAATTAGGCTGCTCCAGTTTGAGGCAGTCTTCTTGGGGGGAAAAAATGTGGGGGCCGTAAACGTGAAAAGGTTGAACCAGTGTTTGTGTGTGAAAGAGGTTGAATTGGTAAATAAAAGATGGTTATGAAGATGGGCCCTTCTATTTCTTTCTGGCACCTCGAAGATGAATGTCCGGTCAGCCTGTCTGTTCCTTGCACGTTCCTCTGTCTGTGTGCGTGTGGGAGGAGATGACGTTTTCCTCAGCGCAATGATTGATTACGGCAAGCCGTTTTCTTCCTCCCCTTCCCACTATTGAAGATGTAATGTCATCAGCGTTGAGCTAACCTATGACCCGACTGACATGCTTAGCCCTTCTCTTTATGACACGAAGTCTCAGCCTTACAGACACAACCATGGCCTTGTGCTGGGCTGGGAAGCAGACACGCCTCCTTCATGACATTCACTGGAGGCCACTGTGCACAAATTGTACATATTAGCATACAGGCTAGGTTTCAGATCAGACCTGAATCATAGTAGGCTGTTCCAGTCGAGCCCCATAAATTTCCACTAAGGGGAATGGCAGTCTGCTCCACAAAAGAGATGGGCGTTCTGCCCTAAATGTGTTAAATGAAACAACTACAATACCCTGAGGTCAGGATGCAAATAATAGCCTTGTTATGTTTTCCTTCTAAACATAGAGGTATTGGAAGAACAGGACTTCTGTTTGTCCTGATAGTTTACTGCATTCGAGCCACGATCGTTCTTAACAGCGTAGTCCCCTAGGTCTCTGTTAAGCCAAGGGTTAGCCCTCAAGGCCAAAATGTTCTTCTGTGGTCTTGAGAAACCAGCCTCCAGCACTTGGCTCTTGTTCACCACACCATTTCGAAAGAGTAAAGAAAAATTCATTCTATTGCCAGAAAGCAATTGAGAGGATGTCTCACTACGACTGACAACCTAACGATCATTGTCGTCTCTGGGCGCAAGGCATGAAAAACCTTTCAGCGGCTTGTAATTGGCATGATGGTGTCGAACATTAGGCTGTAATTGCTGTATATTGGCCAGTGGTTCTCTCGGCTCAGGGTGGCCCACCTAGTCTGTGTCAGCGGGTAGAGGGGAATTTAGAAAGCCCGGATTGATGTTGCAGATTAATGAAGATTACATGAGGCACTTACTCAGCCTAGGATGAGTAAATACCATGCTGGCCCTCTGTGGGCCATCTATCAAAAGGTGTCACTGAAAACCAAAAAGAGAGCGAGAGAGTGAGAGCGATTGCCCAACTCTGCCAGGGTATGTGCTTGAGTATAATCGACATGAGTCAACATTCACCAGCGGATAGCCATTAAATCCTGTAAGCAAGGTTGGCGAATCCCGTCTTTCTAGGGTGTTACGGGAAGGTGCAGCCAAGTGGAGCATGAGATGGGAGGAGAGTGGGATCCTGGTGTGCCAGCCAGTGGAAGTGTTCTTTCTCACAGTTCCTCCTGTTATTAGAAGCCAGGAAATGAACCATTCTTCCTGTCCTTCTCCCACCCTGTTCTGTTAAAGATTGTCTATATGCCACTCATGCAAGTCCCCTGTCCTCTGGGTGCCTGTGAGATCGGGTCGGAGGTTCGCTGTGGATAAGGCGTAGAGCTCTTGGGTCGCGACCTGACACTCAACATGATCAGAATGACCTTTACACAGTCACCATGGTGAGAAGTGCTCAACTGGATGTCACTTGGTCATGACAGCAGGGCCAGTGGAAAAGCACCTTACTGACTTTAGGGTTGGCAAAAACGCTTCGTGCTACTTCAGGTCTGATGTTTCTGATTTAGAGGGAACGACGATTCTTGGTGATGGTTTTAAAAGGCAGCGATGCAATCGTGTGCATGCATGCGCGTGTGTGTGTGTGTGTGTGTGTGTGCACACACTGCAGGTTAGCATTGCAGCATAGGAGGCTTTTTGAAGCCGATGAGATCCCTGATGAGAGGTCTCGGGGGTCAACCAGAGCCTCACTCCCTACAGCCCCCTCTAATTTCAGCTTTACTCCTCTATCCCACCCTCTGCAGAGCCCAGCCCCCCACCGTGGGAAGCTGCACCTGTGGCTCCTTTTACCACACACACACCCACATACACCATGCATGGCTGATCAATATTATCCTTTTTCCATCGTTTACTTCAGTTTCAGAATGACGCGTTACACCGGAGTTTGTACAGGTGGCGTTGGTTAAAGTAGTATCAGAGGTTTCATTTGTTTCATCAGGGTCTCTATCCTACAACCAAGCCACAGCTGTCTAACCACACACAGTCTTGGAAGAAAGAAAATAGTCGTTGCGTATTCGCCATGGAGTTCTGCATGTATATAGAGTACAGAGACAGAATTGGGTAATAATAGGGGCAGGATGAGGTCACAGGGTAAGGTGAAGATAAGGGTTCGTATTGGAGTGCATCTATTCCAGTTAATCTGTATGAGCTTGTTCTCAGCCTGTGTGTATTTTTATATATCCTCATTATCAGGCTCCTTAATCAGGAGTGTCATGACTTCTAAAAACTGCTCCTTTTTAAGTGAGAAGTGGCTTGCATTCCTCACAAGTCTGCAAGGATGTCTATTTTGAGGTTGCATTTTGTATGTGTGCTTGTTGCTATAGGAATGTTTCTAGAGTGTCCAGAGACTCTGGTTGATGGGTTGTCTCAGGATTGGATTTTGGATAGAAGCCTTTGTTGAATGGTCACCTCCCCCCCATTCCCTTTATCCTCATCCAGTCGTTTGGGGGCAGCTGTCACATAATCCAGCTAAACAGAGACAGGGTGTGTGGGAACCGGACAGTCCCAGGCACTCGTTCGCTGTGACTTTCCCACTTTTCCAGATAGCCCTTTCCTGATACCATTGATTGATTGTTTTCAGACAAGAAACTCTTGCTAATGCATTCTCATGCATGAGCTTGGGGATGGTCAGGGAAGGTCAGAAGCCTGAGATAACAATCAACGTATATTTTGAATTATCCATACTACACATCATTGTCCAGCCATTCTGACCTAGACAAACTTATACTGATGCTGTAAATCTTCCCTGCATCATCCAGACCATCAAGCTTGTGTGTCCTACTACAAGCCTCCATATCGCAAGGCTCCCTCTAGCCCACCTTCAAACAAACTGTATGTAAACCCAAACCCAGAAATCATATCATTCTAGACACATCTAAACTACTTCATAGTAGATTCTTTATAGCAATACAGCACAGGTGGATATATCATACATGGACAGAAAGCTTCTATGTACAGGACATGTTTCAGCCTAAACCATCCACTGGTGTTGTCGGTCATGAAGCAGCTGTTTTGGTCCTGTACAGGTGAGGCATCAAAGCTGCAGCAGGCACTCAGTGGCTTGATTAAAGAGCATGGCAGCGTGATTCAGCTTCTCTTTGTGCCATCCTTTCAGACAGGTGCACTATGCCAGCACCGCTGTCTCATTTGGTTATGTGCGGGTTAGTTTCATTTCCATTGTGTTGGATTGAACGGATATGGACACTTAATTTGATTTCTGTCACTAATCAGCCAATAGCGTGACAGCATTTACTGTCGGTGTGTATAGGTTGGTATAATTCCCGTAGATTATAAGTATTTGCATCTTCTGGAGGATTCTCAGAGATTCTTAATGGTTTATTGTATAGTGTGTTACAATGACTGTTACAGTCTATGCTCTCTCTCTCTCTCTCACTCTATCTCTGTCTGTCTGTCTCTCTCCAACAAGACCCTTTTTCTGTGGATTTTGCCTTCCTGCTTTAACAGGAACGGTTGGTGTAATCTCCTAGTGTCTCCTCCTTTTGGGATCTAACCCCTTTTTTTTAATGTTGTAAAACTTCCTCCGCTTTGTGTAACATGCTTTCTCTTACAGTACATGGCTTGTGCTGACTCTGTGTTTTTCCCTCCTCTACAGCGATCCTACACACTCATCATGGAGGCCTGGGACTGGGACAATACCACTCAAAACAGTGAGTACAGTTTCCTTCTTGTTCTTTATATTGCAGGAACTAGCATCTGTTGTAATGTATAATCAGTTGGGTTGCTATTTTATGGTTGTTTTTTGGGGTTTGGTATTTTTTGATGCTAGCCTTGGTGTTGCTGTGGCAATCATACAGATTTGGGCTTGTATGTGTATGTGTGTGTGTATGCGTGTGTGGTGTGCGCGTGTGGTGTGCGCGTGTGGTGTGTGTTTCTGTCCATAGTGATGCATTTTCCTTCCATATAATGATGCATTTCTGAACGAAACAGGATTTCATGCTGGGAAATATTGTGTGACATCAGGATTTGATTAGCTTATGTGTGTCTTTTTTGAATGAGTCATTAATGTATGATAATGGCGCAATGTATAGTTAATATTATTTTCCCCTACCCACGCATTCATAGCTAGGTAGTTCAGTTCTGTTTTAATGGATGATTATGATATAACTGTCTTTAATCATTGATATTGATGGATAATGAGTGAATAATGGGCAGTAGGACAAGTAACAAGGTAAAAATGTCCATTTTTGAGTTCAGTTTGTACTTAAGAGGAAGTGATCGCGCAGCCCACAACAGAGCCGTCTGTCACATGCTTTAAAAAAAAAAAAAAAAAAAAGACGTACTCAAGGCTTGTGTTTTGTAACAGCTGAAGGATGGTTGCCAGGAGGGAAATTTGTTGTGAACAAAAACCTGTGAGAAATCCTCTTTTAGATGATTCATAAACAGTAATCTTCCTGTGAGCTGTACTGTAGGCCCTATGAGTAGAGCAGTGTGTGCTGTGTGGGTGGGAGTGGGATGGCACAATTTCAGTACAACTGTCAACTTCTTGAGAACATTTTTTCGACAATCAAAACTATAAAAATATAAATAAAAATGTTAATTAATATTATACTAATTAAAGCAACCTGTAGGCTGACATAAAGTCCTGCACAGGTGAACACTACACACATCCACTTAAACAGGGATTGCACACACTCACCAGGGGCTGTAAATGTCTGTAGTATTAATGTTTTCTGTGAATTAGGTCCGCCGCTGATATCATGAATCCACGACAACCTCCGGCAGATTAAATAAGAACAGAAATCACGTGTTGGAGTAGTTTATCTGATTATTCCTCTAAAAATTGAACTACACTTACCAGAGGCACTGAAGCTCACCGAGTCTTATCACATTACTGTTCCCGTTTCTGATTACAGTGCAAGAAGGAAGTTGTCAAGCCATGAGGAATTCATGTGCTACATCATCCTCAACACTTTCACAGAATTGCTTTGCTTGTGATTAACGGAGTTATAAAATAACTGGATAACTATACCATCAAAACTCACAGAAATAAACGAATAATAAATCATACTACAGTCAATAGAGATAAATTAGATGTTCATTATTTATGACTGTTGATCAGTGACTTCACTTCAGACACGTGAGAGCTTCTCGTTGTTATAGATATAGTAGCGTTGGCAGACGTGTGTGTGCACCGTGCTGTTTGTTTGCTGACTCATCCCATTCTATTGAAGTGCGGTATATCGCTTTATATTGATATTCATAACAGACATGATTATGTCCTAGCTTATCCCAATTTTCAAGCTATAATTAGCAGTGAATTAATTTATACAGTTGCTTATAATTGTCATTGCTTATTCTTCTAACACTTAAATACAATCCTTACATCAAAAAGTGAAATCAAACAGTTCTGTAATGAGCATGCCTGCAAACTAAGTTGTGCCAGTTGGGTTTGGCAGTGTTTCACTGGCTTTGTGATATTGTTTATCTAGCAGAAGGCAAGTAGACCTGAGACAGTTTTTAAATATTACTACTAGATAAATTAGGTTTCCGAGTGGCACAACGCAAAACGTTCATCCTATCCTCCAGTGATCGCCAGTTCAGGTCCAGGTGATGCTATAGCTGGCCATAGCTAGGAGTCCGGTGAGCAAAACTGGCTGTGCTAATCATGACACTGGCCAATCATGAGCGTCTGTGGGTTTATATATATATATATATGGGAGGTTTCATGGGTAAATTGGACCAGCCTGGTGGCCAATCTTCATTAATTGCACATTGCACCAGTAAGAGCAGA
>JAOTRJ010000036.1:1702057-1713354 GCA_028564905.1 Leptodoras praelongus | reverse complement strand
TGATTTAGATTTCTCTTCTGTTCATTCACTGCATTTTGTTACTTGATGAAAATAAACTATTAACACTTCCATTTTTGGAAACATTCTTAGTTTACAGCATTGTTTCACACCTGCCTAAGGACTTTTGCACAGAACTTTACATTTGTAAAATTTTGCATTCAGTGCTTATATACATACCAAGACCAAATATCAGACCATCGAATACGTCGCTACACGCCAACGGAATTCCATTTAGCTGATTTGTCGGCTGCAGTGTCAGCTCCTAGTCATGTGACGGAGAGCACCCGGCAACGTGCTGGATATTGATGTCGTGATTGGAGTGGAGCTCGGACATCTGATCCCCTGGCCGACGTGCGTCCTGGAAGGCGATTAGGAATGTGAGGCGGCTGTGAGGTCGCCAGTCCCTGCTCCCTGTGGCCCTCTCTTTATTTATTTACCAAGCTTTATGTGCTAGGGCTCACCATATAAGGCACACTGGGAGCATGCAGACCCCTTGCTCATGCTTAAGCAGCTGTCTTTCCCAAAAAAAAAAGCCGTCCTTAGAATTGACAGGCAGTGTCAAAAAGGTCAGGTGTTTTTGTATTGCTGGTGATACTGTTTGAGCCCAGCTTGTTTCAGCAGCTGCAGTTTTGATTCATGGGCAAAAGCGTAACTCGTGTTTTTATACTCCGTACAGATCTGAACTACTGTGGGACACACCACCCCTGCGTGAACGGAGGCACCTGCATAAACTCGGAGCCGAACGAGTATAACTGTGCCTGTCCTGAGGGATACTCAGGCAAGAACTGTGAGATAGGTAAGGAAATGAGCAGCATTGCAATGTATCAGATTGCAAATTGATCGAAGGAACGGCGCTCAGTAACGGTGCACTGGATCTGTCTTTGCAGCCGAGCACGCCTGCATGTCCAACCCATGTGCCAATGGTGGCACCTGCCATGAGGTTCCATCTGGTTTTGAGTGTCAGTGTCCTCCAGGCTGGGAGGGTCCGACCTGTGCTAAAGGTGGGTGTGTGTATGTCATTATAATTGCGTTTCTGATTGAGGTTCATCACATGTTATTGGGCTCCTAGGTGCTCAGTCGGGTCTAGAGGAGGGCTTATAAGGGCCTGGATTAAAGCGAAGTAATCCTGAAGACTGACAGCAGATTAAGAGCGTCGCACGTCAGACATCCCTTTTACGTTATCTTAATTCTCATTCGCTCTAGAGTGATTCAATTCTGAGCTCCCTTTTTTCCTCTGTTGCATGTTCTTTCTAGATGTAGCTGCCAGGTTTCCCCAACTCGCATGTCCAGCAGGTTAGCCATTACTGCAGAAGCAGGAGGGACAACTCCTAAACATTTGCACCAGTGCATACATCTATGCTTTATTCTTCTTAACAGTCAATAGATCCATAAAATGAGGAAGCATGTAGGAAGAACATAGGATAGGAGTTTGTGTTATTCCTGCACTAACTTATTTTTACCAGCATCAGAAGTGTGAGGATTGGGCAGATAATCCTCTCACTAGCTACTCCTTTAGACTTTGGATTAATGGTTCTACAGAGCGAAGTCAGAATCACGCGCTTACCCTGACTGACACACATTGGTTTTTCTGTTGTTTGTTTGTCTGTCTCTTGGTGTGTCCCCTGTCTGCGTTTACGCTGATTTCACTGACCACCACCCACCACATAATCACAGCGTTTCACTGGTTTATATGGAACACTACTGCTCATTTTACTGTGCTGTAAAATCTCTTTCCTGTGAATCCATTTGGCACATCGACCTCGTAAATGCTTTAATGATGAAACTCTTTTCGCTTTGAGAGAACTGAGAGTTAAGAATGGCCGGCTGTACGTTTCCAGTGCACGATCTCTCAATTATGGTTGTGAAGAGAGCTCTGTTTTGGGTTTGGGTTGCAGACATGGACGAGTGTGCCTCCAGTCCCTGCGCTCAGGGAGGAAC
Source organism: Leptodoras praelongus (assembly GCA_028564905.1). Lineage (NCBI taxonomy): Eukaryota > Metazoa > Chordata > Actinopteri > Siluriformes > Doradidae > Leptodoras > Leptodoras praelongus. Next base: position 1,711,416 of record JAOTRJ010000036.1, on the reverse strand, counting down.
GTGTATCGACCTGGATAATGGCTTTGAGTGTCTCTGTCCTCCACAGTGGGCTGGGAAGACCTGCAAGATTGGTAAGAATGATGCATGACTGCTATGGAATGAATTGGAGTTTGGTTGATTTAATCAGGGTTCGAAGGTGTACGTATTTGCTGCATACTGGGCAGCAGTGAGACTTCATATAATTGGGGGCAGTTTGTTTTCAGTGTGCTTCTCTGACTGCAATATAATTCAGTATAAGATAGTCTTAAATAACATACAGTGGAAAGAGAAGGAGGTTTTTTCATTGCCTTTAAATGAATAGTTTAATCAGTGTTGTTAGATGTAGCACAAAGCATCTCACTGGCAGAATAGAGACAGACTGTATGTATCTTTCACTTAAGTTATGCGGTTTACCAGCAAACACTGGATTTTTCTATAGAGCTCAGTATGGAGTATGGAACAAATATCTTGTAGTAATGTAATACTGAGAGAAAATAATCTAAATGTCTGATAATATATACGAAAGCCTCTTTTTACAATGTTTCTGGTAGGATTATTACGATTGTTATTATAGTGGTGAAGAGATTGAATAGGATTATAGGATTCACCATTAATAGAATGGGCAGGAAACCATAGCCATAAATAAATGAAGCTGAACATAAAGAAATCTGCTCTGCATCCAGTCATTTCAGTAATACAGTCGTGTATGCAGTTGTAGTATATTCAGTGCTCCATCCTGCTGTCTTTGATGCATCCCGTTTTGGCAGACACGGCTGTTGATGCATGATCCGGACTGACTTGGGAAGCATACTTGTGTTTGACTGCTGCAGCTGCATGCATGGTGGATGACTAGCGATATCTGTGTTTTGTTTGTGAGAAACGGAGCGCAACCTGATACCAGCGAGTACCAGGGAGGAAGCGCGAGAGTATGTACAGTATGCACGCAGGAGGACAGACCTGAAAACCTGGACGGTTCGTTTTTTGAGACCAGTCCAGGCTGAGTCCGCTCGTTACCTGCACTGCTTTTGTTCCCCGTCATGCTCTCGTCATAGGAAGTGCAGGATGCATGAGAGGAAGCAGAGGATGACCTGTAAACAAGTGCGGAATGGGAACCGGAGCCTGAGCGCTCAGATTACGGGTCGAACCATAGCCTTGGCTCGCGTTTCGTGGCCCCGCTGCAGCTGGGAGTCAGGTTTCCCGGAGGACAGGTGCCTCGCCAGGGGCCCCTGTTGAATATTTAATCAACCTAATAAGCTCGGGCTCTTTCACAGCAGGGTCTGCGAGGTTCATCCATTTTTTTTTGTCTTTTTTTTTTTTTTTTTTTAAGCTGATGAATTTTTGCCATGAAAATTGATTATGTCTTGTTAGTGAGGGTAAAATTAGGAGCAAACCCTGACGCAAAAATCTATTAGCCATCAATTGGTACACCTGCGAAACATTTAAATCTGCTTGGTGATGGTGGTGGGGCTGCGATGAGAGATCTTGGGTTTTTCTTGGACTTTTTTTTGCCCTCCCACTTTTTCCTTTCTTGTTCCTCATCTTTGCTCTTTCTCTCCTTAATCCACAGACGTGAATGAGTGTATGGGGAAGCCTTGCAAAAATGCTTACTCTTGCAAAAATTTGATTGGTGGATATCACTGTGACTGCTTTCAAGGATGGGCTGGACAGAACTGTGACATCAGTCAGTATCTCCTCATGTTCTCCTCTGCTCACCGTGCCACAGCTCTCTTTCCACACTCTTTAGCGTTCAGACCGCTCTCCTTCTCCTTTTGTCTCTCTCTATCTCTGATATCCGAGCGCACATTCACACACACGGGTGACCCGTTCCGCAGCCAGGGTTTCCTCTTTAGGCACTCGATACTCTGGAGGGATATGTACACCACATAGGGTGTCATAGACTTTAACTCCTGTTGCATGCTGGGTTTGTGCTTTCTGCTTAGTGGCCTGTTAGCTTGTGCTGATTGAACTAGCGTTGCTGTCTTTGGCCTACTAATGCGCAAGCTCCTCGTCATCTTAACCGCATGCTGTTAATTATTAACCACCCGGACCCTGGTTTGTTTTCACCGTGTTTACTATTTGGTTTACTCTTTTCCTCATAGATGTGAACGGCTGCCATGGACAATGCCAGAACGGCGCGACCTGCAAGGTAGAACTGCCTCAGCTCTTTTTTGATTAAAGCGAACGGATAGTGTCTTTCACGGACATGTACGTGTGCTTTCATCGTTTGAAGTGACTGTGAGTGATAATTTGGTTTATTTTCAGGAAGGGGCATTGGGAGGATACCACTGCTTATGTCCAGCAGGCTTTGTAGGCACTCACTGTGAGATCCAAAGGAACAAATGTGCCAGCAATCCCTGTCAGAATGGTGGTCGCTGCCACGTGGTGCTGGATAGCTTCGTATGCGAATGCATGCCTGACTTTGCTGGGATGCTGTGCGAGGTAAGCGGGCGTTTGAACTGGGGAAGGGGAGCTTATGCCGTCTGTTATAAGATGGCGTCCATGTCCCTAATATAACATACAAGAGATGATGTTTATATAAAATCACATCTTAATAGACTTCATCTAATAGACTTCATATGAATTATGAACTTACTAGTAATAATGGTAATTATTAATAATATTTAATAAATATTCTTAAAATAATTCTGTGGCTTCTTGGTATGATTGTTTTTAGAAGCAACAGAAGCATCTTCTCACTCAAACATCTGGAGTGCTGGTTGCATTTTAGCTAGAGTTGAGCTTTACAGCACAGCGAGGTAGATTTGACCATGTCATACAAGGAAGTGGACACAACAAACATGAACCCTTTTTTCTGCACCATTAGCATGTGCTTTCCCCTTCAATACACAATTCCTGTTAAAGAAGCTAAACCTCAAATTAGCATGTATTTGTTTGGAGCCTTGATGCAGGGCAGATCAGTGCCGCTATTCTGGCACAGGTGGGAGCTGAAAGGTTACTCTCTTTTTTTTTTTTTTTTTTAATTCCCGCCACATCGGTCTTGTTAATGATGGTCCACTCTGGGGCCTGTTGCCACCCAGCGGAGAGTTTGAAGTGGATCTTTAATGGAGGTGCTAGAAGCTGGTCCCGAGCCAGTCTTGGCTTACTGTACAGACTAAAAATAAAGGACGTAGTGAATGAGGCAACTCTTTTTTTGGGCTGACTGGCTGGCTGCCTACGCACAGCCCAGGAACGAGAAGGCCTTGATTTTTTACGTTCAATTCGTGCTTGGCGTGCCATCGCACTCCTGTTAGCCTGCAAAGAGCTCCTCGTTCACAGACAGCATGACGGATAAACAGGTCAAACGTTCGATCTGTGGTAGCTCTCTTCAAGAACATCTGTACACGAGCCTGCTTTTAGAGTTAAAGCCAAAGGCACGCAACAGCCCTGCCCTAAACTGATACTCTGTGCAATAACTGCCAGCTAACATTCTACCATTTAATATTGAGCGTTGGGTGACTGTAAGTCCAGCTCAAGTGAATGTGAATTCCCTGTACTGGAGCAGCTTTGTATGGAGGTTTTTTTCCTGAAGCAGTCAGCTGTTCTGTAATCAGCTTTTGCATGGATAAGTGCGTTTAACAGACCTTAGCCTCCCACTGTATAAACTGAACATCCCTAATAAAATAAATAAATCGACAGAGCAAAGGGATGGACACAGACAGCCCAACTCCGTCATGCAGCAGGGGAAGAGCGGCCAGGCCGCAGCCCAACAAAACACCTTACATGGCAAATGGCAGGATCTATCCCACTAAGAGTCTTGTTTGACTTCACTCCAAGTTCATTCCTCGTGAAGATGTTTTGTGTATAAAGGAGACTGGAAATATACTGCTGAAGTGGTGTGGAGCTAGTGGCTTGCGCAAGGGGAGCAGATTTCTGTCCAAACTACAAACTTCTCTGCTCTGAATTCTGAAATATTATGGCGCAAATGATCATCTAGCCCCACATTATATAAAGTGCGTGTGGCCTAGAGGTCAAAGCTAAAAGAAATGTTTTATATTCCTGCTGAATCAGGTCAATAAGACAGGAAGGACAGCTAATTTCAGCTTCATGGTTTGTTGTGATCAGTCTGTAGTGTGAAGGTGGCGTCGCACACATCTTAATCTGTTGGCAGGCTTCCACAGCTTACGCCACTCTGTGTATCACTGTCATTTAAAATTTTGGGGCCTTAAGAGCACAGAGCGTAAGTAAATCAGCACCCCTCTGGTCCGCTGTCCCATTTATCTTTTGTTGTTCTCTATTTTGCTCATTCTTTTGCCGTTTATAAACCCTTGTGCTCATCTCTGTAGGTGCAAAGCCATTGGAACAAGAACCTTTGTGAGCCCAACCCATGTAAGAATGGAGCAACCTGCCACAGTATGCTGGGAGATTTTTACTGCGCCTGCACTGAGGACTATGAGGGAAAGACCTGTGCTGATCGCAAGGACCACTGCAGGACTGCCCCCTGCCAGGGTATTAACATGTTCTCTGTAATCCATTTCTCCTTTTTCCACAGTAAACATAAAACTCTAACTGAATGTCCTGGTCTGTGATGCTTCTGTATAGATGTACCTGATCTCCAGTTGTGGTGTTTCATATTTTCCTCTGTCTGACAGTGATTGACAGCTGCACGATCACCGTGGCGAGCAACACTTCGGCCGGAGGCGTGAGGCGCATCTCATCCAATGTATGTGGGTCACATGGCCACTGCATCAGTCAGCCCAGCGGCAACTTCACCTGCACCTGTGACCCTGGCTTCACTGGCACTTACTGCCATGAAAGTGAGTCATCCTGCCATCTTGTCCCTTCTTTCTTTGCTTTTCGGTACTCTTTTCCAATCCTGTGTTTCCTCTTTCAGATGTAAATGACTGCGTGAGTAGCCCATGCCGCAATGGTGGAACCTGCATCGATGGTGTCAACTCTTTCCAGTGTTTCTGTCCTGATGGCTGGGAGGGCAAACTATGTGACCTCAGTGAGTACAGCTGGCATCATCACGTCCATTCTCGGCTGTCCTTCTTGGTTCACGCTCACATCTCTTTCTTCTTTTTTAGACGTGAACGAGTGCAGCAGGAACCCCTGTAAGAACGGTGGCCGCTGTCAAGACCTGGTCAATGACTTCTACTGCGAGTGTACTGATAACTGGAAGGGTAAGACCTGCCACTCGCGCGAGAGCCAGTGCGACTCCAGTACTTGTGCCAATGGGGGCACCTGCTATGACCATGGAGATACCTTCCGCTGCGCTTGTCTGCCTGGCTGGGGTGGACGCACCTGCAACACGGGTAAGCTCGCTGACCGTCAAAGAATGTTGGAGTTAGTACATGCAGGGCTTCTGTTTGATTACATTGAACCCATTCTCTCTCTGTGCTCCAGCAAAGAACAGCACATGTGCTTCCAGTCCATGTGTTAATGGCGGAACATGTGTTGGAGGCGGCGACACGTTTACCTGCATTTGTAAGGACGGCTGGGAGGGACCTACCTGTTCACAGAGTCAGTTCCTAATGTCCTTTTTTTGTTCTTTTTAGACTTCCTTTAATTGGTTAATTTGAGTATCTTACATGGTATGGTATTATGTTAATATTATATTAATTACTTTAATACAAGCATGCAGTTCCATCTGACTGTCTCTCTTTTTTATGTTTTCTCCCTTCTTTATAGACATCAATGACTGCAACCCTCACCCTTGGTAAGTGAGCTGCAGCATCCCTGCCTCCACCATATTTACTCTACTCTAATCAGGGCTGTTGGTGGTTCTGTTGTCCCTGCTGTCTGTGGTGACCCTCCCCTTCCCTGTACAACACCACCAGCTGTGAATAACCCCTCTTGCATGGCTTTCTGCCCAGTTCCAACCCCCGTTCTTGCCCTCCATTCTCTGTGTGCGGATATGTAGGAGGAGGAGGAGGAGGCTGGGCAGGCTGAAGGAGGGGAGGGGGTGTTGTAAAGCCAAGGGAAGATCTCCCTTAAGCCAACAGCATGGGAGAGCACAGGATGGTTTTAATGGGGCACACAATAGAAGCGATGGCCCTAAAAGGGTGCCCCCAGCGGTGAAGGCTTGAGGGATTGGGAGGAGGAGGTGGAGCTGACTCTTTCTCCCTCAGCCCTTGTTGCCCTCCTGCCATTCTACCCCGCTGACCCGCAAGCAGGGGATTGTGGATAGGGACGGGAAAAGGGAGGAGGGGACAGGGAGGGCAGCTCAGCATGGGGGCAGCAGGGATTAGCATCTGAAAAGTGCAGTATTGATGAATGAGATGAGGCCTTTGTAACCTTTCCTACCCTGCCCTGTATCTTTATTTCACTCTTTCTCTCTTGCTTTGCATCCTTTTATATTGTTACATTTCTTCCATGAAATTAGCTTACATTAATTTGTGTGGATCAACCGGTTGTTGGTAATTCTGCATTTACTTTCTTGTGCAGCTATAATGGAGGAATCTGCGTAGATGGCATAAACTGGTTTCGCTGCGAGTGCGCCCCTGGCTTCGCCGGGCCCGACTGCCGCATCAGTGAGTATTCAAAGGGAGGAAAAGTGGGAATGATGAATGCCAGATTACAGAGCATCCTGTGTACTCTGACCTCTTCGAGGGGCAAAGGTTAACACTTGCTTACACATAGACAGAAGAGATGAATTATTCAGACGGTGGCAGAAATTCCTCGCCGCTGTCCAGGAGCTGTCTCTTTGTCCCATCTGACTGTTGATGCCTCTGACAGAAAATGGTCTCTTAAGGATTCCATGCATTTCTGACTTGATGTCTGGAAGGCAGTCCCACGGGGGAAACCTATATGCCCTACTGCCACTGTTTAGCTTATAAATTATCAGACATTTGGGTTGTGGGGTCTTTATAAATATGCTTTACAGTGTAGATAAATGTACGTGATCTTTTCTCAGACATCGACGAATGCCAGTCATCGCCCTGTGCGTATGGAGCTACGTGCGTAGATGAGATCAATGGCTTCCGCTGCATATGTCCTCTTGGGCGCTCTGGACCTCGATGCCAAGAGTGTACGTTGTTTTCTGAGCTGCTTTTCAAATATCGACTGAAAACCGAAGCGTTCTGTACTGTTCTGAGACATGAATAGGATTTTCATGAATTGATTCAGTACAAGTCGATTTATAGATTTTGTTGTGTGATCCAGTCATAGGTATTGGGAAGACGTGTCATTATACTGGACTGCAGTTCCCTCATGGCAGCCGTTGGGAGGAAGACTGCAACACCTGCCAGTGTAATAATGGCAAAGTAGAGTGTACAAAGGTAAAGGTTACTTTCCTTCACACTACCCTGACAAGACAAGTGAATTATTATTCTGTCTGGATAGATGAGTGCTGTACTGATCATGCCATCCTGTCCTGGGGCAAGCAATGGCTCTGTGGACTAGAGCAGTCAATAAAAAGGGGACATGAAATGCACAGAGTAAATGCACCTAATTACACATATTTGTGCAAACACATTAGTGCACAAGAAACACACACACTCACTGTTGACATTCAGAGGATGTGGGATGTGAAGTATTGAGTTTAGTGGATGTGTGAAAAATAACGGATATTTTCACTTGTGGGAATGACCTCTGACCTGTGTAACCCTCCGTCAGGTGGTGTGTGGCAGGCGGCCGTGCCTGTTGCCAGGAGCCCCTGGTAGAGAACATCACGTTTGTCCAGCGGGTCGCGAGTGCCTAGAGCATAGCTTCCTCACATGCCTCTCTCCGCCGTGCCACCAATGGGGCATCTGTCCTGATACCCCACCAGCTCTTCACACCAAGTGTGAACCCAATACTGGGTACCTGGGCAACAGCTGTGCCCGAATTACACTCATCTTCAACCGGGACAAGCTACCCACAGTGAGTTTGGGATTTGTATCCTGATTCTGATTGCGGAGCTGTTTCTTGTTCCATAGCAGCTTGTCTGAACATAATAGCTGATGGTCAAACAGCGTATTCTGGTGTTAAGTACTGATTCCTGTCCTAGGGTACGACAGTGGAGAACGTATGCTCGGAGCTGAGGTACCTGCCTACTACACGGAACCTTGCCAAAGATAATGCTCTTTTGGTTCTTTGTGAGCTCTCCTACTCCAACCAGGATGCCGTAGAGGTGGCCATGGTAAGTGAACTGCTTTAGTCATGTATGCCTAACAGGGTGTCTGCAGGTGTGTGTCTGCCAGCAGCTGGGGAGTTTAATACTGCTTATTACATGGAAGTCATTGGTTCGAGTTGTTTTGAAAAAGCGTGTATATTTGGTACACTATTTATCCAAAAGTATGGGGGCACCTGACCATTATACATCCTATTCCAATACTATGGGCATTAATATGAGTTGTTGTTGTTGTTCCCCATTTGCTCCACTCTTTTGAGAAGGCTTTCCACTACGTTTTGGAGCATGGTTCTGGAGATTTGCAGATTCGGCCACATGGCGTGAAGCCGCCATTCCAATTCATTCCAAAGGTGTTCAGGGCCATCGTCATGCCGGAACTGCAGCATATAAAGACACTCCCGTGTTATGGTCATGTGTCTGCATACTTTTGGCTATATAACATGCATTAGCACTGCAATCTTGGCTACGGTATTTAAAAGCTTATTATTTCTCTTGAGGATTCCCAGAGACACCCTGCCCCAAAATCCCTTTCACTTCAGATCTGTATTTTCCTGCAATACACACAAGCTGACTTTCCAGAGGAAACGGAAGTAAAATCCACAGGTTCTGCCTTTTTCAATCTCTCTGTCATCTATGAACGGGGCGCGGCGTGTCAGTAGCTCATTCCGCTCCGTTTTGTTGAACAGAGATTTATTTAACTGACTGGCTGCCGTATGAGCCTTGAGATTAAGTAAACCTATTAGATATAACAATTTGGTTCTTGTTCTTGTTCAGTCATGCGCTCCTGTTGGTGCACTCATATTTGTGAGATGTGTAATACACCTGAAGCTTTGCATTTCAGCCTTTTTTTTTTTATGAGTCACTGTGTCTTATGTGGGTTGCTAAGTGCCTTTACTTGTGTATGGATTTACGTGATGCACGCATTATAACAAGCTGACTCACATCTTCAGGAAGTGCTGAAGTATGCCCAGCTGCAGGTCTTTGCATGCTGAAGATTTCATAAATATCACTGGGATGGAGGCATGATGATTGTAATCGCAGCAAAAATAAGTTTCCTTGTTCTTCTTAGTTGAACTTAGAAAGTAGTGTATTTTAAACCACATCTTTGCTGTCCAACTTTGACAAATTCCCACAAAACCTCGGCAAGTTTATACAGGGTCACGCATTCTCCCGTTCTCTATCAGGAGCTCCAGCAAAGTGTATCTGCAAAGAAATGCCAATTCTTCCTGTCTTGCTGTCAGGCTGTCTCTTCAATATACACACACACACACACACACACACACACACACACACACACACACACACACACACACACACACACACACACACA
>JAOTRJ010000036.1:1659767-1684059 GCA_028564905.1 Leptodoras praelongus | reverse complement strand
TCCTGCCCTTGCGCTCAGAGTTGCCGGCTGGGCGCCGGCTCCCCCGTGACCCCGTAACTGGGAATAAGCGGTACAGATAATGACTGACTGACTGATCCTAGATTCTTATGTAAAACCATAGCAAGGTTAACCAGGAACAGGACCACCATAGGTTTGCCAGGGTTTGCCCTTGCCCTGACAAACTAGTTCACTCTTTTGTTAACTTCAAGTTGGACTATGGTAATGCTTTGCTGTCTGGATGTTCCAGTAGGTGCATAAACATGCTGCAGTTAGTCCTAATGCAGTCTCTAGCCTAAAGTTTGCTGTGAGGTTGCTGTGGATAGTTGTACACGAATTCCCTAAAGATGACTGTGGATGGCCTCACTTGGACAACCTACAGACTATGCCCTGGTCTCATTCATTATACAGTGACGAACTTTACCAGGATACGTTACAACCCCAATTAAAAAGGAACTTGGGTCGTTGTGTAAAACTTTGTGTAAAATGATTTGTGAATCCTTTTCAACCCATATTCAGTTGAATACACTATAAATACAAGATATTTAATGTTCAAACAATAAAATTTTTTAGTTTTTTGCAAATATTCACTCATTTTGAATTTGATGCCTGCAACACGTTCCAAAACTGTTGGGACAGGGGCGTGTTTACCGCTGTGTTGCATCACCCTTCCTTTTAACAACACTCAATAAGCGTTTGGGAACCGAGGACACTAATTGTTGAAGCAGTGGTCTCCATTGTCGTATTTTGCGCTTCATAATGCGCAACACATTTTCAGTGGGAGTCGGGTCTGGACTGCAGGCAGACCTCTTTTACTCTTTTACTACAAAGCCATGCTGTTGTAACGTGCAGAATGTGGCTTGGCATTATATTGCTGAAATAAGCAGGAACGTCCCTGAAAAAGACGTTGCTTGGATGGCAGAATATGTTGCTCAAAAACCCTTTTCCTCTTTGACTCAAAGGACACGACGTCCATGATTTCCAAAAACAATTTGAAATGTGGACTCGTCAGACCACAGCACACTTTTCCACCCAAATAAGCTTGAGCCCAGAGAAGTCATTCCTGGGTGTTGTTGATGTATGGCTTTTGCTTTGCATGGTAGAGTTTTAACATGTACTTGTAGATGGAACGACGAACTGTGTTCACTGACAATGGTTTTCTGAGGTGTTCCTGAACCCATGTGGTAATATCCGTTACAGAGTGATGTCGGTTTTAATGCAGTGCCACCTGAGGGATCGAAGGTCACGGGCATTCAATGTTAGTTTATTGGCCTTGCTGCTTACTTGCAGAGATTTCTCCAGATTCTCTGAATCTTTTGATAAAATTATGGACTGTAGATGATGAAATCCCTACATTCTTTTCAATTGCATGTTGGAAAACTTAAACTGTTTTTCTATGTAGTGTATTTGTAGTGGATTTTCAAATCATCGTATGCTGTTTTTATTCGTGTTTTACACAATGTCCAAACTTCATTGGAATTGGGGTTGTAGATGTAAAGCTAAAACACTAATGAAATCTAAAAAATGGTTAACTGTTGGAGTGTTAGTACCACAGCAAAATGTAAAAATAAACATTAAATGGACAAACCTAGTAAATTTGTAAAGTGACATATATAAAAAAAAGGCATATAATTCACATTTCGGGAAGAAATCTAGAAGAAAAGCCCAGAATTGCTCCTGTGCAGATTCAAGTACTCAGGCAAAGTGTGAAAACACCCTTAGTTACTGTACAGTTAACTTGGAAATAGAAGTAAATCAGCCTGCATTTTGCCAGTAGGCTAATGGTCCTGCCTAGTAATGTCAGTTCAATAGTTTGAACAACTAATTTATAAACTTTGTTTAAATATAATACTGCTACTTAATAAAACCCTTGAAAACTGGCAAAATGTTTGAGCACTGATTTGTTACCATGTCATTTTGCCCTTGGCTAGACAAAAGGTAGTAGCTTCACAGCACACCAGGAGGCCTGTGCCATTGATTAGTACTAAAGATAAATCTCCTGCAGGGGCAATGTCTTGCTATCCTCTCCAACTTGCTCTCTCTCTTTCTTTCTCTCTCTCTCTCTCTCTCTCTCTCTCTCTCCTTATTTTACAGAATCTCCAATATCTCTTTCACCTCTTTCACCTCCTCTGTCTGTTTCTCCAGCTGCATTGCTGCCCTGCCTTCAACACCCTGTAGAATGCTCACACTGTGTTCACTGGTCTCTGATCTGACATCACAAACCATACCCTTAATGCAGTTTTTAATGGGATTTCAAATCACAAAAATGTCTCCTTACTGATGCTAAAGAGTTTCACTATCAAATAATGAGGACAGAGATGTGTGTCAAGCTTTTCTGGATCTTCAGCTTGCCTGCAGAGTTGAAGGAGGAGCTTAGGATAATCTGGGCATGGCCAGTCTGCAGCTTCTCTGCAGGGTGACCTATTCTGTGAATAACACATGAAAGAATGAAGGGAGATCTAAACTGGAACAGAGTAAATTCTTCAGTTTTATGTGATATAAGCTACAGATATGGATTTACATCCATTAGAATTCATTTGTGTAAATGACCCAATTCAATCTTCCAATGCTAAGCATTTGTATTTAGATATAATTCTTTTTATCCATTTATATTTACATTTAATGTTGTGGAACATCTGCAAAACAGGTTCCAGTTCAGTTTCCTGTAGTGACTTAAATTATAGCAGTTAAAAATGCCAGACTCACTTTTTTCTCTTTCATAAGACAAAAATTATATATGCTTTGTCCTATTACTGATAAATTAGCAATCACAAAGCCTTCTGTCATGAAGAATTTTACTTTAGCTTGTATTGTTTTAGCTATTTGAGAATATCTGGAATACACAACCTACATGCTCATTTTCTTACTTGATCATGCAGCCTTTGCCAGAATGTTTTCTGTTGCTTAAACTCAAATCTTTAGAGTCCTTTTTTTTTATATGAAACTCCCTTTCCTTTTGCAAAACACACAACTTTCACAATCAGAAGTCAGGTCAATCAGGACATTGCTCCAGTACTAATTCACATTTTATATAATAAAAGTGAATACAGAAATCTCACTCTAAATGTTAAGCATCTTTAAGAATATTTTATCTTTTATATAATACACCCTTCGCTGTGTGTTTCACTACACAAAGGCCTACTGCTTATTTCCTGTTTTACTGCTAATCTTCTGAATTAGAGTCACACCGTTCTGTCTGTCTGGGAATCCACAACACTTCTCTCAAGTTCTACATCAAACCATTTGACTTGTGTGTAAATCCCGCATGAGTCTGACTCCGTTAATTTGATAAGAAGACCCTAAGGTAAAGGATAAAGAAAACTCAGAATTAGGGGACTAAATATGTTAAGGTTTACTGCAGTGTGCTTCCTTTCCTGATTCTGGAAATGTGATATAGGTATGTTCAGATGTAATGGAGTTAATAATTAAAGGCCTCCACAATAACGTTCATTCTCTAACAAGCCTGACAGATTGTTACTGTGACGGAAATAATTAGGAAGGGAGGACATTGTGAGCCTCACACAGGCTCATCTTGTCTTTTACACACCCTGCACTGAAAATGTTCCAAACTTGTGCTCCAAAGGTACCAGAGGCCATTCTCAGAGGATTGTTGTTTTTGAATAGACTCTTAATTAGTGCCATTCAGGAGCTTTCTTGCCAGCAATAACTTGCTTCAGCTAAAAAAAAATGTTGCTTACAGATGCTGTTAAATATTGTGTATTTTTTTTCATAATGTTTCACGATAAGCTTTTTTTTTTAATCAAGTTGATTAAGTGTTACTGTTTATTACCAGCATTATTTTAACATAATTCAGGCAGCAGGATTATGAGAAGCAGGATGCATTGATCATTTTAGTACAACATTACACAGAAGAAAATGGTGAATTAAGAGCTTAGTTTAAGTATTTATTCAGGATTTAATAATGTAGGGTTTCCCCCCTCTACTCTTTTCTAGATATGGGCCATTGTTCATTTTGTCTCTGTTTGGTTTAGTTAAAGTACCCTCGAAGCTTAAGATTGTAAGCCACCCTTCTGTCTGAATGGAGAAAAGTTCTCATAACTGATTACAGAAAGTTCCATAATGTGTATTGTAGCAAGGGAACAATGTCATTTCCATAGTAGGAACTCTGGGTTCCTGTTGATAAGCCGTCGGCTGTTCATAGCCAAGTGGTGTTTATGTGCATTTGGACATTGGGTGAAAACAATCTTTCAGTCGAAGGGGACAACAGTGTTGGTATATAAATAGCCAAGTGTGGATAAGCATCAAAGGGTTGAAAATTCTTTCCAGCAAACAGGATTTTAAGATGTGGTCTGAGACGGATTTATGTAAGGCTCATCATGCTGGTATTCTGTGTATGTGTAAACCCAGGAAAGAAATGTTCCTTAAGGGTTCTTTGGACAGTTAGGGTACAACTGGATCCTAAAGAGAAGCATCCTCATCATAGACCTTTTTTTTGTTCTGAAAAAGAAATTTGCTTTGAGTTTGAGTTCTCTTCTCATGAAGCTGAATGATTTGTTCTTTTATCGATTCCTAGCAGGAGTAGATTAAAGACAGTTATTGTTATCTGTTCCTAACAAATACCTAATAATACAGATGGTAGTTTGCCATGACATTGGTATAACTGCAAGCACTAACCTGAAATCGCAATTTTCTCAATGTACTCTCCAAGCAGTCATCAAAATCCAATGATTCTAAAAGAAACGTTACCCCTTCCTGGACTGCTCACCCCATAACTCTCTTGAGTACTATTACTTAGCAGACATGCCGCAGCAAATCATATAGAAGCCAAGTAGCTTGTCTGTATCTACAGGCTATATGATGGTGCTTCATGCTGTGATGGACCACTGACTGGCGCCACAGAATGCTGCTCTGTTCGTCTTGTCCATGCCTGCAGTGTCTGGCTGTGTTACAATCTTGTTCCTCTGCTTAGCACATAGATAACTGCTGTGAATATTGAAGACGTATTCCAGACGTATGCCAGACGTATTCACTCACCCATCCAAATCACTGAATTCAGGAGTTCCAATCACTACCATAGCCACAGGTGAATAAAATTACCTAGGCATGTAGACCGCTTCTACAAACATTTGTGAAAGAATGGGTCACTCTCTGGAGCTCGGTGAATTCCAGTGTGGTACCGTGATAGGATGCCACCTGTGCAACAAGTCCAGCTGTGAAATTTCCTCGCTACTAAATATTTCACAGTCAACTGTCAGTGGTATTATAACAAAGTGGAAGCAATTGAAAATGACAGCAACTCAGCCACGAAGTGGTGGGCCATGTAAAATGACAGAGCAGGTCAGTGGATGCTGAGGCACATAGTGCACAGAGGTTGCCAACTTTCTGCAGAGTCAATGGCTACAAACCCCAAACTTCATATGGCCTTCAGATTAGCTCAAGAACAGTGTGTAGAGAGCCTCATGGAATGGGTTTCAATGGCTGAGCAGACTTACATCACCAAGCACAAGGATGCAGTAGTGTAAAGTACGCTGCCACTGGACTCTAGAGCAGTGGAGATGTGTTCTCTGGAGTGACAAATCACACTTCTCTATCTGGCAATCAAGTTTGCTGGTTGCCAGGAGAACGGTACTTGTAACTTGTAAAGTTTGGTGGAGGGGGATTATGGTGTGGGGTTGTTTTTCAGGAGTTGGGCTCGGCTCCCTTAGTTCCAGTGAAAGGAACTCTTAATGCTTCAGCATACCAAAAGATTTTGGACAATTTCATGCTCCCAACATTGTGGGAACAGTTTGGGGATGTTCCAACATGACTGCACACCAGTGCACAAAGCAAGGTCCAAAAAGACATGGATGAGCGAGTTTGGTGTGGAACAACTTGACTGGCCTGAACAGAGTCCTGACCTCAACCTAATAGAACACCTTTAGGATGGAATAGAGCGGAGACTGTGAGCCAGGCCTTCTCATCCAACATCAGTGTCTGACCTCACAAATGCACTTCTGGAAGAATGGTCAAAAATTCCAATAAACACACTCCTAAACCTTGTGGAAAGCCTTCCTAGAAGAGCTGAAGCTGTTCTAGCTGCAAAGGGTGGGCCAACATCATGTTAAACCCTATGGATTAAGAATGGGATGTCACTCAAGTTCATATGCGTGTGGAGGCAGGCGAGTGAATACTTTTGGCTATATAGTGTATATAGCTTGGTAGCCATATAGCTTTTGCTTTTGTGTTTTCTCGGTTGACTACACATCAGGCATCTTGATATTTATACATACTGCATGGTAGATCTCCTTGCGTCTACTCTGGAAATTTCAGTGGACCTTATGTTCTCTTTTTCCTTTGAAGGTCACAAGAAATTTTACATCTGCAACTGGATGATTACTTTGGAACTATAAATGCCAGCAATCTCTTTGGAGTATGTTCTTGAATGTGTTCCATGTTGACACTCTAAAAATAGCCACAGTTCCCGACTGGATGTTTACAGCACCCCCTCAACACTTGATCATATGACTGAAGGGGGGTGGGTAGGGGATTGCAGGTGGTGGAGGTGTCTCGAGTGGTGGTGGATTGACCACTGTAGAAACACTCTAGTCGGATTGCTAGGGAGTAACTCAGACTTTACAGGGTGCATACTCAATTGTGTCCTTGTCTTCTGTATTCTTTGGACTACATTCACATTATGACCAGCATTGGATTCAGGCCAGAAATTGAATAATCATCTATTCCTTGAGCTTAAGCTGAAAGTATTGATGAGAAGGTTGTTATTCTGCACTGGGCAGTTCTGTGTGTCTTGAAGTGTAACCACTAAACTTAGATCAATGCCACACCCAGAAAATTGAGAATATTGAAAAATGTATGTAGTAGTATCTAGCAGCCAAGCATTAGTGAGCCTGATTGGAGCGAAACCCCAGTGACAGAGTAGCTGTGTGAGAGAGTGGCTCCCAGGGCAGCTGTCTGATCCCTTCACGCAACGCTGAAACCACCCGTCAGCGTCACTCGTCATTTATTTCCACGACAACAGGAGTACTCTCTGGGACTTAGCTGTTGGCTCACACAAACACACCCCCACCCACCACACACACACACACACACACACACTGGCAAATGTGTATGTAGTAAGAGGGTACATGCAATCAGAATAAATGACTGCTGTCTCAGCCATAAGCATGATTAATCCTATTTGATGAGTGTGTACAGCACACAGGTTTGCACATCTCACTATGACTGAATAACACTGAGAAGGCCTCTTGTGACTCTATGTAATGATTTATTCTACCTATTTACCCAATATTTGGATTTGTTATCATTGTGCAAACAAACATACATCAGTGTTGTTCTTAATAATAATTAACATTATTAAGCAGTAATGCCAGCTGTAAATTTCAAAATCTATTCTTTTACAGGAATTCTGCAGCACTGTCAGCCTAATGCTGATGCAGTTTACTGGTTCTTAATATGAACAATAATTTCACCAGGTTCCCCTTTGTAAAAGACCAAAAAATGTGTTTACTTGAAACATATAATGCATGTCTATGGTGCGGTTGTTAAATTAACTAAACAACACTTAAAATATGCAGATGAGATATACAGATCAGCCATAACATAAAACCAGCTGCCTAATATTGTGTAGGTCTCCTTTGTGCCACCAAAATAGCTCTGACCCATCAAGGCATGGACTGTAAAAGACCTCTGAAGGTGTGCTGTTGTATCTGGCACTAAGACATTAGCAGCAGATCCTTTAAGTCCTGTAGATTGCAAGGTGGGGCCTCCATGAATCTGACTTGTTTGTCCAGCAGATCCCACATATGCTCAATCAGATTGACCTGGGAAAATTGGAGGCCAAGTCAACACCTTGAACTCTTTGTCATGTTCCTCAAATCATCCCTGAATAATTTATACAGTGTAACGGGGCATATTATCCCATTGTCATGAAATGCTGTACTTGGTCTGCAACAGTGTTTAGGTAAGTGGTGTGTGTCCAAGAAACATTCACATGAATGCCAGGATCCAAAGTTGCCCAGAGCATCACACTGTCTCTTCTGACATGTCTTCTTCCCATAGTGCATCCTGGTGCCATCTTTCCCCTCCCCAGATAAGTGACACATACACACCCAGCCATGTCTTCTTCCCATAGTGCATCCTGGTGCCATCTTCTTTTTCTTCCCCAGATAAGTGACGCATACACACCCAGCCATGTCTTCTTCCCATAGTGCATCCTGGTGCCACCTTTCTCTTCCCCAGATAAGTGACGCATACACACCCAGCCGTCCACACGATGTAAAACAAAATGTGGCTGATCAGACCAGAACATCTTATTCCATTGCTCCATGGTCCATTTCTAGTACCCAATGCAGGCACTTTCAGCAGTAGACAAGTGTCAGCATGGGAACTCTGACTTTTCCTTTGCTGCCTAATATATCCCACCCTTGTCCGGTGCCATTATAACGATATAATCAATGTTCTTCGCTTCACCTGTCAGTAGTTTTACTATTATGGCTGATCAGGTACTTGTATATCATTTTGTGTAACTAATTTTAGTTACATTTTCCTACAATTAAAATCCATCCACAAGTTAAAAAGTTAAAAGCATACTGTTGCTTCGGAGTGTGATTGAATAATACCTTGGACTAATGAATTAATGAAAGCTTTCTACATTTTACCCTTCATTGACATTCATTGACTGCTCCAACACCTGCCCTTAAACTTCCATTATAAGTGATAATGATTTTTCTTTATCTTTACAGAACCGTGAACCAAAGCTTCCTTTAATACTAACATTTTACTAATAAAATATCCTAGAATGTTTACTCGGACATGTTATCTACTAAAGCAATTTTTCAAATCAGTCACTTCACAAAGCATTATTGTACTCGCATAGAGTTCAGTGTTTTGGCTATACAATGCTAGAGTGCTCTTGTTCAAGGACTGTAAATTGTTATTTGGCTAGATGTGATATTGGTATGCCACTAGTCGTTTCACAAGCAAACTGACATGCTGTTGATAATTTGCTCATTGCCACAGTGGAGGTTATGGGATAATTAAGGCAAAATTCTGGATACTTTGCTTACCTATTATGGCTCTAGACTGACAATGGCTAGGTTATTGTCAGCTTGGTAGAATGTTGACAAGCCCCTATGGAGGGTTGCTATTAGCATGAGGTAGTGGCACAGGTGGGGGATGTAATGATCACTCACTGTAACACAACATTACAGTGGGTGTGTACCAGCTTCAGCACTTAAATATTACTGTGTGTTTCCCAATAATACATTTAAGCAAATAATGTGTTGCACCAAACACACAATTAAATAAGGATTTTTGAAGTCTGCTTTAACAGTTTCACTCACCAGCTAAGAGAACAGAGCTCTCAGTCATACTCGGTGCATGAAAACCTGTAGCTTCTGTTTGTGAAGTATTTATGCAAACAAGATTTCAACAGCATATTGGACTGTTCTGCTTTATTCTAATGCTCTCCAACTGTAATAGGAGTATGCCTTTAGAGGGATCCTCTCACATCAGCTATGATCTGCTCTTCTTAATGGCCTGACAGTCTGGTGGCCTTCCTGGCCTGTTATCAGTGGTTAATCACCAGTAATGGTCAGCAGCTCGGACCATGAAAACCGTCTGAACAGTGAACAGGATCTCTGTAAGAAGCCTGTGTCTCTGTTTCTCTTTCTCTTCTCCCCTCTCCCTCTCCCCTCACTCCAATTCAGTTATGCTGTGTCCAAGGCCATAATCATGACCTACCCAAAATTGCCTTTCAAGTCCGCTTTCCCACACTTGTCCAAAGCCTCACCCATCAGCATTGCAGTCTCTGACTCTCTGAGCATGTGTGGCTTCAAATCAGTGCTAGTTATTGGTGTCTGAGACATGAAAGACGATGCAGGATTAGGTGGTTGCATGGTCTCCCCTCCGGCTGACATGAATTACAGGAAATTGGAACATTAAAGGTTATCTCCCCAAGGATAAGGTGATTTTAGGCTGGTTGTCAGGGAAGTCCCCATGTCCAACACCCACGTTTTTGTTTTTTAATGCAATGTATCCTGGAGGAAGTGCAATTTAATGATACTTTTCACCTTGTTCTACGTGACTTGCAACCTTGTGGTTATGAATCATATGCAATGTGTTTTCAGAAACAAGGGGTTATGGGTTATTTGGATAGTCAAGGTTTCCTAGCTGAAGTGGGTACTTATTAGAACCCTCAATGATAATTGAAATGCTACTTTATTAAAAGTCATACAATGCAATTAGAACCTTTAAGGGTTCTCCAGAGTACAAACCAGAAAAACGTAGTGCAGAACCTGAGTGTCCTTTACAAATAAAAACACATGTATTGTAAATTTACCTGAGGTGGCACAGTGGGGCAGGGTTTGAGTCTGAGCTTGGGTTACTGTCTATACAGGGTATATGTGTAGGGTCAGGATAGGCTATGGCCCCTCCTGGATAAAGTGGTTACTGAAGATGAATGAATGAATATTACTTTACAGGAAGGATACAGTACCTCATTTTCTCCCCCGGTATAAAGAAATCGATATCTATTCTTTTGAAAATTTCAAAAGGATTTTATTTACATGGCTCTGGCATGGCAGTACCAGTTGTCAAAATGTACAGTGCTCCTGGTGCTGGCCGGTTGTTGTCTGTTAGGGCCAGTTAGTGTCCTCCATCTGTCCTGTTACTACAGCTGTCCTTCTGAAGTCCCCCTGCCCACCCCCCAAATCCACCCTATCTGTATCACAGCTGCTCTCGTCACTTTACTACATTACAACTTGTATGAGGTGATAGTAGAAGGTCTGAGACTAGATTTGGGAGCGGGCAGTCAGATGTTGCAGAGTGTCTGTGTTTCTCCAGACAAGCCACCGAGCAGTGAAAGACTGCCTGTATGGAAAGAATGGACAATTGTGGCACGTCTTTATGAGAGACAGACGCCAGCTCTTCAGCTCACACTTGATAAAGAGGTGTATGTTGGTGTGTTGGTGCTGTGCTTGTAGCCTGGGCCACTTAACAGTGGCACTTTTATAGTCAGGAAATTGAATGACAGATTTGGGAGATGCTTTTGGCACTATGAAACCATTGCTTTAACCATTATTCTTTGCAGTAGCTGATCTATTCATGTTACATATAGGCAGGTATAAACATAACATGATCTATAGGAAATGGCACTAGAATTTTTAAAAACAATAGCTTCAAGCAGCCTTTACTACACAGTCAGAATGCAGCCCATATCTCACACCTTCTGAGGCCAATTTTGACCTCTCAAGCAGCAGACTTTTTGGGATGTGATGCATGACCAGGCACCTCTCTTGATCTACTAAAGCCTCGTTCTCTTGACAGAGTTCTTCTCTCACCTATTTGACAGAGTGGACCCTTGAGACTGCCACCTTCACAGAGAGCTGTGACAGGCATGCCAGCATGAAGAGCCGAGGTGCCAAAGACTCTCACAGTGGTGCGCATCCTTCTCTCACCTATCTGACAGATACCCATGGTAAGAGATTAGTCATGACAAACCAAAGTGCAGAAGAATGCTTATTTTTTTAATCAGTTTCCCAAAAGCATTGCAAGCTAAGACTTATTTTAGGTGGTAGAGAGTGTTCACTATGATGCTACATTTACCCTTGTGAGAAATTTGGCCCCGATTCTACTGCTCAAGAATGTTCTCACTTTTACTAATGTATCAGTCAAACTGGTTTTGTAGTCTACAATAATTCTTTTCATTTTAAACCATATGTGTCACAGCTGTTTGTAAATGGGTGATTCAAACCTTGATTAACCCTTATGGGCTGTGCAGTGCTTGAGTGAGCACTGTGTTAATTATACATCAGTGTTAAGGTTATTCAACTTAATTATACCTCTTAGTTACAGCCTGGAGCTCAGGTATCAGAAACTGGAGGCCCGTTCAGCTTGTTCTAGGTCTCTTAAAGACAAATAAGGGTAGAGGGCTTTCATGCTCTACACAGTGAGTGGTCTAATGAAGCATGTTATGACCTTCCTGTATTTTGGAGAGATGCTTAACACCAGCTAGTACTAAGGAAATGCCATTCCATTGTTGACACAGTTTGTGAAGTTTGAAGTGAAATCCCATTACAGCATCAATGAGAAATTTTAATATTTTTTGTTACATATTATTTTTTAGTATGACTGTGTTTTCACATCCTTTCAACTGTGCAACACCAGTGAGATTTCTCTCAGAACTAAGGCCAAAACACTCCACTGGAACAAAATGGCTCTATAAATTAAAGCAGAGATGTGGTTATGTGGTTATGTCTTAAAGAACATAGGCTTTTCTTAGCATTAAAAAACAACGCACCAGTAATGTGCCTTAGGGATCATGACATGTCTAATTGTGTGCTTGTAACATCCTGGCCTGACTGAAGAAGAGGAATATCATGTACCCACTTTCGTTGCTTAGCAATGCAGCCAAGAAAGGCCGGAAACACTGATAAATAAATAACAGGGTAAATAAAGCAAGGTTCTCATAAAGGGGGGAGGGGGATCAGTGTTCAGGATGGCAGTCCTTGTATTGAATGTCCTGCAAATGTCTTGGGCTGAGCTGAGAAGTATCTGGACTTTGGTTGTAGAGCTTGTCTGAAAGATGGGAGGTGGCCAGGGGTCTGGGTTTGGTGATTGGTGGGTTGCCAACAGTGTGCAATTGGGTCATGGGTGTGACAGGTATTTCTGAAAAGATAAGAATAGGATATGAACCTCCCTTAAAGTACCAGCCAAGTACCACGGAGGAAGTAGCTATATTCAAATGGAAGAACTGGCATGGGTTAGGAGTACAGACAGTACCTTTGGGGGTAGTGTTCTGTTCCTATTGATACTTAAATTCTAAGTAAAATCCCATCAGCTAAAAATACTTTTATAATCATAGTGCCATTTCTGATATAATGATAACTGATGTTGTTGTATACCACCTCATGTCATTGATTGAGTTGTGCTCAGTGGCAAAATAACAAAGTCTTTTAAGCTCATTAGAAAGGAATATATTTTTGATGTCTTCACTGAACGCTCTATCTGTAGATATAGTTTGCTATGTATGTGAGTGTGTAGTATTGAGTTTCTATGTGAGTGGCAGCAGTGTGCTACGGGCTGTCAGGCTCACCGCACATCCACTGCCGCCTGCTGTCTCCCAGTGGGCCTGCAATTCATCAGCACAAGCATCTACTACCCAGCAAGAGAATGGCAATCAAAGTCAGATGAGGATTTAAGACTTCATCAATTGAGTAATAATAGGAAGAATGACCAGAAACATTGCCTTGTGGAGCAAGATGATTCAGTGTAGCAATAGAACTGGATTGTTTCATGAAATATGGGTAAAGTTGTTAAAGAGACTGGAGTAACGAATTGCTTAATGAGTGTTTGGACATGCATTGCTCAAGGCTTACCAGAAAGGTTAGCCAAAATATACCTGTACAGTTGCCAACAGGAGAAATGTATATTCTAAATATATAAAAAATAAATGCACAGTCAGAATCCTAGGTAAACTAAGCACTTTGTGATGAACTGAGGTTAGAATGGTATGATGCTCGTTTTCCAGGGAATTCAAAGGACCAGATTTTTGCATCCAGAGTAAAACCCTACCCTAAGATTGACCAAAGTAGGACACGTTGTAGACGCATGTGGTTTAATCATTATTGCTGCCTTTTTGCCAGGGACAGTGAACAAACCTATTAATTTGGGGTCAAACATTTACAGCCTTTTGTGTACACACAAAGAATACATTTATTGGTTTGTGTTATAAATCAGCCAGTGTTGTCATCTAGTGACACTGCAGGACAATGTGGCAGTGTGATGCTCGGCTTGGAGATTCACACCCTGGGGTGGGGGGGTGTTTGGCCTTATATTGGATGTTGTGGTTTGCCAACAGTCAAGCCTGAGTCAGCAGAGATGAGGGTAGCTGTAGTTGGTCATATACATTTGCTTTGCTTGTTATGGGATAGTAGCACATTGATCTGCGATGCTAGGCATATAAAATATAATCCCATTGACGGTTCCATTTACAAATATACAATTTCATGAAACTTGAGTTGTATTTATGTTTTTACATTCAAAGTAAGCTATTTCATCCACATAAATTCCAGCTTCCAATTTTACCGCAATGATACCAAAGGATATGTAATTATATTGCAATAGACTGGTGTCCCATCTGCGGTAAATTGTGCTTTGTGCCCAGTGTTACTCAAATTAGTTCTGGATTCACAATGACCCTGACCAGGATAAAGTGTTTAGGGGTGTTTGGCCTTATATTGGATGTTGTGGTTTGCCAACAGTCAAGCCTTATTCAGCTGAGTCAGCAGAGATGAGGGTAGCTGTAGTTGGTCGTTCACATTTGCTTTGCTTGTTATGGGATAGTAGCACATTGATCTGTGACGATAGGCATGCTATAAAGAGAGACAGTATCTCTCAACAACAGATAGAATTGAAATTGAAATCTGGTTCCTCAAAAGTCACGCTTATACAGTACGTACTAAGTGTACAGGTTGAAACAGGACATTTTGATCTATGATTTGCTTAATGATATGCTTATCCACTTCAAAAGCTCCAGTACCACAGGCTGGTTAGAACATGATTCAGGAAGCTTGGAAATCTGAGGCATTACTTACTTACTTACAAACATGCAAGCTCTCACTATTAAAATGAATCACACGAGCATGGATAAAGTTTTTTTTTTCCAAGTAGTTTCATATCATTAACCTACTTTAAATGGAGTTCATTTTGGCAGAGTGGTGTGTTATGTGTCTTATGTTTATGTTATTAGAGTCATCCTTTGTTACCTGTGCATGTACTGCATATGTCAGAGGCTGTAAACCTAAGAGAAATAGGTGGGCAGAGGGCATCACTTGGAGGCTTAACTTAATTAAACAAAAATAATGTTAAACAACTAGATCTATAATAATTTTTTATAATGCATTTAATATTTTTAACAGAGAAAAGGATAAGACACAACTGATTATTATTTGATGATATTTTCAGAATAGAGTAAATATTAGCATTAAGAATACAGTGAGTATATCCTGTGAATGTGTTATAGGTTAAAGGGCAAACGAAACCAGGCCAAACATTTAAGTCGAATTGCCATATGCTAAATAGCAGTTGTAATTTGCAATTCAAATTGAGACTCACGCTTTCAGCTTCGTAGGCTACTTTCAATCAAGGCTTCAGAGATACATTTAACTTGGCATATGCTATAGCACACTATGGTTATTCAATACAGCATACGCTAGTACTATTGTTTTATATAATGTGTGATTTCTAAAATGGGTGCGTTTCAATTTGCTGTGAATTGCTGTGAATCTGATTATTTTTTTGGTTCTCTTATCCATATTAGCAGTGCTGTCAGTTTATTGACCTTGTGTATAACCCTAACCCTAACTAAGGCATCCGAACGATTTATAACATAATCTTTAATAATGTTTAATAAATCGCTATAATGTTCCATTTTCTTTAAGATTTGCAACTTTCTATGATTCAATATTTAAGTAGACATGAAACTAATTTAATGCATTAAACACATACTTAATGTGTTGAAAGACAGTTTCTCCATTGAAGAAAGTAAGAGATAGATATATACAGCATAGAGTTTTCATCACGACCTTCTGGGAGTCCCCGCAATTACCCAAACCTCACACCGCTCTTTCCTTTCTTTAAGGTGTCAATTTCATACTGAGTCAGATTTTTTTTAATGTTAATGGGACCATTGATAAATTGTGTTGCACAGTTGATGGGAGGATGACAACAGCCTCTCTCTCTCTTTCTCATATTCTCTCCCTCTATATCTCTTTTTCCACTCACTCTGTCTTCTCTCTCACTGTCTGACCTCTGACCTTCCTCAACATTCACTTTATCTCTGCTTCTGTCCGTGGGTTCTTGTCCCTCTACATCTCCAAAACATCCATTTCCCTGACCCCTTCTCCTCCTGTTCACAATACAAGTACCTCCACTGGCATTGTTGGTCTTTTTCTTTGGGTTCTTATATGAGTGTAGGACTGATTTTGGAGTGGGGAAGGGTACTGACCTGTGCATAATGTCTCCTCCCAACCCCTGCAGCCTGCTCTATAGATCAAGGTTCCACATGGCTAATGACTGACCTTTTCCTCACGGTCCAAGGCCCTTCCCTTTATCAGCTGCTACAATACCTGACATTCATCTGCCACTCTTCTTTCATCCCATCATTATCAGCCTCAGATCCGCATTGTTCTTTCTCCTATTCCCAGAGCAGCTTCAGCTACCTATTAAATCACTTCAGAAGAATAGGGGGTTGGGCGGTCAAAGCATGGGTAATTTCCCATATAATGTGCGCTGAATTTTGACTTGGCAGTTTATCAGTGCTAACTGCTGACTGACATGTTCACCGTACTCAGACACTTTCTGAAATCATATACATGTTTACTCTTAGAAGTTGGAGAAATTTATACAGGTACCCCAAATGTGACTATCCGAGGCATGTTTAGTGTCCAGCATCCAGCATCCTTGCGTCCTTAGTTTTGCACTGCAGCTATAGGTTCAATGCAACTAAAAAATAGATAAGCTATATAATCCCATTGACGGTTCCATTTACAAATATACAATTTCATTCAAAGTAAGCTATATCATCCACATAAATTCCAGCTTCCAATTTTACCACAATGATACCAAAGGATATGTAATTATATTGCAATAGACTGGTGTCCCATCTGCTGTAAATTGTGCCTTGTGCCCAGTGTTACTGAAATTAGTTCTGGATTCACAATGACCCTGACCAGGATAAAGTGTTTACTGAAGATAAATTATGAATGAAACAGAAAGTTCCATCTCTGATTCTTTTTTTATAGATTATAGCAAGCTATTTTAATATTATTATATCTATAGACGTTAATCAATTTACTAATCAGCTCCATTTGAAGCTTCTGTTTTTGTCTGCATTATTTGTTGGCAGAGAGAGTCATGTCTTCGTGCTATGTGTTTGTGAGTGAGCACATTGTTGGTAGGATTTGTGTCAGTGCAGTTTTCCCTGCTGGCTCGGTGCATCGTGTTGTGATTGCTGATCTCGTTTCTGATCTTGCTTTCCTGTCAGCTTATAGCATTCACACAGTTGCTTTCTGCTGTCCAGGTCTTTCGCCATCCAGTCACTGTGAAACAAAAGGCTTTCTTTTTGCTCATCTCCAGCGTTCTTATCTAGACAAGGCTCATTAGGGCCACGGTAGATTATAGAGTGGCATATGATTGCCCAATTGTATTAACTAAAGGTTAATAGTTCATTGGTTAATAGAGCATTATAAATAAGCCAATTAAACATGAGCATAAAACATTTAAGTATATTTCTGTATAAAACTTACACTGGAGGGTCTATTTTTTTTGTCTTAATTTATAGTACATGCAATAGTTCTGACTGGTCATATCTGCCACTAGCACAGAGGGACAGATGGGATGGCATCCATGTGGTAATCGACAGTTTAGAAGTAACAGGAGGTCTGTTATAGACCTCCTCGTAGCCATGGGCCATGCTTCTTCACCAATATGTACTGCCTGCTCACAACCTTGCACTCAAGCACTGTAAGAACAGCTCATGACAGTATAAGGCCTGCATTTTGGATCTCTCACTGTCACCCAGCAGGGTGATGTGTGGTCTTTCATACAACACAGGGCCTCTGAAGAACACTGCTGAAGTGTGACAGTGCAGAAAAAACAGCATGACCTCTGACCTCTCATCTCCCTTAGAGGTTTGCTCTTGTAGCAGATGATTTAACTATTCTGGCTCAGAGGCATTAGAGCCATCAATCAAGCAATGGGGCATGTGAAGAGGAGCACTTTTAACATGTCAGATTGCAGTGAAGGTTACACATACTCAGGAATACACTTCTTTGTCTTACAGAGTGCTTTTGGCAAAATAAAGGAACTCCAACAGGCCTGACAAGAATGAACTTCCAGAATAAGTCAGTGCCCCCCCATGTCACACCCAACAGCATGTCACCATTATTGAAATGGCTTCATGCAATTCATTAGACCTTTAGGCAGAAAGCTTTGTGCTCTATAATTTTATTGAGCTCCAGAGTGCAATAATAATGTTTTCCTGCCAACGATAACTAATTTCTGAGAGATGACACATCATTTTCTAGCACTAGTGAAACAAAAATGGCAGCTGTCTGGGACATCAAGTCATTACATTTTGTCTATATGATTCTGTATGCACTGCATATAGATTAGCTTGTTGCAGTGATGGTTGTGATGCCATTGTACACCGAAAGGACATTTTTAAATGGATCACCTCTGTCAAAGACCTCCTGAAATTGAGACCTGGCTCAGTCACTGTGTCCCTCGCCCAACCCCCCCCCCCCACACCCCACCCCCATAACCACCACTGATCCTTGCCCCTCAGACTCATCCAGTAGGAGAGGTTTTGTTTTGTTAAAAAAATCCAAAGGTAAGGGTGCTGTTAAACATACCATTTTTTTCTTTTGATATTCTTTTGATCAGTTTTTGAAGCTGTGACTAGCGACATTTTCATAGAGGTCAAGAGATAAATTATGTACAACATTCCTTAGTGGCACATAACTGAAGGTGAGAATGTGTTATACAATTAAATGTGTGTACTATTTATGTAAAGATTGTTTTCAAGATCTCAGAGTGGGCTGTCGTTCTAGTTAAGACTATAGGTTTAGGTTTTTTTTGTCCAATACAGCCTGAGCACAGGTCAAGGGTTGCTTTTACATTTTACATTTGTCTGTAGGGCTGGTTTCCTACTTAATGTTAGCAATAGCTAAGGTCTGCTTAGCGGCACCGAATAACCTGTGACGTCTAGTTAAGATGTAAAGCAGTTATGGCGATACTTTAACAGCCAACCTAACTAAACAGTTAACCAAAGGTTTGATTTGAATTTTAATGCATCTGTGGTTTCTCTTTCTTCAGTAAATTAATTTCTTCATTTTTACATGAAAATGATGATCAGTGTAATCCTGTAGGTTTTATCTCTGCCTTGGTGGTTGTGGCAGGGTGGAGGTTTAATGTGTGGAGGTGGTGAAGGTGATGAATGGCTCTGTCTTCACCATCCTGCCAGCGCTAAGCTCGATATCATCAGTTATGTGAAATAGTGACCCACCACTCGTCTCTAAACCAATTGCACTAGACACTTACTGACACAGCCTGCACTGGCCATTTATCAAGTGAGGAATCAGAGCCCAGGAACACTGCAATTTTCCTGTCTGGCTCTGACCTTACAAGATTACGGCTATTGAGTTGTTTGCGTGTGCCTTATTTTGATTCAATAATACTAAGGCAGAGTGCTTATAGCACCTCTGTACTGCCTTAACAAATCTTCAGAAGAAACACTCAAGGGCCAGTGTGGGATAATACAGAAAAACTCTCGTATTTGCAGCAGCTGACAGTGGTTTATTATGAATTTGTTCACAGCCCAAACACATCCATACAGCGGTTTTATTCACCAGATCTTTTTCTGTAGTTTTATCCGACACAGTTCTTGTTACTGTCTTTAACAAAATGTCATAATGAATCCTTACAGGCCAGTTCCTCATTATCTCATTTTAATACAAAGTAAGACTTCCTGAGAAAGGGATCAGACATTATAGAATCCTCTAAGGCATGTTTGTGTGACTTGCCACATCTTGGTGCCATTGTGACATATGAAATCACCCTCACGCTATGATGTGGGAACTCGTGGGTGATGTCATGGGGTTTTACAATATCTTACACATGTATGATGGAGAAGCAGAAAACCGAGTCTCACAAAACCGGGACATTTAGGGAATGGATAGGGTGTGGGACAACACTGAGAAACCCTTGTACTTTTTATTCTCCATCTGATAAAGGGATTTGTTTTCATAAGCCTAAATGCAACCATCAAACCTGTTTTTTTATTACGAGGAGCTGTCTTATAAGGCGGCAGGGGAACTGATTGAGTGTTGGCTGTAACGTCATTCGTTCTCAGAGGGGCTTTAGGAGCTGCAGACATACAGAAGAAAAACCCAACATAAATGATTCATAAATGTTTTATTATTTTTGATAACTATAGGTTTAATTTTTGGGCATCTGTAGTAGAAGTGTCTATTGACGTCGAACAGACAAGAATGCTCATCTTTATTGTGTCTGTCAACACCCGTGAAAGAGAAAATCACTGGTTACTCAAAGGAAAACATTACAAAGTGTAATATTACTGACTAGAAGGCAAAACATGGCACAATATTTGGACATTTCTATGACAACCCGTTTGACCGATCGCTCCGTGAAGCTGACTGGAAGCCAGTCAATGGCCTAGTGGGTTGAAGACCATTCTCAATTAAGATAATTGGGGGCTGAATTTGTTCTTTTATTTGAACTGGATCATAAAAGAGTGAATTAGAACTTTCAAACGGTTATGTCTGTGCTTTACAGTCACACTCCAGTTGGTTTTCTGAATGCTCGCAGAATCCCTTTAAACTTGACACGGTGATATAAGAACTCGGGGGGATTTGTAACAGATCGGTTGTTTTTTTGTAAACTGAGCCTAATATCGAAGCATTAGAATAACAACAATAGGAGCCTGTCCATCATTTATAATATTTTACAAGACTGGAACTGTCAAACAGTATTTGTCTAATGGGCGTTGATGACTGCAGACAGGAACTAAAACATGTATCCGAACAATCGTCCATATAGCATACAGGCTTGTGTCTTTGTCGGAAGTCTTGATCGCTGCTCATTACACTTGCCTGGTGCTGGTATTACCAGATGCATGCGAATCTTTGCCAGGGTAAATGTCAGGCGCTGCAGATGGATAAAGGAGGGTGTGGATCTTCGTGTGTTTCCTAAACTGCAACACAAATAAATGAAGGATTACTTGATGAAAAATGTGTTTTGCACATGAGGCCCACCCATGTGTATACTTCTTTTGTGAGCTGTTCTAGTAATAAGAATTGTCCTTATTTACTCAATTATTATATACCGTGCAGCTGCAAGGATTAGTAGAGATGAAGTCAGGGTGAAGATACCAACCTTCTCAGTTTGCCCTGCCATCTCAGCTCTCCTGGCCTTAGCTCTCTGTCTGGGCTCTGAACCAACATCATCATATCATTACCTTACAGTCTCTGTAATGGATTGACTATATGCTCATTTAGTTCAGTATTTGTTACACCCTGCTCACTAGATTTCAACAACCTATTTGTAACCAGCCGGGGAAAGGTATCATGCTTATGCAATAAAACTGCTGAAGCATTCAAGCTAGTTTTTGTGCCTTAGAGGAATGTTTATTCCTCTGCCGTGGAGTATGTTGTAAAACTGCTCATGTTGAAGCCATGCAGTGGCAGGCCTGACCTGTGTCTGTGTTGGTACTCCTCCAAGAATGCCTCCCTCTAATGAAATGGCATGAGATTGAGATCACTTATTTCATCATACATGTCTTTGAAAAGGACATCAGGAATTCAAGTCGAGAGAAAATATAAACATATTTAACTTAAATATAGTCAGTTAATGATAATGACAATGTTAATGTTAACCTTTTTTTTTCAAATTTCATGCCTTCTAGGGAGGCAAAAATGACACCTCATTTTATGAGTCATTGTTTATGCTAGCATATTGAAACAAAGACATTATGGGTGCGCTCATCCTCAACACTGCAGTCTTGTGGCTTGTCTGTATACACGTAGCTGTACTGTTAATTACAATGAGTAGCATAAGGAGGTCATCGCAGATTACAATTTTCTTCCATGTAGAGCTTGACTGGTCCGAAATTAAAATGATCGGATGTTAAACTCAGCCGATTCATCTGATTTATAAGTCATGATTGGCAGATTGAGAGAAGAACAGACCTTTAAGATTTTCAAGGTCTAAATACACAAAGTGTTTTTCTCATGTAATTAAGTACATTACAAGTGTGGGCCAAAAATAGGCCAAAATAATGGTTAAGTGTAATAACAAAGTATAATTTCTCAGTTACTTCCTAAGTCGGGTATTGCTAATGATTTTTCAGCTACATCAATACATTTGCTTTCATTTTCAAATGGTTCTCTTACATGCAGAGTGTAAACTACTATTTTTTCACCATTTGTGAACATGAAGTGTGAATTGTTCATGAACACCATACAACCTCTGAAGCTCTTGCCATGTTATAGGCTGCACTTTTATAGTTTCGACAGAGCCTGGTTGCAATGCCGGGCAATTCAGATCCTTGGAGTCTGTGGAGTGTCTGAGTGACGGCACCAGTCTCCAGTAAAAGTGATCCAGTGCACTAATGTAGACACACCACAGCAAATGCAGCTTGGAGCTTATGGTGCACCACAGCAGGCAGTCAGCTGCTTTCCATTATACCTCAAAGATTGCGGTGTTCAGTATGGGGGGCACAAAGCGATCTGTATATGTCATGGCATGAGCACCTTAACCGAACCCCCATTTTTCCATCCCAACTCCTATTTCATCACTTCATCCTGTCTTTTGAATCCCGGAAAAGCACAGTCATACCACGAGTAAGATGGGTGTCATCCAAACCCTGGCTCCTCTGCTTATTATTCAGTCTTCTGACATCATCAGTCTGAACTTTTATGTCAAGGAGATCTTGAGGCACTCAGTCAGAAAGCTTGATCCCACCCAGAGGCATTATAAATGTTTCACATTATTATGTCAAATATAATGGAGAGCCTGAGGACAGTTCTAAGTGCCAGAGGCTCTGCTCTCCTTAAAAACGTAAACATTTCCAGTCTTACATGGGTGCAGCAGCTGTGGTTAAACTGACACGTGCCAGCCTTGTCTTGAGTTTGGAGGCACCCTGTTGGCACTCCTTTTCCTTCATGTAAGCCAGGTTTGTCTCTACAGGAAAGTGAAACTCCCTACAGCTGCATTTCAAAAAGAGGCTTGTCTTTCCTGAACAACTCATCAGCTGTCACGCACCAAGTAGGTATTCTCACTGGCAGGGGCAGCTCCACATTCTTTGAGGCAAGGGTTCACACCTTCCAGCAGATACAGATAACAGGCAGATATACAGGCACCATGCCAGGGTTTGTGTGTAACTGTGTGGGCATGTTTTTATATTTTGGTGGGAACCAAATATGCCCACAATGTTTCCTTTTGGTTAGAGTTAGAACTGGTTATAACTCTAACTCCATGTAACTCTATGGATCAGACTTGTTTGTACAGCACATCCCATAGATGCTAAATCTGGGGAATTTTGAAGCCAAGTCAACACCTTGATCTCTTTGTCATGTTCCTCAAACCATTGCTGAACAATTCTATAGTGTTTCAGGGCACATTATCCTGCTGAAACAGGCCATTGTCATTAGTGAATACTGATACCATGAAGGGTTGTACTTGGTCTGCAGCAATGTTTAGGTAGGCGATACATGTCAAAGTAACATCCACATGAATGCCAGGATCCAAAGTTTCCAAGCAGAAAATTGCCTGTTTGTTTTCTTCCCATAGTGCATCCTGGTGCCATCTGTTCCCCAGATAAGTGATGCATACACACTCAGCTGTCCACATGATGTAAAAGAAAAGGTGATTTATCAGACCGGACCACTTCTTCCTTTGCTCCATGCTCTTTTTCCGATGATCACATGCCCATTGTAGGTGCTTTTGGGGGTGTACAGGGCCCCGTACGCAGCAAGCTGTTGTGCACTGTGTGTTCTGACACCTTTCTGTCATAGCCAGCATTACGTTTTTTCAGCACTTTGTGCAACAGTAGCTCTTTTGTGGGACTGATCCAGATGGGCTAGTCTTCAATCTCCATGTACATGGATCCTTGGGTACTAACCCCATACCAGGAACGCCCCACAAGGCCTTCTGTTTTGCAAATGCACTGACCCAGTCGTCTAGACATCACAATTTGGCCCTTGTCAAAGACACTTAGATCCTTGCACTTTGCCCATTTTTCCTGCTTCCAATACATCAACTTTGAGAACTGACTGTCCTCTTCCTGCGTACTATATCCCACCCCTTGACAGGTGCCACTGTAACGAGATAATCCTTTCAGTGTTATTAATGTTATGGCTGATTGGTGAATGTGTGTATGTGTGTAGATGTGAGAGAGGGAGAGAACGAGAGGGAGAGGGAGATCAATTTTCTTGCAAATGTTGTTATCTAATATTCTCTCTGTTCTCTAAAGTTACTCCCAGAAGATGTGTGTCCCAGATTTGCAGCTCTCAGGCTGTAAAGAGAATCAGCTCATGAATACCTTATTTGTTGAGAAATAATGCCCTCTTCTGTTCATATGGAATAATACTCAATAATACAGTCATGGCCAAAAGTTTTGAGAATGACACAAACATCAATGTCCACAAAGTCGACTGCTCCAGTTTTTATAATGGCAATTTGCATATACTCCAGAATGTTATAAAGAGTGATCAGATTAACAGCAATTAATTGCAAAGTCAATATTTGCCTAGAAAAT
>JAOTRJ010000036.1:1416725-1428466 GCA_028564905.1 Leptodoras praelongus | reverse complement strand
TTGTTCAGCTGCAGAACCACCGAGAAAAATGCAATAATGTGTTTGTATCATTTATAGCGCCCCCTAATGACTAACACATACAAAACATGACCTCTATTAAACTCTATTAAAGAATGATGTCGCTTTTTAATGCAGTGACACCTGAGGGATTGAAGGTCACGGGCATTCAATGTTGGTTTTCAGCCTTGCCGCTTCCTTGCAGAGATTTCTCCAGATTCTCTGAATCTTTTCATGATATTATGGACTGTAGATGATGAAATCCCTACATTCCTTACAATTGCACGTTGGGAAACATTGTTCTTAAACTGTTGGACTATTTGCTCACGCAGTTGTAAACAAAGTGGTGAACCTCACCCCATCTTTGCTTCTGAAGGACTGAGCCTTTCAGGGATGCTCCCTTTAAACCCAATCATGACACTCACCTGTTTCCAATTAACCCGTTCACCTGTGGAACGTTCCAAACAGGTGTTTTTTGAGCATTCCAGTCATTCCCAGTCTTTTGTTGCCCCCTGTCCCAACTGTTTTGGAATGTGTTGCAGGCATCAAAATCAAAATGAGTGAATATTTGCAAAAAAACAATAAAGTTTATCTGTTTGAACATTAAATGTCTTGTCTTTGTAGTGTATTCAATTGAATATGGGTTGAAAAGCACTTGCAAATCATTGTATTCTGTTTTTATTTCTGTTTTACACAACGACCCAACTTCATTGGAATTGGGGTTGTATATAAATAATTCACAGCCAGCAAATCTAAAGCAGAACCAGTTCTGAGATGTGTTGTCAGGGCCATACATCAAAGATCACTATCAGGTTATACTGAATAAGAGCACCTGGATATGCGGTACACAGCTCTGCGACAGCTGAAGCCCCTGGGCGGAGAACGTGCTTAGTTTCTCTTTTATGGGCTTCATGTCTGTAAGCCAGCTGAGTCACAGCCATTTGATATATGTGATACATGAAAGCCCTGTACAGACCAAGCAGTCAAAAAGCAAGATTGGTCAAATGTAAAGGCTAGAACCTTTGTTAAATAAGATAAAAGGAAAAACCATGAAACAGCTGTGGTCCCATCATGTCTGCAACACAAACGAACACTGTATAACTGCATTATGATATTTAATCCAGTATAATTCACAGTGGTGGCAGTGGCAGAAAGACATGCGCTGTTGACAATCCAAGGCTTATAATGATAATAAACAACCACAATGTTTTCTCGTTTCTTTTTTTGGTCTCAGTCAACCAAAAACATATTTTCTGCCCTAGGCCTCCAATTATGTAGTACATGCAAACAGAAAGTCAAAAGCATGGAATGATTGGGATGGGTCATATCCACAAAAACCACAAATAATGGAACAGTTTCTCTACGGTCTAGAAGCCTTTTGTTGAATGGCAAAAAAACCCTAAAAGACCCCAGCCTGGCATCACTTGACTTCAGGACTCATGAGAGTCAGAGCTGCTCTACCTTTCAGAGTCCTGTAATCATCATCTTACAGAAGTCCACTCTTCTGTGTCCTCAAAACACTCTCGCTGACCAGAACCAGAACACTGATGCTATGTCACTGTGATGTATGTGATTCACTAACTGATTAACTAACCCTTTAACATCCAACATGTTCATCAACTGAAGTAACTATATCTTTTATTGCAAATATCATGCATAATAACTAGAACTACACACAGCACCTGAACTCTTGAGCGGTTATTGTTATAGGGCTTTGAAAGGGCTTTGTTTTGAGGAAAGAGGCTGTTGTACATAACATAGATACCTAATTTACTTATCACAAACTGCCAAGTTAGAAAAAGACCATTGCTTAAAAGGCTACAAAAATAGCATGCAAAGTACTGAGTACCTCCTAGCAATCAGAGACATAAATCATTTCCCCTCAGCCATCTTGGTCAATTAAGCATTGAGGTCCAATAACCAGTAAAGCCATGGCTTTTAAGTAATAAATGCAGCTGGAGCTAATGCACCAAAGGACAGACATTGGTCCAAGATAAACTTGTTTTGGCGCAGGTTCAAATAAGACACTTTACAAATGAATAAACTTGCAAGTTCAGCACACTTGCCTGATAAGTGAAAACTGATAAATGCTTTTTACGATGTACCAGCATCTCTGTTGTTCAACTATGATATGGAACTGTAAATATTCAAACATCACATTCCCACACTCCCAAGCACAGGCGTCCCAGTACACAAGAAGGCAGTCTTGTGTAGTGTTGTTCTTGGTGTATAGACAGTCCTACACTTATGATCAGGACCTAACTGTTGCTTCAACAGAACGCCGTGTTTAGAAGTGTATATAAATGTTTGTTCTGTTGATGATCAAAATTAAAACAGTGTTCCAATTCTGGTCCTCAAGTAACTCATCCTGCATACTTTAGTGTTTTCCCTAACCAAACACACCCATTATTACTACTACCAATACCACCACCGCCACCACCACCGATGGTAGTACCATTACTATCGTCATTGTCACTATGTGATTAGATGAACTTAGTGTGTTGGAAGCAGAGAAACACTAAAATGAGCAGGACACATAATTCTCTGTGGGACCAGGTTCAGGAACCTGATGCTTTAGACAGATATAATATTAGTTTGTCTTGCAGCATGTCGAGAGGTCATTCAATGGTTAAAATGAACAAAATTGCACATCACACCTAGCCACATTAAAGGCAGTTTCCTTCAAACAATGCACCTACCTAAGGCAGTCTTGAGAATCTCAATATTTATATGAGTCATACTAATACTATTAGAAATTAAGCTTCCTTATTACCTCCACCACGGATGTTATGTCTTCGGTGCTGTTTGTCAGCAGGATTACAGAAAAACCACAGAGTGGATTTTCATGAAACTTGGTGGAAATGTGTAATGTTGGCCAAGGAAGAACCTTGAAGGAAGAAGTCTGGAGAGGATCAGAGTCATGGGGTTCGATCTGCATATTATTTTCCACTTAGCATTGCAAAATAGGGCAAAAATGAACAGAATTCGTCATGTGTGAACTTCTTGCAATTACGGTGAATGGTGTCACACCACCACATGTACTGATTTTTCCAGTTTCCAGCTGCACCCAGTACCCAATCAGTCACTTTTTATTTCCGGGTCCTTTTCTTTAGGGTAGCCAATCGAAACTGCATGAATCTCTTTATATTTGACATAATTCTAATAGTTTTGAAATATGTCCAGACATACATGGTAGTTTTGGCTGCTGATTTTAATATAATAAAAGAGTGGACAATTGGCCCCTCTGGTTTTAAAGGCTGTCATCCTTTTGACTTCAGTATTAAAGACAAAAAGTCTAGATAAACAAAATAGTATCTAAGTATTAGATGACTAATAAATTAGTTAACCAATTGACAAATCACTAAAACATTAATTACAGTATTCGCTGGAATTCGCAGTGCCAGGACCTGCCTTGTAGAGCAAGTATAAACCCAAACTAGGGAGTGAAAACCTCCTCAGAAACAATATAAGATGAGTAAAGCAAGCAAGTAAGGAAATAAAATGTGTCTTCAGTGTTTTCTACTTGTCTTTAAGACATAAAGGCTTGTGAAACTGTCATGGACAACCTAACCTCTTGCTCACCTTCTCAAAGAAGCCAGGAAGACACATGCTTTGAGGTAAACATCCTACATCATATTTCTCAGTATATCAGTAGCATTTAACCATGTTGAAACAGGATTACCATTACGTCAATTGCCCAATGAATTCCAGCCCAACCTAAGAATTTAGATAACACGAGGTTAGAGCCAATGTTACACACATCAATAAAGATGCATTAGGTGTTGGGCATTTTATACATAATCAGACGAGTGAGTCAGGCCATTTACAAGACTGAAGAGTTTTAAGACCTGAAGACTGAAGAATGCTATGCTGCAGCTGTTAGAGATGTGCTTACAACAGATAACAGGAATTTGGGGGTTAACGTCTCTGGTTTAACTCACTGATCCCCACATGTGTCTG
Source organism: Leptodoras praelongus (assembly GCA_028564905.1). Classification (NCBI taxonomy): domain Eukaryota; kingdom Metazoa; phylum Chordata; class Actinopteri; order Siluriformes; family Doradidae; genus Leptodoras; species Leptodoras praelongus. The sequence goes on along the minus strand of JAOTRJ010000036.1, from coordinate 1,424,509 downwards.
TTTCTTTTTGATGGCAGAACCCTCGCTAGACTAATCTTCTGCATGCAGGTTTTAGGCTATGGGAACAGCATGCCAGCAGCTCCGCCATGCCACTTTAGCCACAGGCTCATCTCTGGGCATGCAGAGCTGATAAGATCTTAGCAGTTTACCCACTTAAACAAGCCTCAGAACCTGCAGATTACAGTATGAGAGATATTCTGATATGTGTTTTAGGTGTTTAGGTGTAAGATTTCTAAATGTCACCCTAATGAAGTACAATACTGCACCGTTTTCAAACAACCTGCAAGCACTCATTTGCACTGAAGTATCTAAATGAGACAGGGTGAGCTCTATAGAAAGGACATTAACATTTCAAAGCTGCTGTGACGCTAAGTGACAACCAAACCTGTCATACTAAAGTTGATGCATGCAAACAGAAGGCTCCTCTTCTTCAGAACTTGGGAGGAAAGAGGTATGATTCACATACTGAATCAGATTACAGTTCAAAACCAGATTCCTTTAGAGTTGGTCACGGGCATTTTAACAAGAGACACAGAATAGGTAAAGCCGGTGAGCTGAACACACGCTGACGCATCACCAGAGGAAGAGGATCCACCTTCTGTCTGTACAGGAAAAGCAACTGTGACCGGAATGTCATAATCATATTTATCAGCATCTGCAACAATTAAGCTGCACTCGATGCCAAGCTGCACTTTGTAATACCCCTCATCTAAACCAGTAAAAGCCAATGAAAACACTACCTCAAACTGAAACAAAGGGAAGCTCCTACTCTGTTTACAGAGCGATGTCAAATCAACATGGCTGCCCGCAGCATCAGGAACGAACAAAGCAGCACTTCTTTACCTTTAAATTACATTCAGCTCTCTAGATACTGTTTGCTTTAGATCAATCAGCATACAGACATATTTGCTTGTTAAATGACTACATACAGACTACACAGTTTGCTGTTGGAGCAGGAAAAATGTACGCCACTCGTCGTTAGCTGGCTAGTTTGTTGCTAACCAAAGAAACATGGAGGCGTTTACTTTTTGTTTTGGCTTCTTTCCTCATTCCAAGCTGAAATTCCCACTTACAAGAAGCATTAGTCCTCAGGACTGCATGGTGTCTTGTTGCTATGCCAGAAGCACCTGAACAGCAACAAGAACTTCTCTATGGAAATGAACCAAAACAGAAAGTGCACTAAAAAAAATACTAACCCAAGCCCTTTGCTATCTATTAATAAGTCGCATTCTTCTCCTCAAACACGGCAGAAACAGAAAACAATGTACTTATCTTAAGTATATTAAACACTACTGAAAAACAATGAAGAGGTTTACACACACACAAAAAAAAAAAAAACTTTTATTCAAGACCTGTTCCAGGGCTTTGACCTGGGAAAAGCACAAAGCACGAGGGAGTTACATGTCTGAACAACGCTAACTGCTTACTTATAAGTAACATTTGCGTACTTTTTTCTTGACGTACGAGGTACAATTTAGCTCAAGCATCGGCGTACATAATCCCTACGTGCCACTCAAATATTCAACACCAAAAGTGAAATTACCCACGACTGGCACGCAATCTTGACAGACATGACAGGGTACAGGAAAGCTTCTCGCACACAGCAAGGCTACGAGTTGGCGTACGGCCAACGTCGCGCATCCGCTCCTCTTCCTGAACATGGAGCTGTGTGTTCAACGGGTGTCCTATTAGGAGTACGCGACCGAACAAAACCAATAACCGGCACTTACAGGGATCACATCATAAAACGGATGAAATCTCACAGATGAAGCTTTAACTTAGCTACATTACTTTGCTGGCTCCTGCTTGTTTTACAGCAGCACAAAGTTATCATCATCAGCTGCTCTTTCATGAGAACCTGCCTTCATTATCATGCTAATCTAAAGCCCAGAGATATATATATATATATAGAGAGAGAGAGAGAGACAGAGAGAGACATAGAGAGAAAGACAGAGACAGAGAGAGAGACAGAGAGAGAAAGACAGAGACATAGAGAGAAAGACAGAGACAGAGAGAGAGACAGAGAGAGAAAGACAGAGAGAGACATGGAGAGACAGAGACAGAGACAGAGAGAGACAGAGACAGAGAGAGACAGAGACAGAGAGAGAGAGACAGAGAGAGACAGAGACAGATAGAGAGAAAGACAGAGACAGGAGAGAGAGACAGAGAGAGACAGAAGAGAGACAGAGAGAGAGAGATAGAGAGAGAAAGACAGAGAGAGAGAGAGACAGAGATTGAGACAGACAGAGAGAGAGAGAGAGAGAGAGAGAGAGATAGATAGATAGAGAGAGGAAACACAGGGTAAAAAACAGGACCGCTTGACATTAGGATTGCACATGTTATTACAGCTCATACAAAGATCCCACATAAATTTCCATTTCCATTCGTTTAGAAAAAAAAAATAAAAATCTCAGATTCTCGCATACTCTGTTCAGATGCAAGAAAACATGCTCCCTTTACTGAAATAGAACAGCATGCGCTCACACTCAAGGACACCTCCAAGAACAAAAACTTTGTCTCAGCCCAGATTCTGAGTCTCGAGCAACCTAGTTGAGGAGCAGTATTCATGACGGACCTGCAGGTTTGGCGATAAAGTGAAAAAAAACCTGTCAGTTATCCGTACAATAGTCCAAAACAACCAAGCGCAATGACGCGATCAAAGAATTTAGGAAAATGTTCAACTACAACAACGCATTACGCATTAGTGACACTGAGTTACAACCTGCAAATTAGCTTTGCAATACTTTCAAAATCTCATGTCACCAAACTTTCCAGCTGAACCAGGAAGCATTTCAATAGGCAATAAAAAGGCTTGCTTACTCTTATATCTGGAGCCATTAACTGTGGTTGGACTCAATTTGGAGGTGACATCATATGACTTGGTCTCAATTCTATCCATGTTGAGTTTATGAAGACATCTGGAACTGCTACGATTTCACTGTGGAACTGATTGGATTGGAATCTGAGCAGTGTTCGAGCATCGACTTCAGAAATGCGAAATGACTGTCAAACTTGCAACCTCTAGCAACATGGACACTGGATCGGATCTAGCATTTCCAAGTATCTCATTTGCACTGAAAGTTGGCGCCATGCCAAAAACGAGTTCTTGAAAGACCGATATCGGCGCTCTGGTGCATCAGAACCAGCTGACACCATCGTTTGAAATCTTTTATTGGACCTGCCTGCTTAATTAGAACCACAGCCAGTCTTTGCGGGAACTTCAGAGACTGACGTAGCAAGAGCGATCCGTTCGAGGACACCTACAATTTAAAACCCTGTAAACTTAAAAATGTTTGCCATTAGTGGGAAGGATAATGATTATTTACAAGAGCTCTTTTGACCTTAAAAGCCTTCTTTTTAAACGTAGGGGGTGCTTGACATTCTGTATTCAGGGCTGACTATAACTTTCAGGATAGATAAAACATGGGCCTCTCAGAAATACAGGTCAGGAAGAGAATTTCCATATTTCCTTACAGCTTGTCCTGACAGCTGAACTTTGCCCCGCAACTTGCACTCATTTCTTTTCATCATTAACCCTCTGTTGGTGTTTGCTTCAGGGCATTTCTAAATCTAAGCCATAAAGTGCACTTATTATGATATGTGGTGACATTAAAAATATTCCACCAAAGGCTTGGACTTGCCCACCCAGTTCACTGAGTCTAGTGATAATATTCAGAACATGCTGTCATGATGTAGGCAATGAAAAAAGCACGGACAAAACAGCTGTGCATCACGTAGCAGTGGAAAAATACAAGCGCGGAGAGCATGCTGATTGACTAGGATGTGCTGTATGGCAGAAAGACTGAATGTTGATGGAATTGGACAGACCGTAATTCTCTGCCGAGACACAATTAAAGTTCTTTCAGGAGATTCTGGCTGACACGTCTGACACGGCAATGGAATGTAGCCGTGTGCCAAAAGCAGTCTCTGAAAAACAAGTGCTACTTTCATATATTAAGATTATTTGGTTCAGACCCGCCAAGAAAGCAGGGAGTCTAAACAAAGCCTAATGTCACTGCAACACACCTTGAAAACTAACCTCACTCAAAACAGCTGGGATAATTGGTACCTTTTAAACTCTCCAGCAAGACACAGTGGGCTTTTGTACAGTTTCTACACCTATACATGTAGTCAATTTTCAGAGGAATGCACCATGAGCCACTTTCCAACACACCGGTCTGGCTGTTCAACCCATACCCGTGTGCCTCTTTTCCTTTATCTGAGGGTATCTGAGCTTTCCTGGCATACATGCTTTACAATGCCTCAAAGGAAGATGATGACTCTTTTCATTGGCCCATTGCCTTGTTTTGTCTGATCAGCTCTAACAGTGCTGATGATAGAGGAAGCACAGCATCCATCCACCTTCAGTTACGTTAGAGGGTAGGGGTGGCTCAATGGTTAAGGTGTTGGGTTACTGAATAGAAGGTTGGGGGTTCAAGCCCCAGCACCACCAAGCTGCCACTGTTGGGCCCCTGAGCAAGGCCCTTAACCCTCATAAATGAGATAAATGTAAGTCACTCTGGATAAGGGTGTCTGCCAAATGCCATAATGTAAATGTTAGACCTCTCAGATTTCAATTCACTGGAGGCCATGTTTAACAACCATTGAGTGGACACTGCTTCCCAACTTCAGACCTAGAAATTCAACACCATCAGATGTTCAGGATTCCCTGCTCTAACCCAACCGATTCTGCTCACAGGGTTGAAACCAAAAAATACAATATGGCCAGGATAGTTGATCAATAAGACTAGACCTAGAAAACACAATCCTATTTCCCTGGAAATGTTGACTGCAAGGCAAGAAGCTCCTCCTTTAACCTTTAAGTTCTAGATGAAATAATCTTGCAGGTTTGTTAATTACACAATATTTGAATTATACAATGTTGATCTATCTGGTACAACTCGGCACCAATAGCGTCAACGAGGAGGTCTCTACCACCAAGATGTCTAGTCATTCTTGGTGCTATTTTATACACCTGAAACCATTTCAGACAGTTGAACCTACTGTGACCTTGACACTGCTTGGATCCATTCCCAAATCTAATCTGTTCATCTGCTGGTTACAATGATATCTCCATATAAATCCTACCAACATTCAACCACTAGCTCTTGAGATGTCATGATGAGCAGAACGTCGGATGGACGGACAGACAGACGAGCTGAAGTCACAATACCTAGTGGCAGAGGCATGAAAATAATTTATAATGACACACTGAATACAAATAAACAAAGAGATGCTTCTTTATGGTGTCAGATGCTTGGATTAATGCTACTGAAATATTTACTGTACTATAACATTATGCAAATTGGATAGTCATTATGAAACTGTAGGGTTATTAAAAGGCATTAAAAATGCATTTCAGAGAATTTCATTTCATCCTTAAGTCCACACAGACATGAATGAAAAGCCTAGTGTTCTGAAACTCAAAAAAAAAATAATAATAATAATGAATAAATAAATAAAAATAAAGAAAAAGGCAATAGTTTAGTTTATTAAGAATAAATCTGGAAAAAATATCATAGGGGTGAATTTGGGAAGAGGTTGGATCCGTCATTCTGATCCACTCATTATGCGCTAGGTCTTTCAACTTGCAACCCAAAGTAAAACCCAAAGTCTTACTGAAAAAGAAACTGAACAAGCACTCAATGACAATTACGCTGGCATTTGAAGCAGCAAACTTATGTTTTCATGAAATGCAGAAGGTAACCAGATTTTCATAAATTCTTCTCTTCAACCAAAGGCAGAGAATGACCTGCTCCTTGACCCAAGAGGAACAGGGTCGGTCAAGGGGCCTGTGAGGAGTTTTCAGTAGCCTAAAGGTCATGGTGAGTTAACACAATGTTGCTAAAACCACAACCCCAGTGCCATATCTTGCTAAATCCTTAAAATGAACATTTCCCAATGCCCCATCCTGGAAACTTAGCACTAACACTAGCAAAAGGTTGAGGATACTTTGCTCTGAGGTAGAGAGGAAATCAGCAGTGCTGCAGCAGTGCTGTTCTCATAAAGCTGATGTTCCTCAAGACTTGGGTGACTAGTGAATTCAGAAGTCAGTAATATTTAGGAAAAACCCAAATTATTTCATTGTTGTTCTATGTTTATATATCCATAATACTCAGCCTACATTTGCAAGCATGTCGAGTTGATGAGAAGGTTAATAAATCCATGCCAACCAACACAGGTGAAAAGACAGAAAAAGGAAAAAGAAACATGAGGAGGGCCAGAGATCAGAGATAATTACAATCACCAGACCATGCACATAATCTTCTTACCACCACAGCAAAGGAGAAAAACAAAAACAAAACCATATCTGACTGCTCCCAACATGTATGCAGGCTCCTACTGCTACCACCACAACGCCTGCAGACAACAGGGAGCACAGATTACAGAGTCATCACAATTGAAATATCAGGTGTGGGGGCAATGCTGGAAGGAGCGAATAGGACCGGATTGGTGACAAGCAGGGCCTCTGAGTATAAATTATGCTAAATGAGTCCATTGTGTGCTTCAAGTGAACCACAACAGTCAGAGAAAAGGACATTCAAAATGCCACACAGGCCCATTGTCATTGCTGGTTGGGTGGGACCCGATCTCACAAAGCTTGGCAGAACCAAAAAGGCTCCTTGCCTCCTGCTGCAATGCATTACCATGCCAAGATGTCTCACAAGGCCTGAAGTCAAACAAACAAAATAAACAAAAACTGTAATTGTGCCCCATACACTTCCACTGAATAGTGGAGATAACCCCAAGAGTAATACTGGCTCTCAGTAACACAGTGCTGGACCAGAACCAGAGGAGACCCGCTAACCCTTTAAAATGACATGAAGAAATGATTCTTTTTTTCAAGAATAATGTTGAATAACGTTTTACAATATGGGTTGCATCCCATATTGGGCCTTGCTTGCTACAGATTATTCTACTTCTCTGCACTCCCACTAATCCCAGTAGAGATGAGTGTGTGTTGGCTATGAGGGCTGGTGGTGTACATCCCAGCTGTCCCCCTGACCACCCCATCAACAGCGGAAGCAATTATCACTCCCAGCGGCATCTCGTCTTTCTCCTCTCACCTCATTTACAAACATGAGCTACTGAGCGACAGCGACAGTTCGGCACAAGCCAGAGTAACTCAACTCCCGACTAATTAAATTGGCCTTTCACACACACACACCACAACCCTTCACCTCAAATGTTATTTTTTTCTTTCCGGTGTTAAAAAAAAAAAAAAAAAAGTGACACACACAATCTAGGGTTTTCAAAAATGCTTTTCTGTTTAACAGGAGGAATCTCCACACCAGCACCGAGCCTGGGAAGATTTACAGACTAAGATTAATAAAGCCAGAGACAGCTCCATCTGTCATGTGGTTAACAACTGCACACAACATCTGAATGAAAGCACTGTAGGTCTGACAGCAAGAAGAAGAGTAAACGTTACACATAATAACCCCATACAATGTTATGGGTAGTGACGAGTGACTGAAAGTGTGCTGAAACACTGAACAGTGCTAACAATTACTGCTCATGTCCTACTGAGGGGTCAGCAGATGGCCAGAAATGCAGGGAAGCTGAATAAATGTAAAAAACAATCCAACATACTGCACTAAATCCTATATTACAGTATACACTGAAGTAACAGAAAAACGAATACATAGCAATGCCACCTATGCACGTCATTAACTGCGTCCACCAGTGCGTATATAAAGCGATGGATATCTATGGAGGCTTCTAGAGCTGTTTCTGCTGTGAGAATGGCAAGTTATCATATTCTGCGATTTTCAATGAGGTTT
>JAOTRJ010000036.1:1283629-1299046 GCA_028564905.1 Leptodoras praelongus | reverse complement strand
AGTGTGCAAAGCAGTAATCAGAGCAATGGGTGGCTATTTTGAAGAAACAAGAATATAAAACATGTTTTCAGTTATTTAACTTTTGGCCTGTACTGTATATATATATATATATGCATTTGTGTGTGTGTGTCTGTGTGTGGGATGAGAATGCCCATATCCGTAGGGCACAAGGGTTTGATGAATCATATTCTGTGGCCTTCATCACCAAATCTCAAGCCAGTTTAGAGAGAGAGAGAGAGAGAGAGAGAGAGAGATCTTTTGGAAAAGAATATACAGTATAGCGTGTGACTTTATATATAAAGTGTGTGTGTCTTTCACTGTAAGGATGTAGGAAGGATAGAAAAGCTCTTGGGAAGCACAGACAGACATGCATATGGCACATCATTATGACAGAGGAAAAAAGCCTATTGAATTATTTTCCTTCTCTTTCTGCCCAGAACTCCCAAAATATAGTTGAGATTGGCCAGTGTTTTAAAATATTAACTTATGGACAGATAAATCAGTAGAGTTGTAATTAAGGTTGTAGTTAGTATTGAACACATCCATCGTTAAATTGCAATATGTATTATTCAAACAGTCTGGGCTTTCAGTTTTGTGTCTTGCATTCTCCATCATTTTGTTGCTCTGGCCAGAAGTGTGCTCAGTGGAAAAAAAGTGTTATATGCGACTGTTTCTAGGACAGTCTTGCTGACGATCACTCGGCAGCAAATGTAATTCATCATAATAAAAAAAAAAAAACCCGGAGTCTCCTATGACAATCAATAAAACAATGATGGAAATAAAATCTAATAGCAGTAGCAGGGATTCTGTTGATATGTCTCAAACAAATGTGTGTTAAGTCATATACAAAGATATATCAAAGAGCATTTGTCACATCTGAATCCACTTTGCTGTACAGTATGGGCGCCATCTGCCAGTAATATTGGTGTGGAGTGTACACACTTAATTTCAATCATTCTCTGTGCCTCGAGACCGGGACTCTGCCCACTCATTTCGGGGCTCGTCGTTTGATGTCCTAATGAGCCGCAAGCAGCCCACACAGCTGCCTCTGATGTGCCACAAAGGCGAGGGATCGAAGCTGTTCAGTTTATGAAGGACACAAGCTCACTTTTTGCTGTTCGTCACCTTTTTTTTTTTTACATGTCTAAATCCTTATGTCTGAACTGATCAGACTCAGAACCAGATGATATGATGTGCTTAGTATGTCGGGATGCAGTGTAACAGATCTGATGCGGATTTGATTATGGAGTGATAGGAGGAGCTTGTCACAGAGATGATATGATGTGATTTACTGCGGATAACTCATCAGACTGGTATTCTTTGAAATTGTTTCTGAGAAGAGTTTGAGCAATCGCCATCCACACTTTTCCCCTGCTGATACACACCTTATTATAAATAATGACACGAGACAAAGGAACCATTGTTGACTGCTGCGTTAAACAAAAGGAGACACTGAGCTCCAGGGTGGTAACAATATCCAAATGACTACAATTTTGATTCATAAAGCCCCAGTATTATGTAACATGCTACATGAGTGTTTTTCTCTGTGTGTGTATGTGTGTGTGTGTGTGTGTTTTTTTCTCTAGTCCTGCGTTCTTTCGTTGGTTGCGAGGAAAAATCCAGCCTCTTAAGTCCCTGGATCAAGGCTCCATTTCACAGTGGTGCATTTTTAAAGACACTTAATTATGGTTTTATGTGTGGAGCATTTTGATGGGGCCACGGAACCTTCCAGTTTCAAACAGTTACTTTCCATCCTTGGCAGGCAGCAGAACAGAGGGGCGGAGAGAATGTGTGTTTGAGAGAGAGAGAGAGAGAGAGAGAGAGACAGAGAGAGAAAAAAAACAGAAAGGGAGAGGAATGACACATTCACAGAAACATACTTCTTCCCGAATCAGAAAGACCTCCTCAACTCCTCTCGATCCCTAGATTTAATCTAAGCCCATAATTATTATTTGTCATTGAATGGCTGATGACATCATCGCAGAAGACATTAATGCAGCCTTAAAACTCTACTTGCCAAGCAATCAAATAAGGCAAAGGATTTGAGCAGCCAGCAAATTGCAACCGCGCAGAAACGGCACAGACGATAGAGATGGCACAGAAGTGATAGAACAGAAGCGGGCCAGGGTAGGAGATTTTCCATTAAGGGCTAAAGAAGGAGAGAGTGCACTCCGAGTGCCTTCCTCTGGCTCCTTTGTGCAGTGTGCAGTGTGCGGCATGGCGGCCTCGTCTGGAAATCAGAGTTGAGATGGAGGCTTGCTGTGGTCGGTGGAGGGAGGGGGCCGGCTACAAAGGCAATTTCCTTTTTGCTCTTATTGGCATGACTGTCTGCCGCCTTCATCCTTCGTGGAGGTCCTTAATTGAGATCACTTGTACTTAAAAATAGGAACAGAAAAGGAACCTCTGTGGCTTGGGAAGGGGAAAGAAATAAAGGGCACTGATGTGTAGGCTGCCATTAAACACTCATAACGACGGAGTCCGGCATTACGAGTGTGTGCGGCTCTACTGTCTGCTGTGGTGCTCTTTAGGTGTTCAGACATTTTACACCATGCTACAATATGCTCATTATACAGTATGTCTTGTCCCTGTAGTGGTGTGCTATAAAGGGCTTGTATATAATATATATATAGAGGATATATAGAATATATTTTGGACATATGATCCCAGGATGAGTATGAACAGAAAACACTCCTGGATGAAGATAGAGTGTCATTTTTCCATAAGAGTATGCTTATTTTGGACAAGAAATAAGACCAGAATTCTACCTCATACATTTCTTTTCCGCTGTCAATTGCACCAGTCTACTTCCTCTCTGAAATGGTCTGCTTGGTTGAAAAATATTTAGAGTATATATGCAAGATACTGTGCTAAAATATATGCTGCCATTTTTAGTGCTGTTCTGTGTGAAAGGTAAATCTAGGAGGAGATTTATCAGGAGCAGATTTCGCCTTGTCCCTCAGCAGATTGACTGATGATACAACATGCGTGGACGAGGGATTGAACACCTGAGAGACAACACAAACAGGCAGATATCCGAAACATATCCGAAACATCTCAGGGGGTTATCACTTATGATGGCTGATTCTTCTCAGCTTCTGTTAAGGCCACTTTGTTCTCAAGTGTTTGGATTAAGTTTGGATAGTTCATGCAAATGTGTCCAAATGACAGGAAGAATATTACTGCAGGCTGGAATCTGAGCAAGACAGAGAGACAGAGCATTGCTTTTTTTCGAGTGCATAAACTTCAGACAGGGGTAAAGTATACTATAGCCATATGTGCACAGCAGTAGATTAAATGAATTATTCCAAGACGTCAAACGTCTGTGGAACCAGGTGATTTGCTTGGCCACCACTCTGATATTTCTTGGTAAAAAAAAATAAGCCTGCCATTGTTTGCTAGAAACTCCATCATTCTCACAGAGAGGAGGTTTGCCCAGTCTTCTATTCTTTTCAGGCTATGAGCTAAATTTAGTCATTACCAAAGCTTAGGGGGAAATAGTAATTCAAAACTAAAACTGAGGAATGTTTGATGAATTGGTTAGTGGAAAGAAAACGATGGAGAGCAAATGCTTCTGGAAGTACAAGGCACTGAGGTCAATATCGCCAACAGATCATTTTAGAGTTTGGGAGTATATCTTTTTTTATCCTTGTTAATTGGACTCCAGCCTCCTGTAAGGTTTTAGGGATGATATTCTTCCTCTTTAAACTTGTTCTTTGCTGCACATAGAAAACCAATACTTGTTGAAATCATTAACAATCAAGATGACATGCAGATATTCTCTGACAGAAATGACAGACCTAACAGTTCACCTAGATCATTTATATAGATATTCAACAAGAACCATTCTTGCAACTGCATTACTAAGAATATACATAACACTGCATTGTGCTTTAGGCATTATATTTTTATTAGTCCTACATTTCATACGTTAGTCCTACATTTCCTTCCACTCTGGAGAAAAACAGTTATTCCAAGGTGTCCAATGTTATCAGAAAATGTTTTGTATGGTTGCAGGTTTTCCTTCCAGCCAAGCAGGAGCAGTACTGGATTCCACCTGTCTAATCTTGATCTTGGTCATTTCATTACATTTACATTTATGACACCCTTGTCCAGAGTGACATACATGTATCTCATTTAAACAACTGAGCAGTTGAGGGTTAAGGGCCTTGCTCAAGGGCCTAACAGTGGCACCAACCCGCAACCATCTATTCAGTAACCCAACACCTTAACAATTTAGCCACCTCTGCATTGGTCAATTGACTATCAGATGTGCCTCCTGCTTGGTGGCTGAAAACCTGCACTCACACCTGCAGGTAAGCCTGGAGACCCCTGTGCTAATTCATGCTACCTTTTAAAAGCCCATGAGTTATCATTAGGTTCAGACTTCCACTCCTTTTCATGGTACCTCTGTACTTTATCCCTACCTCATTCATGTATGAAATAATTCACAGTAGGTACTGAATGATGGATTACAGAAAAACAAGATCATGGACTTCACACAGTGCAACATCAAACCCAGCAGTGAGCTGCCATCCAATATATTGAGTTTGCCATAAGGCAAAGGCTAAACCTTTTATATTATAAGCTAAATATAAAAAAAAAATTTATTCTCTTAACAAATTATGATTCCTCAGTTCTCTTCTTTCTCATCATTTTCCCATAATATACAATATTTATGCTCTGTAAAATTAAAACGATGTATAATTTAGATCATTGAGCTGAACTCAACTGAAAGAATTTCAGTTCGTGAATCAGACGTTGACCGAGTTCCTAAATCCCAGAGGCCAAATTTATTTTATTGGTAATCGCTGCTATTTGGGTCAGAACTAAATGAAATAACAGTTTTGGCATCTTAAAAATAAAGATCTCAAATGTCTGGAGGTAACTGAATTACTCCACTTTAATGCTTCTGTGGAAGGCTAATCAGTGACCACATTACAAGCATCTGTAAATACTTAGACTTAACATACTAACGATTCATTCATTTTTCAGAAATGTGCAATATAACGCAACTTCACAAATACCATAAACTGAATCCACCTTCGTTTAATGGATGGATTCATTTGGCTACAGCAGATGATCCGTCTACGTGTGTGATCTGGCACAGGTTATGTTGGATATGCCTCTTGGTGTAACCCTCCTATTTTATCCAGGCTTGGGACTGGCACTAACAGTGCCCTGGTTTGTGCCGATCCAGTGTCTGGGTTGCCCATCACGGGGCTCAAACTCATGACCCTCAGACAATCCACCAGTGTAATAGCAGATGACATTGTATTTACCCCATCTTTAAAGCTCATTGCATTGATGAAGTAGTATTGACAATATAGCCTTAATTTTTACCTTATTATTGAGTTCATTTTCATTTTAAAACATTATTCAGTAGCTACAATAAATCTAAACGCATATAGCTACATGAGAGATGTTTAATTTGCAACCAATTGATAAATTGTTGAAGTTTGAGGGTTAAATACCATAATTATATATGTGACGGACTCCATCGTACCCTTTTGCATGCTGATAACCTCTCATTCACTAGTCTTATGTCCAAAGGGTATGAAAAATAGTCTTGGTTGAGAGTAGCGATGCAGGTACGGTTAACTGATCTCATGCAAAATATCTTACACCAACTATTCTGTAACTTATTACATAGACCAAAGATATAAAAAAAAACACAGACTTAGCTAAACCAGTAATTCAATTCCTGTGGATTGGGTATCAGACATCTGAATTCCACTTTTCCTAAAGAGGAGACAAGAAGGAGACTATGTGTAAGGGTTTGCGGTGGTAGTGTAAGGCTGTGGCTTTGTATGTGTTGGTACGCTTTGAGAAAAAAGATTCCATCCAGCCACCTAAGGCATTCTTCGGTTGTGTCTCTGCGAGGACCGTGAAAGATTCCATGTAGGGCCATACAAAGTGTTTCCCATGGAAGAGGTTTCCAAGTAGAATCCCTTAAGGAAGTTTTTTAATTGTCAGCTGATTAAGGATTACATTGTGCAGAACTTTTTTCCTTTTATTGTTAACATATGCCACTCTTTTATTTTCTTCAGAATCGTCATTATAACCCCAATCATTATGCAAATTGGACAATTTATTAGGCCCTAAGGAGAGCCTAGTGTCTGGGAATAATAATAATCTTGGCAATAATAATAATAATAATAACAACAACAATAATAATAATAATAACAACAATAATAATAATAATAATAATAATAATAATAATCTTGGCAATAATAATAATAATAATAATAATAATAATAATAATGTTGGAAATAATAATAATAAACATCTTGGCAGTTATAAATACCTTGTTACATTGTAGCTTTTAGCACAAAATGTGAACAAAAGTTGTTTTTTTCAGTTTCAACACTTTTTTTAAGTTTTAAAATTCTATTCTGTTCACATTTTGTTTTAAATGTAACATTCAAAAGGTTAGGCGGAGTGAAAAGCTGTATTATACATTTACTGCAAAAAATTTCCAGTTGTTTGCGAAGACTCAATAAACACTCCGAAATGAATTCAGAGAAAAGACACATTGCCTGAGAATGTTGTTGTGTTTCAAATTCACAGTTCTTGCTTTGAAGTGAATTTTCTCATGTAGGATGCCTGTGGTTGCTAAAAATGACAACTCTGGAAAAATATATATATTTCATGTAACTTTCAGGTCCGCTGAGACTTTTGTTTTTATGTCTGGTTCGGTTTTTAACAGCATGATGTTTTTAAAAAAAAAACAGGCGTCTTATTTCACTGATGCATGACAGAACAACAAGTTGGGCCTGAACGTCGCCAACAAAATGACAAAAGCGTTGTGCTTACACATCAAAATGCAATTGTATAGTCTTTGTTGCCCTTTTCCTGACAACACCATTTTGTGGAACTGAAAGGTGTCATAGCATTATAGCCTGGACCACATTGCTCTTCTGACAGAGAATTTGATTGAAATGGATGCATGGTTGCAACAGTTTGAAGAGGTAGACAGGACTACTGTTAGGATTTTATACATCAAATAATCTTAGGCGAGCAGGAGGTTGACTGTCAAGTGTTGCCAGATGTGATTTTGCTTTGATACGTTCAAAGATCCCCCTTAAAAACCTTCAGACAGATATTAAAATGCATCGGGCAAAGATGTGGTTTAGCAGGTCCTATTAGATAACACGAGTTGCATTTACTTTATTTCCCTTTGGACATGGTGATACTTAAACCCAAGCTGCAAAGTGAAATGATTCTCCCTGATCACCTTGCTCCAGTTTCCAGCTGGCTCAGAGGGGAAATGCATTTAAAAAATACCAGGCTGCTACTACTTCAAAGCCAGTTACTGAGCAGAGTATCAGTGTGCATGCCCACTCGTTCCTTTGTGCCCAAAGCATATATGATTTCATCCAAAAAAAATGTGTGTAGGTGAGAGTGCACAGTACATGAGAGAGCTATAAAACTTTTGTAACCCAGATGTACAGGAGGTGTGCTTGCATCACAGGTGCTGAGACAGTGATTAAGTGATTCAGCAGCATTTCCAGCCTAGTCAGTAGAGCAGTTTTATATAACTGTGTGTGGGGGTGAAGAAGTAAAACAAATGAGCCAGCAAAAAAAGCCCCTTGCCACTTCCATCACAGCAGATGGGTACTATTTGATCCACCTGTTGGTTTCTAGTGACCTGGCAGTTTTGCAACTCTGAAGAACATACTGATCCTACTTTTTTCCCCTCAAGGTCTTACTCCGGTTACAGCGGCAGGCACACATGGGTGGTTGCAGTCGCTCCAGTATCCCTGAGCCAGCGGGCTGACGTTCAGGTGTGCAACCGATCCCTCTTTTTTAACACTTTTTCCCTCCTGGGAGAGTGCGAGGAGCTAATTTGAATGAATTAGGAGATGGCCCTTGTTGTGATGTGAAACTAAACCCGTTCTCTTGTCATTTCCGCCGTTCTCCATTTCTCTGAGCTATTGACTGCGCATTTGCTCTGACACTAGAAAAGGGATTAGGTTTCCTGTACAGTTTGACTAAGTGCTTTGATTAAATTGTCACTTCCCTTTGCCATGTTCCAGTTATTGCTATGTTTTCTCAAAGGCCATTTGTATCTTCGTATATGCCGGAGTTATGGACTTTAAGAAGTCTTGTCATGACTGAACTCAGAAAACAACAAGGATTTAAACATTTAGAAGTTCTGCAATCTAGTTTTTTTGCAACATATCAGTTTCAGCTTTGCACTCCAGTTTTGGAAATGTTATTATGAACATCTTTTGCTCAGTCAAAATCAAGCACGCCAAAATCAAAGGTAAAAGCGTCTCCGTGTACACATTAGTCCCGTTACTTTTAGGATATTGACAGTAAACTGACACATTCCAGACAGCATTACAGGTATCATTATCTATAAATTCCTATCATAATGACATGCTTGCGTGCTGGCTGTAATTAAATCGCACGAAATTAGTGTTCCTTTGAGAACGGTAATTTTTAGATGACTCTCTTCTCTTACAAGCTACCGCTGACGACCCTGTGATTTTCAATTATCTATTTATGAGAGGGCTTCCCTCCACTGGCCCTGCTGTGGAAAAGCGACGTCTGGTTAGCATGTCTCAAAAAATGAAATGTCTGTGGTAGGATCTGTGGAGCCTGTGCATGCAACAGAAGCTGCCTTTTCATTTCTCAGCTTAGGTCGCCTCAATTACTGTATATGGATATTTTGAAACGAGTCTGGATCTTGAGTCATCAACATTAGATCGTCCCCTCCACTTTCTTCAGACTCTCTCTCTCTCTCTCTCTCTCTCTCTCTCTCTCTCTGCTTCATTGTTTCTAAATGATAATTGCTACCATGGGATCATTGTTAATACTTGGTTTGGATTTTGATACACAGAGGGAAAATATGCCCCGCAGAGATGTTGCAAGTCTACATCTTACCACACATGTTGACAATTAATCCATACCACAAAAGAATGTTTTCAAGCTAATTAAAAGAATGTTTTTATTATATTATATTATATTATATTATATTATATTATATTATATTATATTATATTATATTATATTATATTATATTATATCTTAGATGTTAAAAATGTAGTTGGTTCTGATTAACATTACTCATTTTCTGCAGCAGCCCAAACTGTCTCAAACTTATTGTTTTGCAGGCACTAAACGTCCCGCCATGGTGCTCTCATCCTTCTGTTCTCTCACCCCAGAGATGTTGGAGAGGGCCAGAGGTTAACATGCTAATAGAGGGTGCTGATTGCTATAAGTGCCTCTCTGGCTCCGGCATCACGAAGGGAAGCGTGCAGCTCGTGTGGCTCAGGACACACACTTCGCACAGCTGTGTTTGGAAACAAGACATTTGGACTGATTCAAAACTCCTCTGGAAGGATATGCGCACCCATAGATCAAGCAAAGTGGAAGGGCCTGGGTTTGACAGGAAGTCATGCACAATGAGGCTTTGTGTTTCATTTTATCTAGTTGAGATCGCAAAATTGAATTCAGTTTAATTGTAATGAAGTGTAGCTGGACTTTAGTTCTCAGTTTAACGATGTCATGCCGTTCGTTTAATGATATGTAACAGCATTTCAATTTAGACTGATTGTGCCTTCTTAAACTGTTTTTAAAAATGAACTTCAGAGTAAAGGAACGGACTTTACTAAGACCTTTCTTTCACTGGAGAAGTTCGCAGCATTTCCTGCGTATTTTTGTCTGCTTCTGGCTCATTTTTCACCAGAGCGATGAAATGTGTGATGGGCATTCACACGGCCGTGTTCCTGCTCAGGCCAGTCAGCTGCAGAGATGCTGATGCACACCCACTAATCCAACAGGCCGTGTCAACCGTTCAAATATTTGCTTTCATATTCTGCTCAGTTTTCATGCCTTGTTTCACTGCTTGTCCGTAAATGTGCGCAGCATGCCGAGTGAATGTTTATGCTTGATGGAAATATCTTTCAAGAACCCTTTTTTCCCCCCTGCTCGACATCCTTCCACACATGTAACCTTAAGCTGTACAAACATGTTGGCTGCTTGCAAATGTTTGCAAATATAGATTCGTAATGTAAATGTTTTCTTGACATGGCGGCAGATTTTCTTTGCGCCGCACTGCTTATTTCAGATCAGGTCAATCCATGTGGACCTCTAACTGTCTACGAGTGTACCCTCTGAACACTGACATCCCACTGAAGAACGTCACACAACACTAATGTATTAAATGGTTACAATGTGGTATTCACTTACCCCAAAAGAAGTTTTGCTGGCAAGGTGTCACAGAGCTGAAGAGGCTGTTTGATGCCATTGCCGCCACCGTCAGCTGCTCCACAGATAAATTTTGTTCCTCTATGGTTTTGATGACCTTTGAGGTGTCCTCAGCTAGGCACACGCATCATGCCAGGAGAAAAAGCGCAAGGGTAAAAACATCCACAAGAATTGCGTTTTCGCATCAACTATTTTCATGACCACAAGTAATGACCAGGTCTGGCTAAAAAAATGTCCCCTAACTGGAGAGGATGGAGCCAAACTTGCTGCACTGAAAAGTGCGGTTGAAGCGTACTTACTGACTGGTGCTCTCCTCAAGCCCGAGGCTGACCTGTGACAATTAACCATTTACGTGCTGCCCGGTACAAAAATTTTGATCTGAGCTCCTGTGGTTCTGTGGTCGCTCAGGAGGTGAGCAAAGCCTTCACAAAAACCCAAAACGGCAGAAGCTTTAAAATCTCTCTTTTTTTTCCCTCCCTTCAAAAAGCTGTCACTGGAGAGGCAGGGTCACATGCTCGTGACATCACCAGAGCAACAGAAACGAGTGGGCCAGCTTCTCACTGCTGCGGCTTTCTGCTCTCTTTCTCCCTCTCTCTCTTTTTCTCCCCCTCTTTCCTGCTCTCGCTCTGTTTTTCTTCTTGCGGAGACGCGTGGTTCGGCAGCTTTTCCTGGCACTCGGGGGGGTGTGGGGTGGAGTGGGGTGGGGGATGTTGGTGAGATGGAGCGCTTCAGCTCCCCTGAGTCATGAGGCTTCAGAGGGGTGCACGAGCAATTACAAGCCTCAACCTCCCACGGCATATGGAGCGCAGAAGCGCCTGCTTGGTGCTCTCTTTGCTGTTCCTGCCTAGGGCTTTCTTCCACCTACTCCCTCTTTCTGATTCAAGTACAACAAGGTAGCATGCCATAGCCTGTAACTTCTGTCATGTCAAAGGTGAGATGAGGACAGCAGTTAGATAGCAGGCTGTTTACTTTCTGCAATGGCTCCACGATTAACTACTAGAAGAACTTCTACGACTTTTTTCTCCTTTTTTGACAGGATTGCACAACGAAAAGCAATCTGGGACAGTCTATGACTGTGTGTGAGTGTGCATGCATGAGTCTTTGGAAATGTAGGAGATTCCTGTAAGAGACAGTAAATCATGCCTGAGCTGTGTGTGTGTAGGGAAACCTGCCACACGTCTAAAGAATCACTATCGGCTCAGATGACTCATCAGATTCACACGCCACATAAAAATGCAGGCTGGGTTGAGGCTCGGGTCTGCTCTGTGATCACGCATTACAGGTGCTGGTTAAAGCATCCAAGCTTTGAGGCAGCATCTCACCATTGGAATGTATGGAATGTGTCTGAATGTTTTTTAATCCAGTTTAATTCAGCGAATTAGAGCGGAGATGGTGTAAACATCTTTTAAAGCATTCTTGGTGGGCTGCGCTTCAGTGCACTTTGCTTTGTACTGGATGTTGCTGAATTTTTTTATCCTTATTTTTATATTTTTACGTCTATTCTTCCGAAATAAGAACTCATACATCACGTTTTTATTATGCACAAGTTTAATTGAAATGCACCCCCCCCCCCCCCCACCACCCTCTCCATCACTCATCACTGTCTGCTTTTAATGATTAAAAATGATCAGTAGCATAAAAATCAGCAATTAACATCAAGATGAGTCTTGTAAGCCCTGGAGAAATGAAGTTATTCCAAATTCATAAGTTAGTTTTCAGAAACTATACGAGGACCACACCTAGAGCGCAAATATTTCTCATCATTTTTGAATATTAGGCTCGTCTTATGATCAGGCACTTTACAGACACTTTGAGAGCATGCGATTTCTGGGTGGGTCACTTTACTCCGGGTTAAAAATAAGAGTGCAGTAACAGCCCTCTAACCATTTTCCCTCCACGGATGTAGATGTGAAGAGTATTCAGTATTCAGTCATCAAGTACCATGGAAAATAAACAGAAACATTTAGGGAATATAAATAATTTTCAGTCTGGAACATGTAAAGCAAACACTACAGAAAATAGGATAAATAACAGAGAATAATAGAGCCTGTAAAAGATTTTGATATTGAAAATGAAAAAAAAGGAAATAAATGCTTATTCATTGGTTATGTATCTTTGATCAGTCTCACATTCATGATAGTTCAGATTATGATTATAAATTACATAATTTAAATATTAATTTTTTTTTTTTATATTTTTTTTAAAATCCTCTTTACTTGCTGTATCGTGGCATTTTAATTTACCGGACAGCGTACACATTATTATATTTTGGGACTAAATTTTGCTTGGCACAGCTTACTAAAAAAAAGTAGAAAGATGAACAGATAGGTACAGTGATGTATTATAGCGGGTTACATCTGTAAAATGCCAGGCATGTTTACACTGTGGTGGCCTCCGAATTAACATGTTTTCATAAAAGAAAAACATGCCGCTTGTAATAGGATTCTGTTCGCTGGCAGCTCACTGAGTGCGACTACAAACAGGCGTCAGAGCTGAAGGTGGGAATGGACTGTATTCAGCAGTCGAGAACTTTCACAGCCTTGTACAGTTTACCTCGGTGGAGCCCAAGGCACCTCCGTGGCGAGAGAAACTCAAGATGTGAGGTAATATTTCCGCGAGGATGTTTATATTCGACGTGAATTGTTCGGTATGGTCTGTAAGGTATAATTTGAACGAAAGTAGATATTTTTCTTCAGCTGTCCAAAACGAGTCTACATCTTCCAGTGACCTCGAGGGCCTTTCTTGTGGTGTCTCGTCGACTGTTTTTGGAGTTGCAGCTTGGAAGGAAAATAAAATCGCCCTCAGAATAGGCAGAGGGGGGAAATGTTTAATATCAGATGGCACACTTACAAGCAAAACACCCATTAAAAATAACTCGCGAGTAGGAGATTAAATCATATTTTTTGAAACACACAAAACGAAAGCAGCCAAGGCGCAGTGCAATGACATTATTTTGTTAAAGCTGATATTTTAGTTTGGTGGCTTAACCACTGTAAAACCAGGCAAGTTCTCCTTTCTGCCATTTTAATCACGGACTGCATCCAGGGTAAGCACAAGTCTACCTACGCAGCAGTTCAAAACACCAGCTCCTCTAGGGAATGGAAGCAATGATTTCCAAGGTTTTTTTTACCCCCACACACAATTTTAATTAGCTGGTTAAGAATAGGGGAGGTCAGACACTGTACGCTGTATGAGTGCCTGCTCAATCCTATGTTTTTTGACAAGATGACTGTTTTTGATACGATTATTTGCTCCTATTGGCTGTGTGTGGCATTTAGCCGGTGGAGAGATATTTCCTTGCATTACTTTTTGCATAAGTCTCCTCTATCTTTGAAAGGCGACTCTGTAAGACGACTGACACTGTGGCTATGTGATTCAAGACCATCCCCTATTCAAATCACAGTGTACTATTGTTGAAGATCATATTTAGTATTCTCGTTGTATTCCCCTCTCGTTTCTTGCTCACATTGTCACCAGGTACAATCGCAATACAGGAGAGGAGAAGGATTTCATGACGAAACTGACATTATCACTCTGGGTGAATGTAAATGGGTCTGTGTGGTTAGGTAAATGAACATGTTAGTGAAGCACATGTAAGTAATCCCATACTTCAGGCGGGCCCAGGGGGATTTGCAAACAACCTCCCTCTGAAGGGCTCAGTACACAATATTCCTATTGAAAGACCGCTTTTGAAGGGAAGGACGGACAAAAATGCTACTTGAGAGAGGAGCCTTTACGAAACTGTGATCTACAGTATAGAGAACAATTGGATGAACAAAAAGAACTCTGTCTTCACAAAAACGTCTTTTGCCAAGGCTTGTATGACAGTTAATTGGCATCCTCACATGATATGACGAGGGGGATCGAGATGACTCCCTTTTCAATTTGCCATAATACAATGGTACCCATAACCCATTTCTTTGCCACAGCAAGTAACTTCAGTAAGACAGATGAGCGTATGGATCTTATATTGCTTGGATTTGCCTCAGGAATGTCCAAAAAAAAAAAAAAAACAAGATCAGCCATTGCATTTCTTAAATAACAGCCAGTAATATAAATGATTGCTAAAGGCTTCTGCGCTTTATATTGCTTATTGCATTTATTTTGCTTATGAAATACGGTATATATGGAAATAAACATTTTAGACTTGGCATTACAATAGACCAAACATTGGAGCATAGCTGCTGAGTGAAGGTGTATTGGAAAATGAATTAATATTGAATATGGCAACTGAACTGCTGACTGAGGTTTCTCTGAGAACGTTGTGTACAAATATAGGGTTTTTTTTTTTCTTCTTGTTTCAAAGAACATACTAGTGGAGGAGTTTCCTGAAGGAAATGCAAGAACACTAAGCGTTATTTCTGAAGAACAAAACGTCTTAAAGTATACACAGATACATGCACAAAGGCACTGTTTTTGATCCATATGATTAAAGAAAAATATATCTGCATTTTGCATCTGCAGGGGTTTTGTCAAAATTCATTAGTGCCAAGTAAACTATAAAAACATGACACAGCAATTGCAATCATTCACCATATTGTAAAAATGTTTCTTTTTTTTTTTTTTAAATAAAGATCATTTCTGTAGCACATGCCGTCTCGTACACACATGCACAAACATGCATAAACAAAACATAACATGATATTTCTCATCCCCACCTTGTGACATGCTGAAATGCAAATACTTGCAGTGTGAGAACATTATTGAATTAAGGAACTCCTCATTTTTCTTCCTATTACACTTTTCAGGTCTTGCTTTAATAATCATTTATACTATTAAACACGTTATAAAATCGTTTCTTTTATCTCTTGCATTTTAATTTTATAATGATGCACATTTTCTAAATTGTATTATCTTTGCACTTAGTATTCTTTTCTTTCTTTTATTACCTACATACATATCTTACCTACATAACCTACATAAGTGCTGATTTCACATTTTTCTTTTTAAAATAAGGCTCAATGTATCCATTAAAACTTGTTCAACTTGGCAAGCATGACATGTACATGTCTGTATAAGTTTAATTTGAGAAGACAGATAAAGCCTTCATAGCCTTGAATATATTATGTGTATTATGCAAATTATTAGAGGCTAACCTGGTACTTGGAATATATAGGTGTTAGGTAATGAAACTGAAACACCTGTCATTTTAGACCACAATAATTTATTAGTATGGTGTAGGGCCTCCTTTTGCAGCCAATA
>JAOTRJ010000036.1:1129853-1141399 GCA_028564905.1 Leptodoras praelongus | reverse complement strand
CAGTGCTGAGAATGATCCACCACCCAAATAGTACCTGATCTGTGCTGGTCCTGTGGGGCTCCTGACCATTAGAGAACAGAGTAAAGGGGACTAACAGAGTGTGTAGAGAAACAGATGGACTACAGTCTGTAATTGTGGAATTACAAAGTGCAGCTATATGGTAAGTGGAACTGAGAAAATGGACAATGAGTGTAGACTAGAGAAATGGAGGTGGTCATAATGTTATGCCTGATCTGTGTATAGCTGTATACTCACAACCATTCAATTTACTATTACTTTGCATTAAGTTCAACATTCCTAGTTTGAACTGTACGTGGCTTGCAGAGTGGTTCCTTTTTCACGGCAGAAGTGCCGTTACGAAATTTTTCAACCCATTTTTTGTGTTCCAAGAGACAAGGAATATTGAACCCGATGTGAAATAGCTGTTGAGTAGCGATCACAGACGCCATTTTAAAAAAAAAAGGTTTCAACAATGACCATGTTGACTAAAACAGCACTGTTTCCCCTACCAGTCACTACTCTAATCAAACTAGTGTCTGAGAAAGAAGCATATGAAAGATTCTCAGATTTCTCTGGCTCACCCTGTATAAATAAATGAAACCTTTAACATTCTTTTCTTACAAGGCTTGCTCTGTTTACATATTTAAATAAATGTATTTTATACATTTGGTATAAAATCGTCCACTTCTAATCCTCAAGCAAATGTCTGGTTGGTTTCTGATTAAAAGAATAGTAACCATATAGACATTTTATGATCTATTATTTTATTTCCTCAAGTAATGTTTGTGTAACTATCGTTGAAGCTATCATTATTAACCTTATTTAAAAGTGCACGGAATACATAACATAGTGTATCAGCAATATATTACAGCTTTTTGTTTGCCTGCACTGGAGTAACAACATAATCCAGTCATTTTGTTTTACAAGGCAGAGAGCAGATGTTCTCTTATCATTTATATTAATTTGCTTTGCAGCCAGCCTTTTGTCCATTTTGTCAAACGTATATAGGCAATATTTCAGTCATTAACCGGCTCGCACTGCAATTCTTTTCTTTTAATAAGATTCTCAATACACTTAGACTGCCTTATGTCATTCTGTTAAAGCTGCTTGTTAAAATTTTGCTTGTTTTACCTATAAGAAACTGCCAGGCTTTCTGTCGGTAGTATCCATAGGATTAAATGAACAGATATTTGGATTACTGTTATTATTAGGCGTTATTTTAAAAGTTGCCCCATCAGAGACATGATAGTTACATAAACAATACAAGGCAAAAACGTTACATTTACAAAGGTAAAGGACTGAAGGAGTCTCCAAAATAGCACATTTGGTAGGGGCAGTGCATGTTTGGTCAGTTATTATAGATATTTGCAGCTTAGATTTACTAAATCTGTATATGAAAACACAAATTAGTAAGCATAGTTGAAATGTGCCACACGTGCAGCTTTGCTTCTGATGCAACATGGTCAAGACTGGCTATACTGATCTTTATTACAAATATATAATCTGTCTGTTTGCCCCATGGACTTCATAATTTGACAGGCAGCTCCTGCATGGATGAGAGTACTAAACACCTGCATTTATGAGCTTTTCAGCCTGCACACCACAGCAATGCTGCTCTGAATAAAATAAAACCAGACATGGCTTTTCTTTTTCTTTTCTTGTGGAAATGACAAATACCTTAATATATACTGTGTGTTGGAGTACCAGTATATACTCCTACTACTGTGCAAGTGTTGCATAACAGGGCTGTTACTGTGCACAGCTTGGGTAGTGATCTTGTGGGAAAACCTTGTCTAATTTAAATGCTTGTGATATTTCTTTCCTTGTGAATCAGGTCTGCCTATCAGCAGCCAACCTCATACCGACCACGGCTTTTGCTAACAGGGCCTCAGGGTTCGGGTCAGAGCACACACCTGGCTCCTGCTCTGCTGTATCACCTCAACAAGTTCACTGTGCACTGCCTTGATTTGCCCACACTCTACTCTGTCAGTGCGAAGACCCCAGAGGAGTCCTGCGCTCAGGTCAGCACACTAATGCCCTCGCACACCACTGTGTTTCAACCAGTGTCATTTTCACAGCAAGTTCTTTCTACTTATCTGTGTGAATCTATTTGGTAAAGCCTGGGTTATGTATAAGCTGCATAGGTGTCATTTACATAATGTAACTAGTTGGACGCTCTGTTTATAATGCCATCTAATGTATGTAATAGCATTTTTTTGAACAGCAGAGGGCTCTACCCTCACTAGCACGTCATACGTTATGCTCTCATTCACCTCAGTCTGAGCTGCACTTCAGAAATAAAGAAAGAACTGACGTACATAATTGTTCTTTATTTAAAATATCGTCAGAGATTTGACTCGTGAACTCGGTATTGTGAAACGAATCGAACCGTGAGCAGACTGTATTGTTACACCCCTAATAATGAACGTTGCTTTATAAGATATTTTGCATTTTCCTCTTTGCCAAAGTGAATGTATGCAATAGGGATGGACTATGGACTTGTCATTGCATTTCTTTTATCAATATTGTTTCTGAAACTCTGACGTCCATAGTTTTCTCCTTCTCCCCCAATGAAGCAAAATGCAGATGGAGATGGAATTGTTTGTGCTTTTCGTTAGAAGATTTATGCAAAATGAAATCCATGAAAACATGTTTTGCTATCGTAAAAAAGGCTTTGTTTACTTGATGTCCATTAGCATTAGATGGAATCTGTTAGAGATTCCCAGTAGCATTGTGTGACAAATAAGAGTCTGGAGATAAGACTGGATCATTATTTATTGAGCACTCAGAGTAGATCAATACAGCCTTATAGTCAGTCATCAGTCTGTATAGAAGGGAGAGGGGGGGTGATAAGTTTGTTCTGCTGAGTGAATATCATTCATTTAGAGCAAGCACACAAACACAGAAAACTTTTCTATAAAGACTAAACAGATCTGGCATAGTGGAACACAGAAAAATTACAGAAGCCTAATATTGATCTTAAAATCATAAATAATAGAAAGGTAACTGATCATTTTTCTATGTCCTGCTATATTAACAGTCTTGTGTTTGTGTCTGATCATACAGTATATATTCATTTCATATTGTTTTGTGAATCTTATTTAAATTGGGCAAAACATTTTAGGAATGTTCTCACCATTTCAGTTGGGGTGAAGGCCTCAGCCTTCCACACGATATTTTGAGTTTATATGGCAACAATTCACTTTAACAATACCACTAAATCTGTTACAATACGATTTAATTTGGTATCCTCCAATCAAAAAGGCTTTGTTCAGAATCTGAAGGCCTACTCTGACTATACGAATGATGTAGATAAGGGCTATCACCTTGTTAATCTTTTTACACATCAGTTTAAAATATGCAGTATTATTTCCACACCAGGTATCTCTTCTTTTTTTAAGTAATACTTGATTTCTAATAAATATTTATGAATAATCAATAAATTAAGGCACTGAATCAATAAATCAATTTATGATTCAGTGCCTTAATCCATTTCAGTCATTGAAATTGTCAGATTGTTTTTTACGTTTACATTTCATGTACAGAGGTTTTTTAATTAGTCTTTTTAATATTTTTTTTTAGCAAAAAGTCTATACCAGGGGTGTCCAGTCCTATCCATGAAGGGCTGATGTGGGTGCAGGTTTTCTTTCTAACCAAGCAGAACCCACCCGGCCCTTCGTGGATAAGATTGGACACCCCTGGTCTATACAAAGTCTAAATGTATGATTTGTCTGTCCCTGTATAGATGCTTCAGTGTGCTCATCAGTCCCCCAGGCCCATGCCCAGAAATCTACTAACCTAATGACTAGGCTAAAAAAGTGGTAGCTAACATAATGATGAAGTAACATAAGGAGAGCTAATTAAGTTCAGTAATACATGCTAAGGATGTTAACATTATTATTATCCTTTTCTAGAAAAGTTTCTAATGTGGCACATTGTGTTTGTCATGAATAAAAAGTTAGATTGTGCGCTATGAGCTGTTTGGGCTATGAGATGTGGAGTTATCGCTTACTTAGGATACGCTTGCACATGAGTGCAGCTGTATCCTAAATATTGTTACTCTCCTGGTACTAAAAGAGCTGAAGAGTTGAGCTACTGTTGCCGTGCTTAGAGAGTATCACCTTTTCAAGGTTTTCACCTGGACTTTTTCTTACTGAAAGTTGTTTGTGTGTGTGTGTTTGACTTTAGGTGTTTCGGGAAGCACAGCGGAGTGTGCCAAGTGTAATCTACATGCCACATGTCAGTGATTGGTGGGAGGCCATAAGTGACACGGTGAAGAGTACGTTCCTCACACTGCTGCAGGATGTTCCCTCCTTCACCCCACTCCTCATTCTTGCCACAGCTGAGATCAGCTACCAGCAGCTCCCTGAAGAGGTGAGGACCTGTCTTGTTGCTCTTTTCTTAGCAACAAGGGCATTACCATCCCCATAGTGTTGCCATTTTGCCAGAATTTGATGCACCGGCATGCATATGGTGTTCATGTGTAAGTGTTTGTAGGTATTGCACAGAGATTTTGCAGAAAGGTCTTATTTACGCACTGTTGCACAAATTAATAAGCTTTATTTGAAATAATTGGTGGGTTTAATGTACTTTTTATATACTTTTATTATTAGATTATTTAGTTACATTAAATTGATCTTGCTCATAGTCCTTCCAATTGCAGATTCTGTATGAATCTTTTACATGTAACTTAGTTTCTGTTTATTACCCACAATCCAAACCATATGGACAGTTTGAAAAGATGTGGTGGCTGGCGTTACGCGTCTCGCTGGCTGGTAGCCGTCGTGTGATGTGGGTGAAATCCTCATGGGTGGGAGTTGGACATGACTAAAATAGGGGAGGAAAAAATCAAAACATTTTTTAGACAGAATAATATATCATTCCAAAAAATTCTATTGATCTTAGACTATTTATAGTTTATTAAGCTGCATATATATGGAGATAATGTTAAACTTAAAATGCTGTCTCCGAACCCCAGGATGATTTTGATGAAGTGCTGCTACCAAGTGTTCCATCACTTTCGGTCCCTTTGTTATGCTGAACGACTCAGCAGTAGAATAGCAGTAAAAATAAAATGGCAAAACTACTGTGCTGGGACTATTGCTATTGCAGCCACGTTTTTGGATCCAAATACAGCTAAATGAAATAAGATAAATGTGTTTAGTGCTGCTTTTGATTCTGCTCCTTTATAATTTCAATAGATTTCAATCGAGCCTTTTCAGATATTTGATGAATGCCCTCTTTGGGTTATTTTGAAACAAAATCTTTGCTGATGAAACATTTGGATTTATCTATTTCTTTTCTGTTGATTAAATAGACAGACAGCTGCAGATTGGTATAGGTTGATCTATAATAGACTACTGAAAGTGTGAATACATCATTAAATTTCATTTCTCCCAGCCAATAAACCATCACCCATCCACTCACACGCACTCGTGTGCACACACCAAATACCATGTACCCAACTCCTACAGCAGAGGGGGACCTTGTACAAGTCAAGGCAGATTTTCAGTTGAAAGAGCCATCTAATAACTCTGCTTTGACGTACATGCTCCAGCCAATATATGAATGAGGTTTTTTATTTGTGCATTTCAGGTCTGTCAGGTTTTCAGTATGTGTGTGTCGACTGCACATAAGGTCAGCTAATAGTAACTTTAAATGGTAGGCTTAGTCTTTGAAATGGATATTGCTTAATCAAAATTTAACATCCCCCTTAGACATACTATATATGACACAATGCAAGATCTAGCAAAGATCTGTAACAGTTTTGTAAAGGCTGCAAACTTTTTTTTATTTTTTATTTTTTTCCTTTTCTTCTTTTTTTGCTATACCTGTCTTCCCAGAAGCCTCTGGACTCTACACTGAACCCCCTCTTCGCCAGTGTTCTCTTTATCATTTCTCATTCCTTCTCCTCAAACTGTCAAGGAAGTGTCAATACTCTTCCTTGACGGTTTCCTCTTACTACTTTTTGTCCTCTTTAGATTTTTTCCCCTTGCCTGTTTCGCCTTACCCTCTGCTTTTTATTTATCATATCCATCATTTCTATTCTTTCACCAAGGACAAAGGGCAAAGCAGTCAGTTCACTGTTTTGAAAGAAACACCAGAGATAGACACAGTGAAAGTAACTGATTACGGGCAAAGGGGTGCTCCTGTGGCAGGGACATGATTTTTACCTCACAGAGAGCCTTTAAGATCCATGAGAAGCCCATACTGTGAGCCCAGGCTTCCTAGAGTGTCTTGCTGGGGGTTGTGATTGGCTGGTGGTGAAGCTCTTGATCAAAGCCTGTTAGAGGAAGCAGAGCCCACCAGGAGGGCACAGTAATGCTACTAGACAACAGATTGCTAATTTTATTGACAGAAGCCACTTGTGCTTTCTCTACAAGGCATATTCGTTAAAGCCTGCTTTATTCCCCAAAGGAGACAATGTTTTTAGGAGATAGTAGATTACCTTGTTGTGTCTCTGTAACATTAGGACTCTGTCAGTGCCTTTATATCCTCCAGTGCTTTAATCAGGCTACCACTTTGTCACCCTCAGAAGTCTACTGAAACAAACACTTTTCCCTTCTATACCATTTAGCCTAACTCTTGTTCGATAAGAGTGCCATTTATGCTGAAGTTTACATTCTTGTAACCTGATATCAAGTCAAGATATGAGAAGTCAACATATTTTTATTTGGGGATGGTGATTTTCTTCAGTTTTATTTGTGTAGAATTTTAACAATAGTTATTATCTGATTGGATGTAGCTATATGCAGATCTGCGTGTAGATCGAGCTAAAGGTGACTGATAAAAAAAACTGCCTGTGAAGACATGAATTATAAACCTTAGGAGGAACTGGAATCAGCAGGGAAGCCTTCCTCTTTAGTGTGAAGCAGGAAACATGAAATAATTACTTGATGTGGAATTTGTATGTTTAGGTTTACTAACAAGTGTCAGAGAAACCAATGATAAAAAGGTAAACATGATGTAATTCATCACAGTATTGACTCTGCTGCCATATTGCCTGCCCTTAGCGTTTATCCCCAAATAAATTCTGAACAGTAGAACCGGTTCCTACTCTGCCTGTCCGTCTGTCTAACACAGCCTTATATAGGAGCACTGCAGTGGCAAGGAATTGTATAGTGCTGAAGTTTGAATCTGAATTTGCAGTGTTCTTAGATCACCTTGATCTCTTAATCTGGGTGAGGGTGCACCTGATCACGTACAGTTCAACATGGCATAACTTAAACTCAGAAGCAGGGAGGATTGTGGCTTGGCGAGGTGTTCAGAATTGCAAGGAGATTTTCAAGCAATAGGTATTGTATCAGTAGGGGATTGTAAGCGAGCTGATAAAGGATACGGTAAGCTTTTAGATTTTTAAGAGATCTATTAGTTTCTAGAGCACAAGGATTGCCGTGGGTTTAGATGGCAACAGTTTGCAGGGTCACTTGGCTTCTGGCATGTTCAGCATGACAGCTGTCCTCTCTGCAGTGCTGCACCTCAGGGGTGAGTACTCATTCTGCCTTAGATAGGAATAACAAAAACCTCCGCTCTGTCAGCCCTTCCTGCTTCCTGTGTTAGAGGGAAGAACCGAGTTCCAGTCATGTGCCTTATGTTTACATCTGTGGTGAAATAAGCGGCAACAGTGCAGTCAAGATATAGGCTCTCTGAACGCTTTATTGGGAACGTTATAGTAATACATGGATTCCACTTGTCGAAACATTTATTTTTCATCGATTCCTTGAAACAGCGAGGCTCTGCTCCATGTTGATGTGATTGCATCATGCAATTCCTGCAGGTTTTTCTGGTGTTCAACCACATCGCAAACATGTTTCATTGGATTCAGATTCGATGACTGGGAAGGACTCTGAACTGACTCTTATTTTTTCTTTGTGACATACAGTACCTCAAAGTTTGCCGTTTTGTTCATTTTCAGATGCTTTTCTGCACAATTGTACAGAGGGATTATTTGAGTTGCTGTAACCTTTCTGTCAGCTCAAACCAGTTTGGCCATTCTCCATTCTTCATTCTCCTCTCTCATCACCAAGGCTATCCATCCACAAAACTGCTGCTTGCTGAATGTTTATTTATTTATTATTTATTTATTGCACCATTCTGACTAAACTCTAGAGACTGTTGTGTGTGAAAATCCCAGGAGATCAGCAATTATAGACATACTCAAACCAGCCCATCTGGCACCGAGAGTTATACCATGATCAAAATCACTGAGATCGCATTTCCCCCCCATTCTTATGGTTGATGTGAACACCGCCCAAAGCCACTGGCACCTGTCTGCATGATTTTATGCATTGCACTGCTGCTGTGACTGGCTGATTAGATGAATGAGTAGGCGAACAGGTGTTTCAGATGTATTTTTTTTGTATTTATAATTTATTTCCTCTATTTTGTCTCTGATTTGGGCTTGGTCTATTCTCACCCACCCGCCAGCTCTTCCCCTGAGTCGTATACAGTTACCAACCAGGAAGACACGTACTTCATCCTGAACTGGTCTGTTCTGTATGTTTCTGGTGCTGTCCCTCTAGCTAGTCAGTCTCTGTAGCATTCATCAACTGAGAGAGAAAAATCATTACCTGCTGTATAGAGGTGTTGCATACTTGTTTTCCTCATGCAGGGTTTGAACTACAGGGAATAAAAACTGAGACAAGCCTGCCATTTGTACAAAAAAAGTCAACCTATCAGGACGATATTCACTATTTTGTGGAGAGCAGGTTCGCAGGATATAAACCAGAGATGGGTGTACAGATATAACGCATGTCCAAGTCTTGTCCATCAGTAGACAGAACCAGTCCACGTAAAGAAGTTTGCAATAAAGTGCCTGGCCTGTGCACACAGATATAAAGTTCTTTGCTGAGTGTTTGATGAAGAAGCAATAGGTTTCTACTCCAATTCTCTGAAACAAGTGGAGAGGGGGACTTGACATGAAATTGAGAATAGGCCTGAGGTGGAGAGACCAAATCTATTTCAAAAAGCTTCTCATTCTTGGTAGCCTGGATAGTACCGCAGTGGCTAGTAAGCAAGTGGGGGTGGCATATTTCTGTGAATTCCAGAGTAGACAAGGCTGTGACGTTGAGGTTATGAGAAGTGAACGTTCTCTGAGAAACCTTGTTTGGCAGTAGATGCACCTTTTCTGTCTGTCAAGCCTTGAAACTTCAAATGTCATCTTTTTCTTCAGTTTCTGGTACATTTGTCTCTCCCATAGGTCTGCCAATTGCACAGAGATTTTCTAGAATGATTTTGATTATCTTTTTTGTGTTCCTGTGTCTACAGGGAATGACATGATGCAGTACAGAACATGCTACATCAGCAGAAGTTATATATATATATATATATAGATATATAGATAGAGAGAGAGAGTGTTTTGGGGGCATGAGGCAGATGACTAATTTACTAGGGAATGTGCAAAAGAACAACACTGCTCAGTCATGCTGTGGGGAGAATGGAGTTTCTGTTTATGTATTTGGAACAGTCTTTTGATTTGGGTATAATGCCAGGTGCAGGGAATGGCTCTTGACAATATGAAGATAATATAGACATTTTGATAAACTTATCACAATACTGGTAACTGTCCCAACTGGTTAGACACATTAAGTCTAGTTGAATGCTAATAGTTTTATTTCCCTACCTGGCCATGATGCATCATTATATATTTTTTTATTCCACAGAGTTCTTAAATCTGATTGGTCAGAAGGCATGCGGTTTAGTTTGATGTAACAGCATGGTAGTTCCAGTAACATAAATGACAGCTTTATATTAATGAACTCGGTATTGTTTCTATAGTAACAGCTCATACACAGTGAGTTACATGGTGGATGAGCTGCATAATCTAAGCATAATCAACAAATGTATTTTTATTTAAAAGTTTTTTTTTTTTTTTAATCTGATAGGTTTTTGTCTGGAACTTGAACTTCATTAACTTGTATTAACTGTAAGAGAGTAAAAGAGACACTGGTGAGGGAATGCCATTGAAAACAGGAAGTAACCCATCATCCAGATGTTCCACAACATCGAGTGAAACTATAATCCATTAAAATGTGCAACATGTTCATTACTATAAAAAAAATTTCTAAATGTATGCAGATTGCAGTGGTTTAAGCTGGATGACTCAATGGACCATACTATTGTTTTTGTGTTACAGCGTAGCCTATTGTTTTTTTTTTGGAAACCATCTTTTCATAGTTTTCTAAACATTGCCATGCTACTTTGTTGGCAAATCTAAAAATAGTAAAGCGTTTTCCAAGTAATCAGCCATGCAAAATGTACTGCCAGCTGCATCCTGTAGCCGCTGAGTCTCTGGTGAAATGCCTCTGTCTATGCCAGATGTGAACATGTGGTATTTAGGATTTATGTGATATTTAGAGTTCATTATACCCAGATTATCACCACAAGTCTACAGTATTCACCCTAGATACACTGCAGAAGGGACAGTTAGGACACCAGTGAAGCAGCACTCATTTGACAAATCTGCACAGTGGACTTTATTGACTGAATTAATATCATGTATCCAGCAATAACTGTAGAACGGGCATAGGCTCATAAAAGAAACAATTCCTTCATGGCCAAGCAGAAAGCATTGGTTTGTCATTTAATGTCCAGTGCCCTTCACTTTTATAGGTGTGTTTGCTGATCTTTGCATTTTCTTACTCTGCATGAGGCCCAGGGTACATATATATACACATATACATATATACAGTATTGTGCTCAGGCACATACTTTGGTCAATGAGGCTTTGTCCTTTTAGTTTTAAAATGCATCCCTTTCGCTACATTTACATCTGTGTGTCTACTATGCCAGAGTTTTCGAGCATCTTTAACTGAGGCCTTTGGAAATGCTGCTAGATCATGCAGACACCACATGTGTACTTCCTGATTGCATCTTATCAGTTACAATGTTCCTTTGCTGATTTGTTACACTCTCATTACATGACCCTTTTCTGGAAGAATAAAATGGCATCAACCTTGACTACCAGTGGTAAATGCAGCATGAATAATGAATTACAAGCGTTGCTGACTTTGTTGTCTTTGCTAGCAGCTGTTTTGCATTTAAAGTCTTCCTTTATAATGCCTACCTGTATGCACAGGAGGCAAGCTATTATTTGAGTGATATGTGACCGGTCCCGTGTCCAGTGTATGTGAATCATGTGATGTATGCTTCCAGGCATGTTAGTATGGACGAAGACTATTTCTAATATGGAGTTTAAACACTCCTCTGCATGGAGATTAATTCCATTTCAGCCAAACATTACTGTGATTTATAAACAGTAACAGTAATGAATGGAAAATGTAATTAATAGAAACTCACACAAAGGGCTTCATCAGTATAAACCTTTTGTAAATTAAATTTTTTTTAAATTTTAATATATACCTGCATAAAGAAGTACTACATGTCTGAAAATGGTATTATTGCACAGTACAGGTCCTTCTAAAAAAATTAGCATATTGTGATAAAGTTGCGGCACCTGTAGTCCATTTCCTGCACACGCCTGTGCACGGTGGCTTTGGATGTTTCTACTCCAGACTCAGTCCACTGCTTCCGCAGGTCCCCCAAGG
>JAOTRJ010000036.1:1096521-1112230 GCA_028564905.1 Leptodoras praelongus | reverse complement strand
TTATTTATTTTTTTTTATTTTTATTTTTTTTCATTTTGGTCATTATGGCTTGTAGCTCATGAAAAGCTAAAAATCCAGTGTCTCCAATGATTAGAATATTTATTTTGTGAACAGCCAGACTTTTCAGCGATGACCTTCTGTGGCCTTGTGGAGGGGGTTGATGATCGTCTTCTACACAACTGTCGAATCAGCAGTCTTCCCCATGTTTATGGTTGCGCGTGTTGAACTAGATCAAGAGATGCATGTCATAAATACAGACCCATTCCAAAAGATTGGCCTTCCATAACTCCACGTCGCATCGAGGCAGTGATTTTGGCAAAGCGTTTCCCAACCAAGTAATGAATATTGTTTTGAAAGTACTATATTTTGATTTGCTCCTAATTCTTTTTTTTCTGCAAAAACTACAGTCGTAGTTTGGGCTGATTTCTCCACAGTAGTCTAATTTTTCGAATTCCTGTTTTCATGGGTTTTATGAGCTGGAAGCCCAAATTATGTAAAAATAAACAAATAAATACTTGAATCTGAATCTATAATCTATGAAAGTTTCACTTTTTGAATGGAATTATGGAAATGAATCAACTTTTCCATGATATTCACATTTTTTGGAATGGGTCTGTATACTGTTTGAGATGCTGGATTTCTGTCAGGCATAATGATCAAAATTAACATAAAAAGCTAGAAATATGCCACTTCATATGTAATGAATATAAAATATGACAGTTTACCTTTTTCAAATTCAATTATGAACTTATTATTAAAATGAACTTTTACCACTATGTTCTAATTTTTTAGTAAATAGGAGCACTTTCATTATTTCAGTCACTTTTCCCCCCTGACATAGTTTACGGGCTTGTTTTTATTTTGATAAGAGTTTTACCAAATAAAGACTTTGGTAAGCCAGAAAAACTTTATGGTTTTATTTTTCATTTTATGTAGGGCTCTGCTAATAAGTATTGCCACTGTGATGATACAAGTTTCAGATATCCTGCCAACAAATTTTATGATGCTTTAAAATGTAATAAAAATGTCCAAATTTTCTTTTTAAAACTCTGTGTCAGAAGAGATTTGAAGCAATCCCAGAACACGCTACTACTGTAGAACTTTGGGCTGAAATATCAAGCTGACTTTTTTTTTTCCTCTCTCTCTAGATTTCAGTCTTAGGCCTTAGTGCTTCCACACACAGGAAGAAAGCTTGCTTGTAGAATGCTTGCTTGATTACGTTCCCTTGAATAGCGGTTAACCGGATATCCGTTCATTAACTTTTACAGATATCCGAATAATAAAATCAGTCGGAAGGCTCGTTCCTAATTAAAATACTGTTTATACTCGATTCGGTAGTAGTTGCTATTTTTGGTGGTGCTTTTTATCTGGGAAAACATCCTTTTTTTTTTTTTTTTTTTTATCTCTTTGAACATCGATTCTGTGACACCAGCTATTAAAATGCAGCACCATGCATTAGAAAATCTGTACACTCAAAGCATGTTTCTTTACTAACAACTAAATGGTGAAGGGATCTTTGGCTTATTAACAAACATTCGAGAATCCCTGTGCTAAAGCCCCGATTCCTTTTAAGTTTGCCTTTCAGCAGTGTGATGTTCATTTCTCCAGTCTTAGTTGCTGGCTGACTCCCTACACACCCACACAAATAAATACACTCACAGTTTGAATGCCCTGCTGATTTTTTTTTTTTTTCTTCCTTTGAGCTGGTGGAACAGAAGTAGCACAGATGCTGGTGAGATGCATTACCTCTGGGCATGCTAATGTACGCCTCGCTGCAGGAGGTGAGTGCAGCTTTTGACTGATTCGCTTCATTTCCAGAGGCATGGACTGAATCATCTATCGATCGAGATGCCTCATTAAGTGCCACTGCTATGTGATGCAGGGCAGAGTGACAAACAGTATCCTCACACAGGGATGACCTTTTTTCCACCCACTCTTTTTTTTTTTTTTTTCTTACTTTAATTTTCACTTTTTTTTTCCCCTTTATTTTTCACTCTTCCTTTCTTTGTCTTTTTTTTGCCTAAACACTCTCAGGGGTGTGCAGTTGGAATTAATTTTGCAGTCTTTGTGTTGTCGATCTGAATTTGAAAAGAGTTATTGTTTAAAATCTCTTTTAGAAGTGTTGCTGTACGTTTCTGCGCTGACTTTAAACAATTTATTATTAGATTTAATTCCATCTATTTTGCTATAATACAAGATCTACTAAGCAACATGTATTTTTTTTTTAAACTAACTCAATCTGGCAACCCTGTCAGTAGCTGTTAGCTGCAATCAATGGGACGTCAACTTATGTTTGTCTGTGCTTATAATCATTAAACACTTGAATGAAACTAAAACAGAAAAACTAAATACTATTATAGGCTAATTTTTGCAGAAATTCAGAGTCGGAGCAGGTACTTTTAATACCTTTAATAGCGTCAGCACAGAGTTGACCCCACCTGTGTGGACTCGTCGGTGAGGTCAGTATGTTATCTGTGCTTCATTAATCTGGGATCCTGCTGATGCTGAGTAATACAGATTGTCCTAAAAGTCAGGAGCCAATGAGGATATGTTGAGCGGGTTGTAAAATACACAAAATATGAAACTCTGGCTGAGTAAATGCATGAATATGCAGAACACATGTTATAAATAATGCATATAAAATTAGTATGTGTACTTGTGCTCTCACTGGTTCCTGACTTTTTGGTCACCGGTAGGTCATGATTCTGCATGAGTGTACTTTATGTAGCACTTGGACAGGAAGGAAATCCAGACCTTTTCTGTCTTAACGATGGTGTGGAATGTAGAGCTTTTCTTTTCTTTCTATGCCAGACCTCCTTCGATCCAGCGAGTACATTTAAAGCATATGGGCCTCACCCTGCTGTCTCTTTCTCACCCTCAAACACTTAATAACATTCACAGCATGTCACACCTACTGCTTTGTGGACTTTTAAACGAGGCCTGGTATTAATGCCATAGCTCTGCTGTTGAAACAGATCCTGTCCACTTGATAACAAACTGCAGCGTAATGGGGTTCTCTGAACTGAGTGTCTGAATGTGTGCTGAGGCTCATCTCTGATGCTTGAGCTTTGAAGTTGAATGCATAGACAGACAGTGATGGGTAAAAATAGATACCATATATGCTGGGTTAAAGGAATACCAGAAAACCCACTGACAACTTAAAAGACTCTGGAAAGAGCCAATTCGCAAGTTTGCACAACTTAGGAGGAACAAGGAACAGGAGTTGAAAGTTGCAGCTTAATAACAGTCTAGGTGCCTAAAACTTTAGCCTAGCAAGTTCATTCATTTTCTGAAAGTCAACCAAACCTGACCTTAATACTGGTATTACTCTATACACAGTCACTTCTGGAGGGTGAACGGAAAAGCCAATTGACCTATGTATGTTTTATGTTTTTAGGTCTTATGTTGTCTTAGGTCTTAATACAGTATCAGGCAGATTTCATGTCCGGTCTACTCGTTTCATTTGGACAAACAGAAATGTATTTTAAGAAGTTTAAAAACTCGGTTCGAGTTCCGCCTGTACTATATAGTCTTCTTCTTTCGGCTTTTCCCTTTTATCAGGGGTCGCGACAGCGAGTTGATCTTTTCCACCTCACCCTGTCCTCTACATCTTCTACCCTTACCCCAGCTCCTTGCATTTACCACATCCATATACATCTCCTCTTTGGTCTTCCTCTCCATCTCTTTCCTGGTGGCATCTCCAACATCCTCCTACCAATATATCCACTGTATCCATGTCCAAGCCATCTCAGTCTTCCCTCTCACACTTTGTCTCCCAGTTTTCCAACCTGTGTTGTTCCTCTGATAATCCTGTCCATCCTGGTCACTCCTAAAGAGAACCTCAACATCTTAAGTTCAGCCACCTCCAGCTCTGCTTCCTGTCTCTTTGTCAGTGCCGCTGTCTCTAACCCGTATAACATGGCTGGTCTCACCACTCTTTTACAAGGCAAATGAATTTCCATTCTGTGGAAGACCTCACTGTAATGATCAATGCCAAGAAAACAATCAAGACCACTAGTGTGTTAGCATTGTTGCTTGGATTGAAGGTAAGATGACAAACACTAGCATCTAGTCATGGCTAGCTATCAGTCTCCCTTACTCCTCTTGATGAACTGTAGTTCACCTGGCAAATTTTTCTAACCCTTTTAGCTTCCTTTGTGTCTAGGGAATGTCGGTTCACCATATACACATGCAGTACTGCTTGTAGACCATTGTGGAGTTACAACAGCCTTGCAGTGCATTTTACTGACCAGAATGCTCAACCTCGGTCTGTCTGTCTATGTATGTATGTATTTAGGTGTGGGGGTCTATTGTGTATTGGCCAATCGACTTATGAATTTTTAGTCTACCCTTAGTTAATGTTTATTTGCCTCATCAGTCTCTGGGTACCTAAAACATGGGAGCGGAGAGCTTTTACTTATCCGGTGAGCTAGCTAATACATTTAGGATTCTGCATTCTTGAATATTGACAAAATGTAGAAAGAGGGCAATTCATGTCTCAAGCCAAAGGGCTTTACTGACATAAACAACTGGCAGGCAGATATACTTGTGCTCTAGTATGAGTCCATTTGACTCTCTTGAGTTATCTATGATTTGTGGTTTTGCTGGTGTCCTTGAGGTCTAGGCAGGCATGCGGTGTAATACTTACATTTATATTTGGTGTATGCATATGGAGAACACTGGGACTCTTAGCAGTAATGGGCCGTAGCTGAATGTAGAGCATTAATATCCAGAGTACAGCAGGAGGGACAGCCGTGTGCAACTTCAAAGCTGTTTTCGCACATTATCTTTTAGAAGCTTCACAGTATTGCTGAAATTTGTTAATAATAATTTCCGCAAAATGTTATCCCACCGTTTAATAAATTTAAGCGCTGAAGTATTTTGACAGTTACTGATTGGGAAGGGGGGTCAAGGCTAAATATTTCTGGTGCCGCATAAAATATTCATGCAGTGACTCTTTTAATTATTACAAAGTGCTGTGCTATTTCAGGCAAAGGACTCAGACACACACAGAGACTTGCACGCAAACTTTTACATCAGCTGTCTGAGGCAGTGTGTTTTGTGGTTTCAACAATTACCATGCATTATTTAAGATGGGGGGGACAACTCATTTTCTGGCACAGCATTGGGCCCAGTCATCCTTGCTTTTGAGGTAATGGGAGCAATAGCCATCAGAGACCGGAGCTTCCTGTTCACCTATAGCATCACCAAAACTCACTCTAATGAACAACAGTCATGCTGTCCATATGTGTGTTTCATTAACAAATGTATAAGTTTGGGTTCAAATAGATTTTCATGTATCCATTCTTTTGAGTGCTGTACATGCACACCAGGGAGGGCTGCAAGTATGCCTTCGTAATGAGCTGACTTGTTTATTCTGGCTTTCTTATGGAACCACTTCACGTCCTCCCGGAGCTCAATTTTATGGAAATACAAAACATACAAATATTTTCATTTCCTCTGGAATAGCAGGGAAACTTGCCCCTGTATACAGTCTGCCAAAGCCTGACATGACTAATTGCTGTTTTTAGGATGGTGACATTTTATAAATGAAACTTCACTTCTAAGAAGCAAAATGTATGGTGTTCATTACAAATGGCTGCATTTGAAAACTGAAGGGATTTTATTAAAATAACACCCAACCATGCCTGTTAACAATGGAACACATGCTGTTCCACCCTTTGCGTGTGTGTGCATGTCTGTGTGTCATTGGTTTCACCTTTTATACCTCATGTGCTTTGTGTAGTCTCTTGATTTCTGTCTGTGCCTCTGAAAACAGAAAGGCCATCATCACTTTGTGCTGCTCATTATGTCGGGTCTAAAGACTGTCCAAAGTCTAACCTGAAAACAAACACACACACACACACACACACACACACACACACAAACCTTGAACAGAGCTTGCGTAAGATTTTTCCTAAAGTGATTCACTCTGCTCTATAGGATTTTCTGCTTTCCAGTCACATAAACCATTTGATAACCATTCAGCTCATATGCTCACTGGTGACTTGGTGAATGCCTGTACCCCTACCCATTCATGCAATAATCCATTCAGCGATCATGTGGCAGCAGTGCAGTGTGTGAAATCATGGAGATATACAGGTCAAGAGCTTCAGTTAAAGTTAACACCAGACATCAGAATGGAGAAACGTTGTGATCTCAGTGAATAACTGTGGTGTGGTTGTTGGTGCCAGAAAGACTTGTTTGAGCATCTCAGAAACTGCTTATCTCCTGAGATTTTTCCTCACAACCGTGTCTAGAGTTTACACAGAATAAAATGGGGGGAAAAACATCAAGTGAGCGGCAGTTCTGCGGGTGGAAATACCTTGTTG
This sequence comes from Leptodoras praelongus, assembly GCA_028564905.1. Lineage (NCBI taxonomy): Eukaryota > Metazoa > Chordata > Actinopteri > Siluriformes > Doradidae > Leptodoras > Leptodoras praelongus. Next base: position 1,105,898 of record JAOTRJ010000036.1, on the reverse strand, counting down.
ATGAGCGAGATCAAAGGAGAATAGCTAGACTGTTTCAAGCTGACTGGAAGACTATGGTAACTCAAACGTCCAATCTTTACAACCACGGTGAGCCGAAAAGCAACTCAGTACCCGCAGTATGCTGAACCTTTAGGCAGGCCATATTGGGTTCCTCTCCTGTCACCCAGGCACAGGAATCTGAAGCAACAGAGGACACGGACTCACCAGAACTGTACAGGTGAAGACTGGCAAAAGACCAGGTGACATTATACATATCTGTAACTGTCCTGTTTCGGGGAGACTGTGTCCTTTGTATCCTTAGACTTCCTGTTCCTAGTTTTGAAAATGATCCATGTTATCTACAGCGCAGTTGACGCTAGATATGTTTGTTGTTTTACTGTGTAAATATCGCTCTTGATTTTCCACACATGCAGTCTGATGAATGTTACGGAATATAAACAGGCTTTGATTCATTATTCTGTTTTTACCAAATCCATGTCATGACATGCCTGAAGGTGTTTAACATCCTGAAATCTGTTCTTCTTTGCCTTTCTGCAGAAAATTGTTTCTTAATAGCAACAGCCCTTCTGCTCACATTTGAAGAATATTCTTTGGTGACAGATGATTCTGCCAGATGTTATGCAGACATTTTGGACTAGTTTTGTCTGCCTCTCAAGGAAATGACCTTTCACTACTGTACTGTATATTTATTATTATTTTTTATTTGTGTATTTCACTGCATTTTATCATAGGCTTGCCTGGTTTCTTCATATACTTTGAGGAATGACGCACAACGGGGGTGTGACATGACCCGACACGAAGCAGAAGAGTCTGGTTTATACTTGACACATGACTTTGCGTGAGTCTAGAAACAGCGGCGATGCGAGCAGCATTGTTCACATACTAGCCTGCCTATCTTCTGTACGCATGGAGGATTAAACGTGACATCCACTAGATGGCACGTTTTCTGTTTCCGTCTCGAACTGCAACATGTTTAATGGTTTAATGCGCTGTGATATTGACAAGGTCTGTTTCTCTTAAATTCTTTCTATTGTTGTCCTGAACTGCACCTCAGAACTAAAACACTGACCTTATGCTCAAAGGTATTTCCTAATACCAAAAATACAGACGAAGGATATACAAAACAGACCTTTTGGTTGCTTTGAAAGCTAGAAAGGCTTTAAACACTAACAGCAATAAGAAAACCAGTTAGTCTGAGTACTAACCACCATGAATAGTACAAACAGTGAAGCGTGCGATTTGAGACCGGGCAGAGACGTTTTCTATTTTTAGACATTTTTAATGGTCAAGTCCACTACATAGTGCAAAATCACATGTAGAATCTTGATACACATGTACAATCTTTTCTAGTTAGAACAGTATTTCTACTGAACTTGTAAAATCAATGAATAAAAACAAAAGAAGAGATTGTAAGATTTTAAAGTGATACCCCTCGTTTGGGAGTCTGTGGTATCAGTGGGTAAAGTTGGTCAAGAGGCTGAGATTTTTCTGATTTTCTGGCTATTACTGTACATAGTGGAGCATACTACATATGATATGCTCAATAAATAGATTTGTTTTATTTTTGGTGCTTTATAGAATATATATGATACCCAACAGCTTGTTTTTTATCATGAAATGACATTGGATGCCAAGACTAAACCTCAGCTTTCTTTTCAACAGAAAATTCATTAAACTCGTGTGTGTTGAATGCAGTTCCCATTGCCACATTCATTCCTCCTTAATACATTACAAAGCATCGCAAGAAGCTCAATGCATTGCGTGTTCTGCCATCCTTGATTTTTTGCTCCACCATGATTTTAACGCTTACACAATTCGGCATTGATTAGTACCCCAATGAGAAGTCGAGCCCCCCCCAGTTATTTTACTCTCAGGCGGGCTCACGCTTGTGGTTAAATACACACAAAATGACTCTGCTTTTGTAGTATTAATTGCCCGTTATTAGTAAATGATTTGCTACAGAGTGTTCTTTGAAGCCATTTGCCTTCATTGTTACCATGTCTCTGAAATGTCGTGTCAGATTATGAACGTGTAATCACCCAACGTGTAACAAAGAAGCTAATGACCTTCTGTTTAATTGCCGCCTCTCTCCTCGTCTCACCCAGTCTCCTAGTTTAGCTTCGGTTGAGTCTTTTCAGTTTTGCTTCATTTGAAGTCCATCTCTGTTCATGATCATTTATCAGACATTTACATTAGAGATTATTATGCTTGCATCAGTGAATGGACTAGAAATGCTGATGTAGTGCACATATTGGTATTGGCTGCATGAATCATTAATGTAGTTAATACCTAGTTTCATCTGAGACAGATTGGTGCACTCTGAAGCTATTCCAAGTACGTTTATGGCGCTACAATGGCTGTGCCCTTTACAAAAGTAAGCTTAATGTCATTGTTGATGGCAAATCAACTTCTTTTTCAGACCATGTCGTGCAGCTCAAATTTAAATGGATACATATTTTATTGTTAACCAAGTGAGTTTTATGTGGAGGAATTACAGGAGAGTACCCACATGAAGTGCCTTGACTGCCTGAAATAGTGTCTCTGATATTATACTTGGTTTTAACTGGACATGCTGGATGGCTGCCACACGCATCGCGCAGTCGTTTGGAGTCATTACCTTTTTACGCATGTCCTCGGAAGTTGAACACTGCATGCCTGGTACAATATCATTTATCTGATGGGATTTGATTACATCTGACGGGAGAATTAAGTGCTTCACATTCCTCTCCGGAAGAACAAATGTAAAAATTTTGAATAAAACGCAGGAAGTGGGATTTGTCATTATTTGGAGTGCGGTGTGTTTTAACACTCACTCAAAGCCCACTCCGAAATGCTGGTGGAAAGAAGAGGCATATTAGCGAAGTCTTTTTGAGTGCTGATTTTAGGGAATATATCTGGGCTTTTCTTCCATTGTTTTTCATTTAGAAAAACGTTGAACCTGCCTGTGTGGTAAGCAGTGCATTTCCACCAACTCTTTCCACTCTGACCCATTACACAGCAGACGGGTACCACATGGTTCTAACATATTGACCTTTTCCCACTCAGCTCATTTTTCTCCCTGGTGTTTTGAAAACAGAGTGCAAGCTCTCCACTGCTGACTAACTCCATTTTCCACCAAATCCTAATTTTAAAAATGATCCCAGACTAGGTGGGCTAGTCTGCCTTTTTTGATAAGTGGTTTAATATGGCTTTCAGTGCCTTGAATTTTACAGGACATTTACTGATTAACTTCAAATATAAACTTAATTTTCCTGCTAGCACATTAAATACGTATACTTTAAAGGGAATATTTAAGAGTGGTGGTTAGAAAAATGCTGTTCCTCATATTTTACCTTAAAGGAGACACATTTGTTAAGAAAATCAAGCAGTCTTGGTTTTATAACTGAAACTCCTGCTTCTGCTGGTCCGCAGGTAGCATCAAGCGCAAAGTTCGACGTCGGTCAATTTGGGAACGGGGCATCATCAGGAAGAAAAAGAGCAGCAAGAAGGAGGAGGTAGAAGATGATGATGAGGGTGAGGAAGAGGAAGGAGCTGATGACTCAGCTATTGCTATCCAGGGTAATGCCAGTCCAGCTCAGGATGAGTCCTCCTCTGATACCATGGAACCCCAAACTGATAAACCCTTTTCCCAACCCAATGGATATGCTCTGAGCACTGAAGAGGAGAACTCCAGTGAAGCCACCACAACTCAAGATCTTCAAGGCCAAGATACGACCAGTACAGCTGCTACTGGAGAGAAGAAAGAGGCAACGGTGCAATCGGAGCCCCAGGAGTGTGTAAATGGAGATGAGTCAATGGACAGCATAGACAGTGAAGCCAATGAAAAAGAAATAGGGAATAGTAAAAAGGAGGTCACAGCTTCTTGCAGAGGAGGAGAACAGGCTGGATCGGAAGATGCGGTGCAAGAATGCAAGGCAGATGATTGCACACCTGAAGCAGTTGGACCAGCTAGTGATGGAGTTCATGAAGAAAAAGGTACTGTGCTGTCAGTAGTTGGATTGTATGCAGTATGTGCAAGCATCAAACTAATTGCCTATTTATTTGTAATACACTATATCAGACTATGTACTGTAATGTATCACAGGTCTGTAGACAAAGCACAAAGTATTGCATTTGAATTAAAGCATTTTGTCAAAATGTTAACCTCTAGATTGTGTGTGGGGGTGTATACAAACCCCATTTCCAGAAAAGTTGGGACACTTTCTTATAAAATGCAATAAAATCTGAACTCTGTAATTTATTAATTCACTTGAAGTTTATTTAACAGACAAAAGGACAAAGTAAAGATTTTCAGTGTTTTCAATGACGAACTTAATTCTGTTAAATATAAACAAATGTAGAAATTGATGCCTGCAACACACTCAGCTGGGAGAGAGGCATGTTTATCATCATGTCAGATCATTTCTTTTAATTGTTCCTTTTAATCATTTGGGAATTGAAGATACTAGTTGTTGGAGTTTTTCATGTGGATTTGTCCCATTCTTGCTGTGTACAAAACTTGAGCTGCTCAATGGTCCGTGGTTGCTGTCAGTCCGGATGGTCTTTGTTCTTTGGCACATAGAATCCAGTGTTCAGTTTTTTTCCAAAAAGCAATCTGAAAGATGGATTTATCTGACCACTTTTGGTGGAATCAAAACTCACCATCATCCACCTCGGATGGCTTCGGGCCCAGAGAACTCGCCGGAATTTCTTTGCAAAATTAATACTACTTCCTTTTTGCATAATTCAGTTTCAGGTTGCATTTCGTGATGCAGCTGCAGACTGCGTTAAGTGATGATGATTTTCCAAAGTCCTCCCGAACCCATGTGGCTATGTCCATCACGGTAGCATGACGGATTCTCAAACTATACAGCCCGAGGGTATGATATTATTATATGATTTTATAAACCGTAGATGGTGACAGACCTAAATTCGTTGCAGTCTCACACTGGGAAAGGTTGTATTTGAACTGACTGCCAATTCTCTCATGAAGTTCACCACAAAGTGAACTTCAACTGCTAATTGTGGAACCTTCCAGAAGACTTTTACTTGTATTACCTTTTCAGTCTTATTTTGCCTTTGTCCTAATTTTTTGTGTCTTATCTTTTTTGGAAAAGATAGTGGTTTAAAAAGTGCACGCTAACAGTCAGCAGAAAGACTCTGCCTTAGCATTAATTACTGTTTCTCTTGGCAGCTGACACATTATTGTTGTTGAAGCTTTGTCTGGGCTACACCATTAAAACATCCTCGTGGGCATGTTCACTGTTGTATTAACTTGTATTAAAGGCTGTTTTGTCCTTGTCAAGGCAGGTTAGATGCTGCATGTAGCTTTGTGAATATTTGTGTAAGGATCTACCTGTTGTATTCTTATAGGTACCTCCAAAGAGATGTGTTTAGGAAGCCAATCAGAAGAGCGGAAGGAAGTTTTAGCAGAGAGACCAGACGACCCCCCACAGCCTCCGCCGCCACCTGCTTTAGTTGTAGACCATCAGCGACTCAAGGTAAAAAAATGAAAAGAAATGGACCATATTCCCAGAATGCACCTGAAGTATCTCACTGAAGTTGATTTGAACATTGAAATATGTTGATACTTACAGTAATGGTTTAACCCTTGAAACCCTTAAATAGTTTTTCCTCTTTTATTTACCAACAGTATTTCTAACTGAACTTAAGTCACTGCGGTTGTATTGAGCTTCCATTTGAGAAGCATGTTCCTGATAGGACATGGTTGTTTCGTCGCAGTGTGTCAGCTGGAGTTCGAACTGGGACGTACTGCTACTGCTGCTTTGCACATAACCTATGTAGTCATTCCAGAGAACGTCATGACTGGTAGATTTGTTGAATCTATAACTATTCTAATTGTATGGTAAGAGCACAAATACTGGCATTAAATTGTAGTAATTATAGGTGCAGCACTGCTCTTCTAACTGATTTCTGCTTTTTATTGTCAGTGCTGTCACATTAAGCTCCTTTAATGATCTCATTAAATATATTCAGCTAAAGATGTATGTATTTCAGTAATTTGAACATCCCCAAGCTTGTATGGGAACCACGTTAAAGTGTGCTAATTTCTGAGATGGTGAAAAGCAGCCGTCATTACTGCAATCATTCAAGTAACGTTAGAGGAAACACTCCTCAGTGCTGACATAGTGTCATTATCTCCTCTTCACGTTTTAGCATTTCTGCTCCCAAGCACTTTCAGCTTTTATACTGTGCTGTTTAAATGTTCCGTTTTGCAGTTCTTTTGACTATGTACAAATACTTGTCATCAGAGCATTCCACAATAATGCACGTGTTTGTATGTGGGTCATGGAAATGTGAAGGAAAGGGCAAAGCCTCTACTATTAAGACACGCTGTGTATAATGCATATGATGCTCCTTAGTTGCAGGCTAAGTAGGTGATTAGCACTGAGATAACACCTGTATTTAACCCAGCAAGTGCAGTTATACAAGTGCCAATTGGATTGTCCACTTAGTTCTGTTCACATTGTGCACCACATGAAAAAAAAAGTGCTATGGAACAAAGGTGAAATCATAGTCACCCACATTTGTGTGCTACAGACCTGTGCCCTGGCTCTCACATTCTTCTTTTCCTGCACATCCGCTCTGAGGCTTTCCATCAGGACCACTGCTTCGTGCATGGATTGATGGTCCTCGGAACTGCCTCATGCACCTTTTGCCCAGTGAGCTATGAGAGCCGAGGGACGCAAAGGCTTTTGTCACTGCTCTTGGAGTTTATTTATTTATTAACGGTGGGAGAAAAAAAAAAAGCAGATATCTTCAAGAAACAGATCGTGAAGTGATGGGGGCTGTGAGTAATTGCTTTTTCATTCCTGGCTTATGGAACAAATTGAATTTCCGGTGAAGTGGGATGAGAATTGCCGTTTGAACAGAATCTCCTACTGGTTGGGTTGGCAAACCGCCTAGCACATATTAAAGGCGGAAAGATCTAGTACCTTGTATTTCGTTTATATTCGCAAATCGTATCCAGATTAATTACTGTTGATATTTTTGCTGTAAAGGAATATCTGCGGAATAGGGTCAGAAATGAGGAACTGTGTTCTTTGTATCTAGGTTTTGAGTACCGTGAAGTGTTCACTGCCACATCCGACAGTTACTGAGAAGGTTACGTGGAATTTGGTAAATATTCTGATGATTTAAATTGATCACTGGGAGCCATCGCTGTACACCTGAGCTAACTTGGGCAATTATACATTTAAATGAAACTATTTTAATGAACATGTCAATGAAAAATATTTAAAATATTTCGACTGAAAATGATCAAAAAAGGCACTTAACATTTTGTAGCTGAAAGGAAAAAAACGATACATTTTGACCTAAACAGACTTATAACAAAGTGTAACATTTACAAATGTTAATGGTGGTGGTGATTAGAAAATGGTTAAATAAGCATTTGGCTAAACCACTCCAACCTGTCTCTCTTTGGTCATTAGCTTCAGCAGAGATTAGACCACTGATTTATAAAAAAAACTTAACTGCCCATTTCTGCAGATTCGGCTAGAAAGCATTTTCCTACTGCACAGTTGGTAATATTGCTGCATATTGCTACTCTTCTTAAATCTGAAATGGTGAAAATGATCATTTTGCTTTTCTTTATGTTCACTCTGGGAGTAGTCTAATTTGTTAATTTTTTTTTGTTGTTAATTATGACCAAGGAGAGATCACTATCATCTCATTAGCAAGAAACAGCGTTTCAGTTTATTTTGCATAAATGATTTGGGAATCCTTATACCACAGGTGCACATTAGCAAAGATCATATGGTCGAATTGTTTAGAGTCTTTTGTCAATTATTTTTTCCTCATTAATAATGTAATGCTGAGGAATATTCTTTCTCTCGACTAAACAGAATACAATCTTTTATTGGTTATGCTGTAAAGTGTATTTTGTTGTCCTGTTTTGTACAAAAGAAAGTGCAGTATCCCTGGAGCAGTTGGTGGTTATTGGTGCAGCCACAAGAGAACAGGCACTAATCCGGCTGCAGGCTTAGTCCCATCAACCCCTGCTTTTAACCTCTGGGAGTTAAGCTCATGATCCCAAAGACGCAGGTTCTTTATCAGAGCTACACAATTGCAAAATGTGCTTTTCACTGGGCAGTGCCGTGCAGCGTGAGACAATAGTGAACCAGTAACTCCCAGCTGGTTGTCAGGTCATCACCTGAGTTTGGCAAACACCACTTTAAGACAAAATAACCAAACAAAACAGAAGCTAGACACTGAGAGTATGGCACAGCAGTCTTCAGAGGTCATGTGGCACCTGATCTAAAAAAAAAAAAAGAGTCATTGTTTTGAAATGTCCTTTTTCTAGTGGCTTTATGAGAACTATTATAGTTTTATGGGGGTTCATTTCCTCTCCTGATCCATGTACTTCAATCACAAATGGCTTCCTATTTACCATACATATGGTCCCTACACAGTGTCATAATATATCATGTGTATATATAATATAATATATAATATGAAATTGTAGTTTTTTTACTTCATAAAACAATTTGAGTCAAACTGAGGATTTTCCTAAATGTTCATATCTGTAGTCTCCAGCCGAACATTCAGAGAGCAAATTTTACTTTCACAGATGTTACTTTCCCCCCCCCCCATATCATTTAACTGTATTTTGACCTTTTAAAAATTGTCATTGGACTCCAGTGTCTTAAAGAAGTGAAAATAATGAGTCTTATTTCCCATTCTTTCCTTTTATACAGGGACTGAGAATTCTAAGCGCAGGATCTCTATTATAGCAGCGCAACAAGATATTCATGATGTACCCAATGAAGTGAACGTTGAATATATTCAGCAAAAGTTCATAATTGAAATCATAAAAAAAAGACAGGAAAGTAAAAGTGCAAATATATAAAATATAACTTCTTAACTTTCATCTTATTTCCAATGTGTAAGCTTAATTCGTTATAGTTATTTAACCAGTCCTAAACCATAATGTACCAGTGCCGGCTTAGGCGCAAGTCACTCCGTCTTGGCACTTGTTGGATAGCAGCCTTTGAGTTTATTATTATTCCCATACAATTCAGTATCCACTGAAAAAATTTGAACCAGTATGTGAAACATTTCATCTACTGGCATATATGCAAATCTGTCAGGCCAAAAAAAGCTTGTAGGTATGAAACCGCATCCTTATGTATGAGTTTAGTTAGTTAGCATGTCTAAGTGTTGCCAGTATAACCGCTGAATGCTATTATAAATATTGTAGTGTTCAATATTTTAATTGTTTTATTCTTTATTCGGAGGCTTATTATGACCACTGTAGCTAGCTGGTGTCATATAGTCACCAATATTTGGTTGGCCATATCATATACAGGGGTTAGACAATGAAACTGAAACACCTGTCATTTTAGACCACAATAATTTATTAGTATGGTGTAGGG